>OU612059.1:164896489-165288989 GCA_914767635.1 Melanostoma mellinum
GCTATATAGAAAGTCCATTAACAATAGCTAAGAACCAACACTTTAAGAAAATGCAATTAAACACTTAATAGACTTGAACACACCAAATTTAGAAAAAATATTCTTTATTTAAACCAAATTCAAACAACAGTAACAAAATTATTACATTCTTTTCCATTTAACTTACTTTTAACAGCTTTTCTAAGACAACCCATCGTATTTTTTTTCTACCTAAAAAAGAAAAGTTTACACCTAAACTTTAACTTTATTATTTTCAAATTAATTTACCTTTCTAATTCCTTTTAGTATTTATTTTTATTTTTTAAGCTCCGCTCCGCTTCAAGATGTGTTGCTCTGAAAATAAATTAATTAATAATAAAATTTTGTGAGAAATTCGGGGTCCTTATATAGTCTGGCATTGAACCTGACATACTCTGATTAAAAAACAAAAACTAAAACAGCAAAGTAGAAAAAACAGTAGAAATGAGGTTTTCCGGTCATGGTTGGAGTTTTTGTCCAGTGCATCAGTGAATGATGCATGGTGCATGGTGCATGGTGCATTCGGCATGAAGCATGGTGCATGACGCATGATGCATGGTGCATGGTGCTTGGTCCATGGTGCATGGTCAATGATACATGGTACATATTGCATGGTGCTGATTGCATGGTGCATGATGTACGATGGATGGTGTATTGTGCATATTGCATGTTACATGGTGCATTGGGTAAAGCGCATATTGCATAGTGCGTGATGCATGGTCTATATTATAAATTTTTTGACATTAAGGTATGATGCAAGTGGTACTGCATTTTTCATCCGATGCACCATGTACAACACACCATCTACCATGCACCACATACGATGAGTTCTGCATCTTGTACCATATACCGGATACCATGCAATATTACTCCAAAATCTCCTTCTACATGCACCAAGCACCATGCACCATGCATCATGCCGAATGCACCATGCACCATGCACCATGCATCATTCGTCATGCACCATGCATCATGCACCAATGCACTGGACAAAAAACTGTACCCATGACCGGAAAACCTCATTTCTACTGTTTCTTCTACTTTGCTGTTTTAGTTTTTGTTTTTTAATCAGAGTATGTCAGGTTCAATGCCAGACTATATAAGGACCCCGAATTTCTCACAAAATTTTATTATTAATTAATTTATTTTCAGAGCAACACATCTTGAAGCGGAGCGGAGCTTAAAAAATAAAAATAAATACTAAAAGGAATTAGAAAGGTAAATTAATTTGAAAATAATAAAGTTAAAGTTTAGGTGTAAACTTTTCTTTTTTAGGTAGAAAAAAAATACGATGGGTTGTCTTAGAAAAGCTGTTAAAAGTAAGTTAAATGGAAAAGAATGTAATAATTTTGTTACTGTTGTTTGAATTTGGTTTAAATAAAGAATATTTTTTCTAAATTTGGTGTGTTCAAGTCTATTAAGTGTTTAATTGCATTTTCTTAAAGTGTTGGTTCTTAGCTATTGTTAATGGACTTTCTATATAGCGGGAGCACCTCTTGAGGACCCAGGAGCACCACTATATAAATTTGATTTATTATTTTTTCCTTGATTTTATTTATTTTTGTTGCCATCGTGCTTGTGGTGGTTGTCCGGAATGTTCTTGATGAAGGGAGCCCCATTCAAATGCATCGTCCACCATCTATCGTTTGTATTCCTTTGAGTTGTTCAATTTTACAGCAAAATAATTTTTGTATAGCAAAATAATATTTTTGTTTGACAAATAATTCGTGATGAAAAAAAATATACAAAATAAATTTTTATGTTTCGCTCAGTACAAAGTGACTGAATCGAAACTGGTGTGGTGGTGTAATTGAAATGTTCGCATAGGTATTTCAAAGGTAATCACTCGATGAAATGAATTTGGCGAACAAATTTAACATTTCATCGAGGGGTTAACTTTGCAATACGTTTTTGAACATGGATGTTAGAATTTAAAAATTATTAACTTTTTATGCATTTAAAGATTGTTGTGTTTTTTTATTACAAAATTTTTTTGATTTGTTTTGTCATTCAAAAATTGTAAATAGAAAGAAGATTCTAAACTTTTTTTCTTCTCGTTACAGGAATCCAAAAAGCATTCTCAACTGTGAAGAACAAGATGTGCTACTCCTACGTAGCAGTAAGAGAATACGTCGATGCCTTGACAATGACTGAAGACTACGAAGAATATGAAGTGACAATGACTGAAGACTTGGAAGAATATGAAGATGAACTTTGTTACACTGTAGAGTACGAAAATGACTCTATAGTTTTTTATTGTGATGTTGCGTTGTAAAAGAAATTGTTGTTATTTGTTCTTATTAAATATGTTAAAATGTTTTGTTATGTATTTTTGTTTTGTTTTTGTAAAAAATAATAAAAAAAATTAATTTCTCTTTATTTCAATAAAAATATTAAATGATTTTATTGATAAAAAATTGTGTGTTTTTATTTGGCTTGAAAAGATTTGATATTCGTGGTTTGGGTTGTTGGTTAAACTTCCAGTAAGTATTACTAAAGATTTCGATTTTTTTGAGTAAGTAAGATACTAAATAATGTTTATGTTTGAATTGAAATAAACAAAACGTTGCCTTAGCTTGTTATTCACTTTTAATCAGATCATATTCCGGTCTGAATAAAATATTTGAAATCAGTGATAGATGACGCACTTTGATATTACTTCATTTATTAGCTTTTATGAGACAACCAGGAGTGTCGTTCATGAGTGATCGTGGATGCTTAGCTTGAGTAACGTTTTGTTTATTTCTGTTTAAACAGTGTACATTAGTCTCTTTCTTAAAATTTCGTATAATTTTTTTAATAATAACAACGGAAGTTTAAATGATTCGCATGTTTGCGATCACAAACCCAAAGCTTTATACTATAGTTCAATATGTTTTTTTTTTTTTTAATATATCGATTGATTCTCCGATCATATTTGTAAAGCAAGCACGGGCCTTCTTGCCAGCGGCTGGCAGTAGCAGTGGCGAGCAGCCCAGTAAAACTATCGGCTTCTACTCGCTACAGTAAACGACCATAGAAAAACATTCAAATTTTCTCCCTGTAGTCTGACAAACGTTTTGCAGGGTAATGTCGGTTAATCGAATTTGTCGGATTATAGATTACAGCCTAAGACTGGTGTGCTGATCCCTTGTTTGGATGAAATATTTCCCAAAAACTAAATGTACCCTAGTCAAGAGTGACAGGAATACTGGATTACAGGGAGCGACGGTTAAGACAGGGGCCGGGGTTCGACTGTATTTGAATTTCTAAAACAAATTTAGAAAAATAATCTGCAAAACATTTAGACCCCTGTTCTAATTTTCGTTCGGATGCCATATTCTCCCGTTTTAGAATTTTTGCAGTTCTCGATTCCGAATTTGTACGTTTTCAATCCGCTTATCATTTTGTTAGCGGATTTGAATGCGGTTGGTGACTTCTGTAGAACATTATTAATTGCTAAAAATGCAAAATGATAAACTATATTAGCATTAACATGTACTAAACTTGTAAACAGTTCCAATGAACACAACAATTTATTTTCAAAAACGTTTTTGTAACATAAAATCAGTAGTGAATCCGTTCGGAAATAAGAACTTGAACTTTTAAAATCCCTACGGATTCAATTTCGGTATCAGTTTTGAATCCGGTCGAAAATCAGAACAGCCATGTAAGAATGCGAAACTGAATGGATTTGCAATACTTTCGTAATGAATGTTTTGAAACAGATATTTAGAATTTTTGAACAATTTTATCAACACAGTCTAATTCTGTATTCATACCCCAGTCTTTGATGTTTTCTTTTTGCCTTTTGCCATTCGTACTACGAATCAGGGCGGTTACTGAGTTCGAAGAAACAGCGCCGAGTGATTTGAGGGCTGCTTGACTGCCTGAGAAAATCTGGATATTCGCTGAGGATATCACGTTTTTTTTAGCCATGATAGGACCTCTTTCATTGCCAGAATTTAATTTAACACGCTGCAATGGTTTGGTAGGCGGAATGAGAGACTTACGTTAAGTCGGTTTGAGTACACACCGCAGTATACCCCGTCTTAAATTTTTGAACCATCTGTGTAGAAATGAATTTAATCATCTCTCAAGAATTCTTCGTCTTTCCAGGTAGTTCGCGGTGGGATTGAGACTTGGAACTTATTATCAAAAACCAATTGGAAAATAAATAAATACGCGTAGTAGTCACTTTTGTAGTGTATAAAACTATCATCTTTTGAAAACGTAGAGATGTCCGAGTCACTGAACTTATGATTTTTGTAGAGCTTGGGTAAATGATTTGGGCTATTCATTATGTTAAAGGTCTTGTTAGACTGACTGTTGATTTCGACAAGCATTCCTGTCTGTAATAATATCATCTGAAATGGAAAATATATCGTTATATTAGAATTTATGCATTTGTATTCTGAACCTGAAATAGGATATGTATCGTTATTAGAAATTATGTATGTAGCATCAGAATTGTTGTCATGTTCTGAGTCAATAATCGAAAATGTAGCATTAGAATCATAGTCACATTCACATTACAAGTCGAAGTTTTAATCCATTTTTAAATCAATACCGTAGTATTGTAGTTCAGAAGTCGATGTTTCTGCATCGACGTATTGCTTTACGTCTGTACAGCAGCAGACCTTTTTCCTTAGGCTTGTGAAGGAATTTTTGGATTCCTGAGAAAAAAAAAATTTGAATCTTCTTTCTATTTTACAGTTTAAATAACAACACAAACAAAAATGTATGTTTCATTCAAAACCGGTTTGGTAATAAGCCAACAGCCATATTCATAAACGTATTTCAAAGTTCACTCGATAAAATGATAAATTTGTTCACAAAATGCATTTTATGGAGTGATTACCTTAGAATATCTATGCGAATATTTCTATTAAAACAACACCAGTTTTAGACGTGTGGAGTGTTAACCAAAAATAATGCACATGTTTGTGTAGATATACGCACCATTATATCAGATTCAACCGTCTGACAGGTTTCTTTTTCAGCCTGCCTCAATGGTAATACATTCTTTAGTTACTTTTAACAACCTTTTTCACCTGAAAATAAAATAATAAGCAAGAAAACAACAACCCCTTGACGCATGGGTAGGCTTCTTATAAGGAAATTGGTATCGTAGTAGTTCAAAAACTAAGTGTTTCAAAAACGAAGATATTTGAAAATTGACAAAAAAAAAAGAAGAAAGTATTAAAGTTATTTTATGACGGTTGAGATTATAGTGCTCCCTATGACATCGGAAGTGGCAATGCTTGGTTCAATCAAAGCTCCTTGAACATTAGGCTAAACAAAAAAAATTCATACATGGCTGTTTTGATTTTCGACCGAATTTAAAACGAAAAGCTTAATTTAATCCGCACGCTATTGAAAAGAGTGTTCTTATTTCCGAAACGATTCACTACTGATTTATATCTTAAAAATGTTTTAGAAATTGAATTGAACATGAAGATTTCCGGAAGATAAGGTGTGTCCGAATGAAAATCAGAATCAGATCAGGGGCCATATATGTAGGTAGTATATATAGTAAACTAACTAAACTAAATCTTAGGGGTCTGGATATTATGCGAAATGATTAAAGATTACTAATCAGGTTGATTTCACTATGTAAGCGAGTCTTGTCATATTAACATCAAGGGTGAAATCATTGAGCTTTGAAGACCGAAGTTATAGGTCCTGCCCCATGTCTGTACTCGCCTCGTATTAGAAGTAGCGATACTTAAAAAAAAACCTTCTTATCTCAAAGTTGCGATTACTTTTCACCAATTTCGTTGTATCTTACGACTTCATTTTGCAGCACGTTTTGCTATCGTTCCAACATTTTCATGAATCCATTTTCGTAATTTTTAATCGGTTTATGTCCTGGCTGTCGTTCTTTTAAATTTTGTTTCTTGTCCTCACGTTTTGTAATTTTATAAGATGGGCTCTGAGAACTGATTTTTTTTTTTTTTTTTTTTGTTATAATTCTTAATATCCAAACCACCATTGCAGCAAGTCGTTTGAAAAGCTCATTGTCAACCGAATTGTTTTTAAATGAGAAAGCTCAAAACACAAATGTTCTAATAAGGTTTTGAGAAACATACCGCGCTGAACGAAAATGCACGAAACACCCTTAATTCAATTGGCTCATAACCTTTTCGTCGTTTTTATATCCTGCACAGCTGTAAATGCAGACGTTTTCGAGCTCCCCACAACACGTAGAGACGTTTCAAAATAATTATCAATGCCAGCGTTAATGTTAGTGCAAATAAAATTTATGAAGGAAGAAAGCAACAAACCCTAAGCAGGCATTCCGATTTTAATACTGTCATTGCGTAGACTTAAATTAACGGCGTCATCTGCTCGAACAGGGAACAGGACTTTTTGCAGTCCTTCAAAATTAAAACTTTAATGATACCTACACAATAGCTAAGGAATATCTTCAGCTGTTGTCTCATTTGTTTTAAGAATCATCCCCTTGAAACAATATCCACACTACCCCCGCCCCAACTCATTCTAAAGAAACAGTAATAATTAACATAAAAGGGGGAATGCGACTGACTTCACATCATGCTCCTTGAGGCATAGGTAAGGTATCTACGCATTCAATTAAATTGTAGCACGTGAATAATGTTAATCCATAATCGAAAGAAAATGTTGGTAATTATTTAACCATCTCGCAAACAGAGACGACATTCCAACACTGGAGCCCCCCAAACTGCTTCAAAAGTACCTATTCCTCCTACCAAAGGACTACAGCCAACTTTTTATGGCTCACAAAATGGGGTTGCCTGGTGGAGCTGGGGCAGTCATGGAAAGGGGTAAATACGTTTTATTACATGAAATCTGTGGATGCAAAATGCTCGTTAAGCTTGGCTGTCCCCTTTGAAAAGGCAAAATGGGATCGTTATTTAGGCTTAAAAATGGTTCACAACCACTGATGCGAGGGTGTTTGTGTAAGGGTGCGTGTTGCATGCCGCAACGCTTTGGATACCGTGTACAAAACATACATATCCTACTCGGAGGAGACTTTCTTTGTTGATTGAGGCCCTTGCGGGACTAAATTATTCGCCATTAAAAGTTTTATTACTTGTGAACGGTATGGGGGTGAACTAGAAGGAACAGAGCTAGCGTATTGCACTGCGTAACGTTATATGGCTGTTGACAACATGATTTTTTTTTTGTTAAAGAATATAAGACGAGTTGTGCTGTCTATAGAGGTTTAAAAGACCTTATTAACAGTAGAATAAGACTCATTCTACTCTGCTTACATGATTTTTTATGGCCTTAAAACATTATTCGGTTGCTTGCTATCCTGCATTTAGCAAAGCGATGCGTCTTTTTCTTGTGAGATAAAATCTAAGAAAACCACTTATTTTTTTTTAGCTCTCAAGTGGTACAATATTATTCTCTTCTGTTTTTTGTGTTTTATTTGAAAGATAAGATACAAACCGTTACTGTTTCATATCCCTGACACAATCAGCGCCAAGCTTTTGAAAAGTATTTTTTTAGGGACATCCTCCATTTTATTAAAATTTTAGGCGCCAAAAAACATTAACTTTTTTTCGGAATCGTGACAAGTTTTTGACTTACAAATTTTCTTCGAATTACGTAATTGTCGAATTGAGTATGCTTAATTTTTTCAACGACTTTTTCGTATACGGGAGGAACATCTAATGGAAGAAAACTAGCACAACTGTCAGATCCTTTTTTTCGTTTTGTCAAAAAAAAAAACGCACGATCTTGGAAGCTACGCCTCACGCCAACGAAACGCTAGTCTACAGCTTACTTAAATAAATTGATTGTTTCTGTATGGCATTTAGTACCGTCTTGTAGGAACCAAAGGTCCTCCGTACCTCATTGACTGTAACATTATGACCGCCTTCATTTTTGAAAAAATATGGACCAATGATTCACTATGCCCATAGAGCACATCAAACAGTGACTTTTTGAGGATTTAACGGCGTCTGAACAGTGGTTTGTACTTTATTATGACTCGAAATACCGCAACTTTGTATATTAACGTGCCCATTCATCCAAAAATTTTCTTGATTCGGTTGGTTTATGTTTCGTTTTGGATCCACTTACCGAAGAGCTTGATGGTCATTCGGACTCAATTGTTCTGCAGGTTGGATTTTGTGTGGCATCAAATCAAGACCATTCCGTAAAATCTTTCGTGAAGTTGACAGGGGCAGCTTCAATTGTTGCGCGTAATGACGCATGAACTTACCTATACTTAATTAGGTGGGCATTACAGTTCGGGGTGAACCTGGGCCTCAACCAACATCCTTCTATAACGACTGCGATTTCGGGCGAGCTCTCTCCAGTTTCGCACTCTAAGTCGCCACCTAAGACAAGGTCTTCCCCTTCCGCGAATTCCCTGCAATGTGCTTTCGAAAACCCGACGACCCGGAGCGTTTGGGTCCATCCGCTCAACATGGCCCAACCATCGTAGCCTCGCGATGCGTACTCTTCTGGCTATATCCATGTCGCTGTACAGCTCATACAGCTCGTGGTTGTATCTTCTTCTCCACACATTGTCTTCGCTTACAGGACCAAAGATCATTCGGAGAATTTTTCTTTCGAAACGACGAAGGGTTTCCTCATTCGCTTTCGATAAGGTCCATGCTTCCGCGCCGTAAAGCAGGACTGGGATGATTAAGGTCTTATACAAGGTTACCTTGGTTTTTCTGGAGAGGGTTTTGTCTTTTGTTTATCAATTGCCTTCTTAACCCAAAGAATCAACGGTTGGCAAGAGTTATTCTCCGTTTGATCTCCGCACTGATGTTGTTGTCCGTGTCTACAGCGGATCCTACGTAGACGAAGTCCTGTACTACCTCGAAGTTATGTCTGTCTATTGTGACGTTTTGTCCAATTCGTCGATGTTCTGTGTCCTTGTTTGATAAAACCTTTGTAGACATCAAAGGTCTCGGTGAGTTCTTTACCGACCTTGACGGAGCAGCGTGAATTCTCCAAAGCCATCCTGCATAGTCGTACGAGTTTTACTGAGATGCCGAAATCAGACATAGCTCTGTACAACTCGTCTCTGTAAATGCTGTCATACGCGGCCTTGAAATCGATAAGAAGATGGTGAATATCGATATTACGTTCTCGGGTTTTTTCCAAGATCTGCCGTAATGTGAAAATTTGGTCTATAGTGGACTTCTCTGGTCTAAAACCACATTGATAAGGACCTATCAAGTTGTTGACGTGGGGTTTCAGACGTTAACATATTACAGCAGACAAGATCTTATAAGCGACGTTAAGGAGGTTTATCCCTCTATAATTGGCTCAATTTTGAGGGTCTCTCTTCTTTAGGATCGGGCATACGATACTGTTATGGCATCTCTCTATTTCCTCAAACGAGGGCTTCTCATGCTGCTTCTTTTTCTTTTTGAGAAGTCGGTGTTCTTCCCTTCTTTTCTTCTTGTAGATCTCGTTATACTGATCGTAAGCAGCCCTTGTTCGTTGTTGCATCAGCATTTGACGTGCTTTTTGTTTGGCAGCATTTACCAGCCTGCATTCTTCATCAAACCATGGGTTTCGTTTTGGTGGCAGAGTAAAACCCAGAACCTCAGAAGCAGCGGTTCTGATCGCTTCTTGGCATTACTGCCAGTGGTCTTCAATGGTTAATGCTGGCGGCATGGGATTCAAGGATAATTGAAGGGACACTCGATTGGAAAAGGCACTGGCAATCTCTTGAGATTGTAGCTTTCCGACGTCATATCTCTTCACAGCGTTAATTCATTGCTCATACGTTTTGAACAAGAACGCGTTGAAACTCTGTTTTCAAGAGTGTTCTTTCTCCCTCTCCCTCTTCTGCGGAGTTATGAAAGCTAACAAACTTTATTTGATTGAAGGTTGTCCTTAACGCTGTTTCTCGTCAGCGTGTTGCTAACGTCGCTGGATGACGACACTTTGTCTAAGCCTTGCTCCGCAAAATCGTATGCAAATTGGTTTTAATCAAAGAGGCAGGAAGTTTTCTTTGCACGTTTTCCGCTCTTATCAAGCCCCATTCATCACTTTTTCCTTTAAGCTTTTGCACCTAGCTTCAGAAAAGGTGATTCAGGTACTCAGTCTGATGCTTTGCACAACGAACCCCGGTTGAATTGGCGGTGTGGTTTTACCAAACGCAGTTTGATTTTATGCCAGTGTGCTAACTTTCTTCTCCTTAATCTTAATTTGGAAAGCAATATTTCTTTTTGGGTCCTAAGACTGCTATACTTTTGGAAATATAACGTAGGGATAGCATATTCATGGCCCACAATTTCTTTATTTACTTTCGATTACAGTCATCAAAACCATCATTTTGTTACGATCCACTAAAAGGCTAAGGCTTTAAAATAAAGCAACTACCGGTTATTGGAAGTCTTCAAAGGCTATTGGGCTGTTCTTAGCAAAAGACTTAAAATTCAATTTCGGTGTTTTGTCTTAAAAATTTACAGCACTCACAAGATCCAGCCTAACGCTCAGTAAAAAAGGGCATAACTTCAAAATTGTGGTACTAAACATGTACGATATACGGCGGCGGCCGGCGGGCGTTCGATGCACTCACTCATCAGGTAAACTTGCCATAAAATTTTCGATTTAACTCAGCTCATTTCACCTTTTAAGAAGTTTAATGAGGAATACTTTTCGCCCTTAAAAACTCTCGTTAAAGACACACTTAAAACACTCTCCTATCTGGGGTCTACTTTGTTTTGCGTTATCAAGAGAGGCGTGGCGCTTTCGTAGACGTTGACTTCTCCAAAATTACGCGTAATTACCTTGTTCAAGCTGTCGTTATTCGCGGTTTCTGGAGGCCTGTGGCAGTGTTTCCCATACCAGCCAACCATGCTTGTGTTTAACAACTCGAATCCCACAAAAAGAAGCCTTTGAAGTTATTAAATTGAAACTATGAAAGCGTTATGACCGTTTGGTCGTAACTTTTTATCTATGCATCGGGAGGTTCGTACCAAAATCAGACGTAAATCCAATAGTCTATAGCCAAGCCATTACAATCTACTGTCTATGACCAGCCACTATCACAGTTGCAACGTTTCTTTTAACGTTTATGATAAAAACAAAGCAACTCGAGTACAAACGAACTACTTTTAGCCTACTTTTTATAGGCCATCAGTTAACTAAGTTGCAGGAGTATAAGGAAGGTGTTCTGTTATAGGGATTTTGAATGTAAATTTGGTTTACTTTGTGTTATCATCAGGAGTCATCATAAGCAAAGTACTTAAATAAGGTTTAACAGCATAGTTCCACAACGGTAATGTTCCTGAATTAAGTAGGATTATTTGGCTTTTTATTCGTTGTGTGCCCTTTCGTTTTGTATAAAAGCCTTTTATAAAGATTGAGAGCTCGTTAAGTCTTTTTGCGATTGATGATGTTAACTCTTTTATGGATCGTAAACACAGCGATGAGATCCGTGTTTGCTACAAAACGTTCTCAAAGATATGACTGCTTAGCGAACTGACCAAAAGTAGCCTTTTAGCTTTATGATGGGCGTAGTCGGTAAGATAAGCCTACTGTAGGTGAGGAATAATGAAATTTGGGTTTCTGATTTGAATGGCTAAAGAAAGCATTTTCAGATTAGAAAATTGGAAAAATGTTGAATTATTTATGACTGGGATTTGATCACTTGAACTCAAACCAGCCAAATTTTTTTACAACGGGAACAGATTTGAACTAGCAGGTTTATAGTTAATAACAATGCGCTCAGTGCCTGTGGGCTGTGGGTTTTGAAATTTTTAAGTATTTGGAGTATGTCAATAATGAAATGAGTGGAAGATTAGATCACACAAACTTCTTGCGTGATAAATACTTGAGTAAGCCCGGAAGATGGATGCTATTTTACATTCCGTTGCTACATGTCGGTTAAGGCTGTTTGAGAAAAAAAAAATGAAGACTTGATGTCTTAAATTAAAATAGGAGTAATGAAAAGAAAGAAATAGTAAGCCGAAGCAAAATGCAAAGAATCCAAAGAAAAGAGGATTGCGAATAGCCATACAAGAGGAGAAGGATCTACTCGTGAACAAAAAGTAGAGAAAACAAAAAAGGTTTAAGACTAGAAGAAAATAAATGGAAATGGAATCGGTTTGTTTATATCACATGGATCAACAAAATACCACAGAAGAAAGAACCTTGAGGTGTTAACTGGCACTATCACTATAGGTTCGTTCGTTGAACTTTACCCGGGGTTGACCCAGGTTTTCTTGACAACCCTAAGAGTTGTCAAAATTTCCTGGGTTTTCCAGTCCTCAAAAAACGCTAAACCACAAATCACCACACATCCCTGTCATTAAAACAACATACATGCCACTTGACAGCCCTCAACTAGCCACAGCAAAAACCTAGGGCGAGTTGAGGGGAAACCTAGGTCAACCCTAGGGCTCAACGTGACGACCCCAGGGCTTCAACGAACAAACCTATTTTTGTTTTCCGTTTTCGATCTGCCCAAATTGTTGTGTGTGTGAAAATCAGTGTGCAAATCCGTCTCAAAAAAGAGATCGACTGCAGTCGATTTTATTTCCTCTTAAAGGACTTCCTTTGAAAAAAAAATCGACAGTCGATATTAAATAGAAAAAAGTGACAAAATATGAAAATATGAAACTCCTATATGTGAACATCAGTTTAACCTCCAACAATAGCAAAAAACTTAAAAAGATGATTTATTAGGTTTGTTTGTTGAAGCCCTAGGATCGCCCTGGGGTAGCCACAAAGCGTTTTTTTGAGAAACCTAAAGTCGCCTCAAATGTCAAAATGAGTGTTTTTTGAGCCATAGGGTTGACCTAGATTTTCCCAGCAAAAACCTATGGCGAGTTGAGTCAATCCTGGGGAAAGTTCAACGAATGGACCTATTGAAAGGAGTAGGTATGGATTTGAGAGTAAATCTTTCGTATTTCAATGAAAAACGCTATTAATTTCTCCGATACAATGTAAAGATTGGTTTCACCCGCACCAGTGAACCTTTTGCTACGAAAACCGTACTGTCGGTCATTGGGAAGCTTTTGTTCTTCAAGATATTTCACGAGTTGGCAGTTTATCAACGTTTCCATGACCTTGGAAAAATGGGACAGACTGGACAGATGCCTTTTTCCATCTACTTGGAAAGAGCACAGAAGAATAGGATAAAAAGAAAAGAACACATCTTCAGAATAATAGCAGGGATACCATCTGGATCAGCAGATTAATGTATACTGAGATCGTTAATGGGTCTTGCTACCGAGCAAGGGCGAAAAAATATCTCTTTCATAGCACAGTTCATAAGTTCATACTTACAAGCTGAGGAGGAGGAAAAGTGCTACACATAATGGCAGAGCTGGCCAGGAGCTTATTGAATCTAAATCGTTTGCGTATTAGCTCCACCACTGGTGCCCTTATAAGACACTGCCTAATAGGTAGATGCACCAAGAGATTTGGTGTCTACTGCAATGGCTTCTGTAGAAGCTACATAGACGATGAGAAGGAGAAGACAGTCTAACATGTCCTTTGTGCAAGCCCTGCGCTCGCTAAAAGGCTCTCACCTCAAACTCATCTAGGTGAATACTTTTTCGACGACAAAGATCCTAAAAGTCTATCCTTTTTCATACTGTAACGTGCGCTTAGTTCGCTAAATAAAACTTCATCTTTCAATTTATTTCTACCTCTTTTATTCAGTATCTATACTTTATTCGATCTCAACTCGACTTTTGGACTATCACTTGTAAACAACAATTTACTCTTAACTTTATCACTCTATAATCAAAACTGACATCTGGTTGCCTCGGGCGGCCTATTTATATCGAATGACATTTCATCTAGAACTCTCCAGTAATTTCCACATGGTCTCCACGCTCCACTAATGCCAAACATTTTTCCCTTCTGGAATATTTCTACACTAGTGTTGCTGCTTGTGTTTTCGGTTGAACGTTTTCGATTAGGAAATTGGTATTAAATGTTGGGTTCGCGTTACAATACGAAATTCTGAATGGTTTGACTAACTGGTGATTAACTCGTTTGTCCAAGATGCCGTTCAGAGGGTGAACAACCTTCTGGTCTCAGCGGTATCACAATGCACCCTCTGTGGTCTTAGTGTGTCGGTCTCCGTATACTGGTAGCCAGTAGCCACATCTAACCTAACCTATGGCAGTGTTGAACTGTCTGTAAACTGTGGAGCTAGCAAATTTGCTTTGTCGATTGAGCTGCCATAAGGAGAGTCGTTAAAGACGAGCGTAGGAACCGATTACTTGGTCGAGTTCTTAATGACAAAAGATCACAAGTTCTGACTTCTTTTTGAACACAGCCTTTTGGTTATAACAACTTGGTCTTCTGTATAATATGAATTTCGGTTTTCTTCTGTTGGGTCACTTTTTAAAATCCGTACCTAGAGTGACCCTATATATTTTTCAGGATGAGAAGTGAAAAACAAGTGAAATGTGTTGGCCGAAGGTCCAGAAATATCTGGAACACGCGTTGGCTCATAAACGAGATTAGATTTTCCTTATAGCTGAACACAAATTTCTCGGGAAGTATAGCTAGATATACGGCGAAGGTGTAAGAACTTCGAGTTCTTTGTGTTAAAAGGTTTAGATGATCACCAAAAGCGAATAAGCATCAATGCTCAAGCGTGTTAAGTTTTGAATACAAGAAGGAATTATAAATGCAGAGACCGTGTACAGAATGAAATCTCCAACTGCTTGGTGAACAGAATTGGAAACGGCATCAAGCTTGAGTTGGAGCCTTGCAGTGCGATAATTTTTTAAATAAATAAAGGAATCTAGGTCTAAAGAAAGTGCACATTTATATTTCTGGTTTTGGTTCGATTCTTGAAGCTGTGGAACATGACTCTGGTTGATGACCCATCAATTTTCTAAGCTATTATGATGAAGCCTTCCTGCCAACATTAACTACCGAAATTGAATTCGTAATCCCGAGCTTATCCTTTCTTCCTCCTATTCTATTTAGAAAGATGACACAACTCTACTGTACCATCCAACCTTAATATACCAAGAAAGTCTCAGGTCGACACTAAAAATCGATATGTTACATTGTACCTCATGGTGGTGCCTCGAATCTATCCTACATACAACACACCTTTATGGAGAAGTTACATTTAAATAAATCAAATCAATCAGAACGAAATCGTTTTTACGAACGCTTTTTCGTATTTTATTTTCGTCATGGGAATTCAACGTGATGAATTGGTGAAATTTGTTTGAATTCGTTTTTGCTCCATGATCTCTCTGTTTCACTATGAATCGTTCCCATACCATCCTGATATGGGTGGAATTCGAGGATATAAATTGGAGGACATTTTTTTTTTCTGGGGATATTCCATGGAGATGGTAAGGAAAGGTATATACAGAGAAGTTGGTGGATTGTAGTAACAAATTTAATATCAGGTCCTTTTTAATGACATCATCAATCAAATGGTTTATGAGGGCAACATGGCAGGTGAAAGATGGTGTTTTATTCATTGAAATACTAATGTCAGGAGGACAAAAAGAATGAAGAAAAAAATGAAATTTTTATTAATAAATAAAAATGTCGTAAACTGCGAACGAACGTGATGCAAAGTATGTGTTTTGTGATATAGGAGAGCGTTGCTTCTAACAACTTTTTGTTTATAATACTCACGTGTGCGTTGTTCCGGGTTATCATGGTTCAATTTTTTTTTTTGTTTAGTATACCTACATACGCAAATATAAAGTGGCAAATAAATGTGACTTGCTTTTTTATCTGCATGTAATTTCTTTTCTGGTGAAATCACCTGTTCTAGATGTTCTCGGAACAAAAGTACCTGTATTAACTCGAACGTCGTGGAAACAAATGCAAGGATTTTTTCTAGATCAGCGTGTACCTGAAATAGGAAATGAGAGTACCAACTCTTGGTATTTGGAGACTTGACTATGTTATAAGATTAACAAAACACGTGTTTCGTTTTACCGTTGGAAATCGTCTAGAAACCGAAAACTTCCATGAAGCAACCTTAATATTTAATTAAAGTGTTCAAGTTTTCATAGACCTCATATGGCAATAGCCTCCTCCTAACTTGAACATAATAGACGGGAAAAAATAAATTGAGCCTTAGCGTCCTTTGCCCGA
Source organism: Melanostoma mellinum (assembly GCA_914767635.1). NCBI lineage: Eukaryota > Metazoa > Arthropoda > Insecta > Diptera > Syrphidae > Melanostoma > Melanostoma mellinum. The sequence continues at coordinate 164,912,549 of OU612059.1, forward strand.
TTTTAAAATAGAAAAATCTTCAGAATTGTGCCAATTATAAAGCATTAAACCTGAAGAAGAAGATTTTATATGCGACACATACGAAATCTTCTTCTTTTCTCAATATTACGAGCGTCGTGATTTAAAAGGAATCACCGCTCTCTCACTCATCTGCTTCACACTAGTGATCCGCTCGTGAGGTACGCAGTGTTCACCTCAAAATGCGTCGGCAAGCCTCCAGATAATTTCAATTCAGGAGTGTTTCGTTCTAAAAAAAACAAATAATAAGGGTGGTACAATAGAGGGGGAGAAGCCAGGGACCTAGCACATTTTTCACAACCATATCTTGTGAGGAATGCAGGGGACCTATAATTTTTTCCGATTGCGAACAGCTAATCGAGAAAGGGCATTTCATGGCACTGAAATTACTCTTGCTCATTTTGAAATCCTATTTCGAATTACATGACCAAATGGAAGGGAACCTTGACCTGACCGGTTGGAATTCAAAACTGGATATAGAGAGAACTTGTTAAAAATCGTTATATGTAGTTGGTTGAGGCCCTGGTTCACAGCGAACTGTATTCTCCTCCTAAGCTTGTCGAATTTTTTTTTGTTATGACCAAAGTCGAAAAAGAGGAAAAAACAAATAACTCTCCGAATTATGTACTGCTTTAAAGCCCTTTATTCTTTTTCCTTAAATCCTATACTAATATTATATCCTACTAATTATAAACGTGAAAGTTTGTATGTGTGGATGGATGTTTGTTACTCTTTCACGCAAAAACTACTGAATGGATTCAATTAAACTTTCCAATAATATAGCTTATACATCAGAATAACACATAGGCTACAATTTATAAAGATATTGTGTGAGCTGTCCTAAATTATGACATTAAGTGTCAAGTAATTAGGAAAAAACCTACCTTTCTGCGAGCTGTTCTGGCGTGCGCTGCCATAAACGTTAGTAGGCTACAATTTATAAAGATACTAGAACTTTTCTGGCATTCTTATACTTAGTCTTCTTAGTTTTCGTTTTTTGACAGTTTTGTGTGAACATCGCTTTAAATAAGTTAGACCCGAGCAACGCCGGATGGGTCAGCTAGTGCACTATACTGTGATGAAGAGTTAAGAACACATCCAAGGTGTCATAATTGCCTGATTCAGCCCAGTTATCGGTTTGAGGGGTAACGTCGCGTTTACTCCAATAAAGCCTCGACAAGCCTTCCTATTTTATTTTTGAATTCTCGTGTCCAGTACAGTATTTAAAAAAACTATGTTGCTTGACATTGTAGATAGTTTTTTTTTTTTGGTTTATGTCTATTCAAGCCTTTTGGTTGTCCTGTGGTCACAAGAGAGTTTTTTTTTATTGGGTCCGTTCGTTGAACTTTCTCCAGGGTTGACTCAGGTTTTCTTGACAACCCTATGAGTTGTCAAAAAAACCTGGGTTTTCCAGTCCTCGAAAAACGCTAAACCGCAAATCACCGCACAAAAAAATACATGTGACAGCCCTCAAATCGCCACAGCAAAAACCTAGGGCGAGTTGAGGGAAAACTTTTGTCAACCCTAGGGCTCAAAAAGGGCGACCCTAGGGGCTTCAACGAACAAAGTGCATCTAACAAACAGGCCTGTCAAATGGCATTATATCTTTCTTGAAATGACACGGAGTAGGTCTATTATTTCGTGGTTGAGTGTTTTTTAAGAGCCCATGACCCAGGTAGATGTTCTTAGAAACGTGCTTGCTGCCAAGGCTTGACCAAGGTCTTCTTGACAACCTCATTAGCTGTATGAGGTTGTCAAGAAAACCTTGCTCAAGCCTTGGCAAAGTTCAATGAAGAATGAACCTTTTCGTACTGTTTTTTCTTTTTTTCCTAACTTGCTATGAATATCAAACTAAGTTTTGGTTTGCTTGGGTTGGTCCTTCTAGACCTGTAGTTGCTTTCTGAGTTTTTGTTTGAAGACATTGGCAAACATTTACATATGTCATTTGCATACCGTGTCAAAATTAAGAATAGATTAATTAAAAATTATTTCACTCAAATTAGAAAGTCTTTCAAGAACTATTGGCCAACCTGATAACGAAACGATCTCTCGATCATTGAAAGTTTCCACTTACTTATTTGTTGCACATGCTGGGCTCGTTTGAGGTAACTGAGCGAAATTCTCTCCGATCGGAGACATTTTGCTTCATGGTAGTTCTCCGATCGGACGATCCGACGCGACGTTCTCCGATAAGTTTTTGTTACGGAGATTTAGTTTTGCAATGCATTGCCGAATTTGTGAAAAATTTCTAACGACGAAAACTACTTCGCAGCAAAATCGAATCTCCGAAAAAAGATGCGTTGCGGAGAAAACTCGAATTTCTCGATGACGTCATGATCAGATGAAAGAATAATCTAAATGCGACTCTACTATACGTGTGTCTTGACTCTTGATGACGTATGTACTTGCGCAGAACGAGTCAAAAATAAAAACGTTGTATGCAGCCGGGTTCCACATTTCACTTTCACGTGAAATGAAATCGAAATCGATCGAAATTAAGATTGGGTGTTCTGCATTTCACTTTTATCGATATCGATTTCATATTTTTCGAAATCGAAGTGAAACGAAATCGTTGTGTTCCACAATTCGGTTTCGCCGGTTTCCAAGTGCTTTGAAATCACCCTAATTTATCTGTGTGGAATGGTAGAAGAAAACAGTCGCGTTTAAGAATGTAAGTAAAAAAAACTCCGTTGCAACCACACAAAATTTGTTTATTTTACTAGAAATTTGTTTTAAACCAGGGAAAGAATAAAAAGCCTGCACAGGAGAAAATATTCATAAACTTTATGAGCCAACATAAAGTTCTTGCCCAAGGATTCATGAAAGGAGATCGTGTCGTCGAAGTTTCTTTGTGGGAAAGGCAGAAAGATACAACTGGATGGAAAAAAGTCAGTAATAATAAAAAGAATTATTTGACACAAAGTTATCAATAAAAACATGAAAATACTCCAATTTTACTTGCCACATATCAATACACACATTTTTAATGGATTAGAAATGTCTCTCAATCTACGTCTTTTTATTTTCTCTGTCGCATATCTTTTCTTTTTGATTTCCAAAACCGAAGCAATAAGAACAGCACTCATATTTAATTTTCTAATCAGGAAACTCAAGAAACTATTGAAATCAAATAAATTGAGTTTCTGATTAGATGACAGGTATCAGCTGTTTTCAATTTCACTTGAAGTGATTTCGAAAAGTTTTCGAACTGATGAAATCGATCGAAATGCAGAACACTGAAAATAAATTCACTCGATTTGCAATTTCGGTTTCGGTTTCATTTCACTCGATTTCTGGAACCAAGCTGATGATCATGCTTTCAGTCTGCCTACAAAGTTCAGGGATTCTTAACGAGAAATAATACAGGTTGATAATATTGCCTCATCTACGTTCGACCTTCTATTTTTGTTAATCAATAATTTCAAAGGGGACCTGTTATAGTTATATTCAAAAGATTGTAAAGGTACAAACCAATTTAACAAATTTGTACAATTTTTTTTTTCTTCATAGGTAGGTACTGTCCACAACCTAGTCAGCAAAAGAGATCGCGTAAAAAGTAGTGATATATTAATTTGTACTCCTATTTGTCAATCAACCATTTTTTTTATCAATTTTTTGTGCTGCTAAACTGCGAAGGTATCGACGTCTAAGAATAATTTATTATTTTTTTTATTATTAATTATTATTTTTATTATTCTTATTCTCTAAGAATAATCACAATTTTCAATTAACAGCTCCAACAACTACACTAATCTATGGTCCATTTTTCGATAGTTGAAACTAGGCGAGCATAAGAAAATAGAAGACTACTAAAAAGTTTCCAATCGAAATTTATCGAATTTAGCACAAGCAAAAGAATTGGATGTATTTTCGTTCTTCATTCAATGGCACCGAGCACGATCCACGATACGAGCACCAAGGAATCAGAAATCGCACTGAGTAAAGAAAAAGAAAGGTACTGCGCTGGACGCTGGACAAAGGACAAGACGAAGCACAAAGCAGAATGGCAAAAGAAAAGAAAGCCAATCAGAGAGCAGAAAAAAGTAAACATTGTTTTGCTAGAGATGTGTGGCATGAATAAACGAGTAGAGAAGTTTACAATGTACGATTAAAAAAGTACAACACTTCAGAAGGATTTAATGACATAAGTGAGTATGAGTATATACCAGTGGCGTGGCGTGGATATTTTCAAATGGTAAGTCGAGAAAAATTAATCACCTACACAAATTAATAAGGAATAAATAGAAGGTACCTACCTTTAATTCCAAACGTGTATTAATGGAAGTCATTAAGGTTAAAATTCACAATGAGCTTAAAGCATAAAAAAAGGGGCTTCAAAAGAAGCCTATGTGGAAATGCAAGAAAATAAAATAAAATTTTAAGTACCTAACGTAACTAGTATTAAAAAAAATAAGAACTTCATTTCATTGGTTTTCCTCTTCTAAAAGGTAATCGGTTAAACAGCACTCAACATTTAGCAAAGCCATTCATATAATTAAATCAAAACAGTTCTCTTCGACGTTAACTTTTCACAATTTTCAGAATTTTTAGCTTTTTTTTCACAGTTTTTACAAATGCACTTTACTTAAAATTCATTTTAAACTTGCAAATAATCCAAAACAGTGATCAGTAGAACAAAACAAAACACTAAAGCAAAACCGAATTCGCCGTACATTACTCGAAGGCGAAAACTGTATTATTTTTTCCAAGCAGACATTGCAGTAAGACGAAAATTATCGTCTTACTTTCTTCAATAAGAGAACGTGTATTGAAAAGGGTGGCACCGCGGTGCACCGGGGTGGAAGTATCGTAGGAAAGACAGGGACAAACATAAAATATGTTCTGCGCGGAGATTTTCAATGCTTTGTGTATTGTGTGTGTATCTCGCAAATTTAAGAGTGCTTGAACCCTTGAAGAACATTGTGTCTTGTGTGTTGTGTGTGGCATTGTGTGATAGGATGTTGACTGCTTAATTGTAGACTTATGTTGCTGGTTTTTTCTATGAACAAAACAAGGGACAAATATTAAAAGGTAAGACGATAGGAATCGTGTTATATGGACGCCACGCCACTGGTATATACCAAACAATACTTTCAATAAATTTTATGCAACGAAAGTTTTTTATACTGTTTTACTCTTATTTAACCGAATTTTATGTTTCTAAAATATTCATACGATTTAACTTTCTGTTAAAATGAATTTATTTAAAAAAAAAACACAATGTATTTTATTATGATAAATGGCATAAGAAATCAAGTAAGTACACACAAATTTTTAAACAAGTAAAGCTATAGATAACTTTAAAATATTTATTGATGAGAAAGAAGAGCACTGTTACTCATGAAACTTGTGTTCTAATAAAAATTTCTGTTCATAAATTTTTTTACTTTCATTTCTTATTCTTAAGTTATTTTACTCAAAGGTCATGTGCGGTAACGAGAGTCGTTTATCTAGCGTTTTACTAAAACGCCAACTGTACATGATAAAGATGAACTGCTCTCTTGTGGACATTAACTCAACAAATCAATATTTCCATTTACTTCTCAGAAAACTGCAATTTTTCAGTAGATCTTTGGGTTAGATTCAAACAGAAAATTTAACGAGTTATTCCAACACATAAGGTAGTCATCCACTGAAAAACTAGAGTTGAAAATTCTTTTGGATTAATTCAAACACTCACATAATAACGAGAGAAGCCAAATATTTATTTAAGTCCAAGAAATAAATCAATTGTTTGACGCTTAATTGAAGATTCTCAATGGCTGCTGTTGTTAAAATGGAATCTCTTCAAGCTGCAGCATAAATTTAGACGAAACGAACTTGAATATAAAAGCTAAATAAAACAAAAGATAACATCAAGAAGTATCTATGAAATAAAATAAAATAAAATATTTTTATAACGAACTTCAAACTACACATCCCTACTCGTTTGTTTTGGCTACACATCTCTATCAAACATTTCATTTTCTGTTCTCTCTTCTTCCTGTTTTGGCGAATTTGGCGCGCTAAATTGTGGATGTTACAGCACTGTAGGTATACTTGCTGTTTCTTATGATCGCCTGGTATCAGAAACTCAGACCAAAACAATATTTCACTTTATTTTTGTTTCGTTTGGGCACATGAACATATACAGCGACACTGTGTAGTGTATGATGATAGAAGGAAGGAACACACAACTGCAGGGGCCGATATACTGCCGTGGGTAGAAACTTACTAAAAAAGAGACCTGCTGGTATTTCTGATTGCCTGGTGCAGAAACCAGAAAATTCATTTTTACTCGTTTTAGCGACTTTAATGCGAATATTTGCTCTGTGATTTTATTGCATACGCAGAGGAGTTTTCGCGTTTTAGAGTTTTAGAGTTTTAGAGTTTTGTCAGACAAGTGACAAATATATTTTTGAAATATGTGGTTGAAAATGAGGATCGATATTTCAACTAAATTACAAAGAGGAATTTAGAGGTTGAATTAAGAGTAACTTCTACTTCAACATTATAATACATTTACTAACCTCAGATTAAATTAAATTTTCCCATCTCCGCAAAGTTATGAAGAGGAATGACCTTAAAAGTTTCACTTGGACTTAGCAGGCATATGAGTGAACCTTACTTATTATTTGACAAAGTAAAAGAAACATATTAAGTAGTCTCATCTTGGAACTGGCTCATAGATTGTAGCAACTTATGATATATCTACAAATTGGGCTCCCGAAGGTGTGCAGAAGAGAGGATACTTTTGCTAGACTTGACTCCTTTACAAATCTTGAAGTTTTTTTGGTCTGTTAATAAGTTACTTACTATGAGGGAATGGCGAGATGTATCTCCAAGTCTTTTTTCTAACTTTATCGTCGCGGTTTTTATTTTAACTAAAATAGCATCTCTGTGCTCTGTCTGACATCAGTAGAAGGAAACTTCCACGAAGCACAGCTCTGTAAGGTGTTTTCGTTAAATTTCCCAATCCGGAGACGCTGTCTCTAAATTTAAGTCAATCTTTAAGGATTGATACGAGATACCTACCTTCTTCTGATTCTCCAGAATTCTTCAAGTGTTCTATCTGAAAACCACAAAAGTGAGAACCGAGCTCAGAAATAAAATCAATTAAACAAAATAAAAACTCAACTCCAGAATTTATGTAAAACTTTTCGTTTATTTTATACGTTTTTAGTTAATAATTTTACAAATTATCATACAAATATTTATTTGTTTTTATTCGCTATATAAATGGCATTTCATTTTGTATTCTAATTAAATAAAAATTATACAGTCTGTAATTATCATATGATTTACATTACATTGATTTTTAAACTTTTTTTTCTTTTTCATTTTTGAATAACTATTTAATGTTTATATTCATTAAATTTCAAATTACAATTATTATTTTATTACTTTTAATTTATAGTACCAAATAATTTTCTCACAATGATCTTATAGAATAAAATTTAATTTTTCTGTTGCTTCTTGGATCATAATTTATACTCATGAATTGTTTGTTTTTTGTTTTTAGGCTTCAATACCAGATACGTATAAATTGCTACAATGTTTTATGTGATTTTTTGTTTTCATTTTAAATTTGTTGCTAAGTAAGAACTGTTAAACGATCAAAATTTCTTTATGCTATTTTATTTACAATTTATTTTTTGTTTGTTATTAAATGCTCTTAATACACAAGTTTACACTATTTACATTAAAAGTTAATGTTACTATTCTAAATGCGTTTATATTATGTTAGCTAAATTTAAAACTTTCTGTTTTGAAGCTTTAATTTTTTGTATAGTAAATGATACAGTTATTTTGTTTAAATACTATGCAACAAATTATTATTATTATTATTACTTTTTTTTGTAACGAAAACAATAATATTTCTTATGAAGTCTATAGTGAAATTTTATTGAAGTTTAGAATGTATTTTAAGAATAAAAGAGGGGACATTGTGTTCCAATTGAAATGAAGACAATGTATATGCAAATTATAAATATTAATGATAAGAGTTTATAGATTTGTTTCTTCTAAATTAATTCCTATCACAAAGAAAAAACAAAAAAATTAAACGTTTTTCTTTCAATGATGTGTGTAAGTTTGAAGTTTTACTTAAAAGTTTTTATTTAAGTGACAAAAATGTTAATTATAAATGAAGTATGTTATATCACAGGTACATTATAGTTTTAATGTTCTTAGAAGTAGGATTTTTTTTTGTAATCAAATCAAGTTAAAAACAAACTTTTTAATAAAACAAAAATCTTAGACTGGGACCTTATACTTATAATTATTACTTTAATTTAAGATTTTTAACTAATAGGTTTAAGGTTAAATTTTTTATTAATCGTTGTTTAGTGATATTTCGATAATACATTTTTGTTTTTAAATATTTGAGAATACAAGTGTTGTGGAGTAGTGAGCAAGACATTCACTTTTATGAGCTACAAAGTTTTTGCAATTATCCTGCCGTAAAAGACTTGAAAAAGAGGCTGATCAAACACAATAAGAAAATGAAGGAAACTATGAATCGGGGTTTATAAAAACCAGAGCTATTGGAAGCTTTAAACTGTTGAGTCCATAGGTCTTTTTTTTAATTTCGGATTCTGACACATTCTTAGAAACATCAAAAATACTAAACTTTCTTTCTCTCCATGGCTTTAAAAGAATAAATGTGTGAGGAGAAATGCCACATCGATGTAATGATACCGAAGCAGACGCAAGTTAAAAGTGATGTGAATGGGTCGCTTGAAGCGGGACTTTAACCTCTGAGAGATGACTGTGGAGTATTGTAATGAGTGATTTTTTGTGTTTTATTTTTGGCAAAACTGGAGCCGAATTACCGACCACGTGATCGAGTAATACGTGACTGAATTATGTGTTTTTGGATTTATTTCTTACGTTATCGAGCATTTTGTCACCACAATTTGACATTCTTTCATCAGTATTTGATCGAATTGAAGTGGATAAATAACCAGCAGACTGATTGGTATAAAGCGCATTTTAAAAGAAAAATAGTACTTACTCACTCGATCACTGATGTGGTAATTGGGGTCCTTGGCCAAATTACGGCTTCATGACCGACTGCTATTTTTCTTTCAAAATTACGGCATCAGTGATCGAGTACTATTTTTCTTTCAAAATTCACGCTTAATTACACATCAGTCTGCTGTTCGTTTATCTTTCAATTCTTCCTGATACTGATGAAAGAATAATGTCAAATTGTGGTCATAAAGTGCTCGATAACGTACATAAGAAGTAATGAAAAACTCAAATAATTCAGTCATTAATAGCTCGATCACGTGTGCGGTAATTCGAAACCTGGTTTTGCCAGCTCAATCATGTTCTGTGTCACTGTCTTTAACGAATCTTCAGGTTGGTTTACAGCAACTTAACCATTAATCGTATGACGGTGCTTGCAAATTATTAAATATTCGGCCCTAGCGAGGTATCCGTTCGGAGCGGAAAATTGTCCGCAACGTTGGACGAAATCGCAAGGACTATTGCAATGAGCTGTTAGAAATTTCACAAATAAAGCAATTTGATCGCACTTCAATGCAGTTCGCCCTGTGTTTTGAAATAATATTGCAAAAAAAAAGCTGTTTGGAAGAATACTTAAAAACCTCCGAATCATACAAAATCGGAGAATTTTCCTCTCCGAACGGATACCTCGCTAGGGCAGATTATTATCAAAGTGGATGCTCTGCTAAAAAAGTTCATGGCGCGCGTCTTCCATTTTATGGTCAGTTTAATCGACCTACTCTGGGGGCTATTCGAACTTTTGTGACTAAATTTCGTACCAAGTTTAAATTCTCGGATATTAAACCATCAAGTGCGAACTGAGGAAAATATCACAGTTTTATCGGCCGTCAATTGAAACTCTCTCACTCTACTTGTTTTTTTACGCCAAATGGAAGAACTTGACTTGCATGACATGTGGTTTTAACAAGACGGTGCCACAAGCGACATGCCTCTCAGCAACCTTAACAATGAACCAGTGTAGAGTCGAATTCGGTGAACAGTTTATTTCACGTTGAGGACGGTTAATTGGCCGCCTAGGTCGCGTAATTTAACGCCTCTAAACTAATTTGTCTGGGGTCATAGTGAGGCTCATGTCTGTAGCGACAAGCTCGCTTCGTTTGACGCACTGAAGGCCAACATTGAAGTCGTGAAATACTGGTCGAAATTTTGGAAAGAGTATGTCAAAACTGGAGTAGTGGTTAGTGGATAGACTATTCGAGGCTCAGCTACGGCCAACATTTGTTTGAAATAATCTTCAAACATTAAATAATCGGCACTATCGAGATAACCGTCGCGTAGGAGCGGAGTTTTCTCCGCAACGCATCCTTTTTCGGAGATTCAATTTTGCTTCGAAGTAGTTGTCACCGTGAGAAGTTTTTCACAAATGCGGCAACGCATTGCATTGCCAAAACTAAAAGTTTCCGCAGCCAAAACTTATCGAAGGACGTCGGATCTCGGATCGGCCGATCGGAGAAATACCACGAAACGAAATGTTTCCGAATCGTAGGAAATCGGAGAGAATTCCGCACCAACGGTTACCTCGATATCGGTGTCATGATACCGAAGTAGACACAAGCTTGAAGTTAAACGCCCAATTCGTATTTGGCAGACACAAGTGTAATGAGATGATGATTTTATACATGAGGCGAAATTTAAAGTTTGGCTACAACCTAAAGGCTTAAATCAGCAAGCCAAACTCGAAAGCGTTATGGAATGGTGTGAAGATTTTCATTGCTCTTGCTTTTCGTGTACGAGATTGGTCAATGTTTAATGGTACAATTGCGACTGCTGTTTCAAAACCAGCACAAGGTAGTAATGTCTTCTCGAGAAGAAGAAAACTCACCCAGCTTAAAATAAAACAAGAGATTTTTGATAGCAATGAGTTAAGTGATTTTCGCACAAGAAATAGATAAAAGCTTCTTAATTGCGTCACATGTTGGTTCGCTATCATCAGCCAACGCAATAGCTAGTGCTACGGATTTTAACAGCTAAGCTTCTAATAAGATGAACTACAGCCACTATTGAAAATATGAAGCTCCAAAAACATAATAAGTTGTTACAATTTAAGTTCTTCAAGAGTTGTATCACAAAGCTTATTTGACTCACTTTAGAATGTCGTTCATTAAGTAGAGAAAAGTATGAACTAAAAGTGTGTTTCACTTCAATTAAATTTTTTATCAAAACGCATCAAATAATCAACATTCTCAACTTTTTTTTAAATTTCAATAACTCAAATCATCTGCTTAATTCTGTACCGGAAGAAAGTCGGTATGACCCAAGTCCTTATGTCAGAAAGTTTCGAGGCTCACTCATCTTGCAACTATCCCCACTCTTGTCTTTAGTTTAGTTAATACATTTACACATCTTTTTTGTCTTTGAAATCTCTTTTCATTAGTCGTTACATTATTGAGTTTTTTATTTTTAATAAAATAACTAAAATTTAACCACTAACCGTTTTGTTTTTGCTTACCACATAGTTCATTGCCACGTTATGTACATTTTTAGTGAAGGTGATTGCTAAATGCGTTTACACTTTAGTTAATTCTTATCTTTTACTTGTCTTACTTATTTTTTTTTTTTGTTTTAACTTTTTGTCTTAATATTTAAAAATGTTTTTCGTCTCAGTACGTATTTTTGTGAATTTGTTTTTCTCTTCTTTTGACTTAGAAAATTGTATTTTAAAAAATAAAAATTAACAAAAAACTTACTTCCATAATATTATTTCTTAAGGTAAATGTTAATTTTAAAAATTTTAAATAAATCGTTTTACCCTGTGTTGGAATTTTGTTTTTGCTAAAATTTATTGGTGTCGTTAAAATGGCAGTTGTGACGTACTTTTTGGTTAGTTTGTGTTCAAGAGTTTGCTTTTTTTTATTTCTGTTGTGGATTTTTCTTCTTCAAAGTTTCTCTTAATAGGCAAAGTTTTGGGGGCACAACAATCCAGTGGCGAAAAAAAAGAATGGCAAATTAGAGCTAATAGACCACATTGTTGTTAGAACCTATGTTTCGTTAAACCAACGGAATAAAAAGATTTCCTTTCAGGGCGAACTATGGCACTTCCGTTAGATTGAATTGCTTAATAACGACTAAGCTATTGTCTGTATACTCTTTTAGTGCCTTAAAGACACCCTCTCAAAGTCCATTATCCATAACCAATTGGCTATAAAATCAACCCCAATTCACCGTCAATTCTTCCGGTTCAATAGAAACGACGACGCACCCGTTACAGCTTTTCAGACACACCAACAAAGGAGTGAAACAAATGTTAATCGAATATTTTCCGCAATTATAGTGTTCGTAAATGCTTTCCCAATCGTAATAAAAGCAATCATAGCAAACACAACGCCGAAAATAGGTCAGGACATTCAGGGAATTGTTGCTGTTCTCGTTCTAGTCCTCGTTCTCTATAACCTACACGCATTCATCATCGAGAAAGGGAAATAAATAATAAAATTTTATTTCATTTCAATTTCGACGAAATATTGCACAACCAAGGGATGATGGATCGTCCAGAACGAGGTATGTATAAGGTACGACGACGACGTGTATAAAAGTAATCGTCCTAGCAGCGCTGCATGCCTCACTGGTCGACCCTAAAGTTTCAAACTTCCCTTATAGAATTGTGTGTGTTATCTTTGTCCATTCTGGTCCCTCTCCATCCAACAACAGCCCTCCCCAAGAAGGAATAAAAAACCGTTATGCTCTAACTTTATTGCCTGGAGTGTTGAGTCATTTTTCATTTGAAAAACAAAGCTACACTAAAGGCGAAGAGTAAAAGATTGCTTTTGGGCTTCTCATATCAAAAAGGAATATAATTTTTTTTCCCTGTCCTTTTCATATGCTGCAATAGGAATAGGCAAACAGAACCAATTTAGGCCGTCAGAGGGCTGTAAAACCGAAAACCGCGATTTCTTCCGATCGAAAACTATACAATTGCAGTACGAGGCAGGATATTGTATGCCCAGCCTAGTGCATGCCCTGGCATTCTGTGTTTGAAGCAAAAAAAAAAAGAAGATTTTTAGTCTTTTTCTGTGTGGGCTTAGATTGGTTCACACGTTATGCCGATTTATCGGTTTCATGTCCAAGGATCATAAAAATTAATATGAAAACTAGAAAAAGCCATAAAGATGAAATAGAACAGATAGAATGGCAAATAAACAAAAAATAGTTCCGTCCCTTTGAGGGAATCAGGGAAGGCCATTGCTGAGCTCGAGGAAAATAGGGAAAGCAATAAGGGGATGGCAAATACGAATGGAAGGTATATGCAAATTAGATTTTTGGTTTTTTGTTCAAGGAAATTGAAAAGACTTTTTAAGGAACCGAAGCGAGATCGCTAAGACAGTGATGGCCACTCCTTTTTAGAATTCGACAAATATTCGGCTCTATCGAGGTAACCGTCGCGTTGCAGCGGGGTTTTCTCCGCAACGCATCCTTTTTCGAAGAGACAGTGCTTATTTGATCTCCTCAGTCATTCAAAGTGCACCACCATCTCATCCCACTGACTGAATAAATAAATTTTCGTCTTGTGATCCCATAAAAACCGAATTCTGGCGCGGTATAAGTTTTCTTTTACAGTTTCCATTGAATTGTAGGGGTTTTAATCAGGAAGCTTAGAAAACATCGAACATGTTTCATTTAAAATACCACTGCTACCTCACAGTTTTGGCCACAGTCGCAAAAAAACTCAACTCATCCGAATGACTAATAAAGCGATGTGATTAAAAAAGTAATGAAATCAATTGCGTTGAGATTGATCCATAAACATGTTCTATTTCCGTTGCTTACACGAAGAAAACAAAACTCATCCCAAGTAGGAGACTGAGTGCCGTTGGTATGGAATCTGAAATGAATACTTTCGTTTGGAATTATATCAATTTTTTCACTAAAACATGAGAACTGCGAACTTCTTTGAGAAAAATCACCAACACGCTAACCTAACCCTAAAATATCGCAACTCATCCCTGGGGGTGAAAGAAGGCATAGTCATGAAACTGGCAGCTGAAAAACATATCCTTTATTAGAAAAAAAAGTTCAACTTCGAATATTTTTTTGAGTGGCACCTAGAAGAGTTGTAGTTGAAGTCGCTCATATCACCCAGGAAAAAATCAACTCATCCCAAGGACTAATAAACTAAGGTGATGAGAAAACTAATGAGATTTGGTGTGCTAAGAATTATTCTGAAACATCTCCTATTTGCGAAGTTTACGCCGAGAAAATTAACTCATCTCAGGGAGTGTAGAGAGTGCCATTTGAATTTGGGATGTGAAATAAGTGCTTTTAGATATACCTACCTAAGATTTGGTCAAAAGATACTGACTTTATGCTGCTCACTTTCAGTATAAAAATAATAAAAACTCCACTACACTAACCTGACCCTAAAATCGTAATCCAGGCCTGGGTGTAAAATACGGCATAGAAACTGCTAGCTAGAGAGCATATCCCTTAAAAAAAAGCGTTCAGATCCGAATATTTGCTTGAGTAGCATCTAGGATAGTTGTAACTGAAATCGCTAATATAACAGAACAAAAAAAAAAAAAAAACAACTCATCCCAAGGACTTAAAAATTAAAGTGATGGAAAAACTATTGAGATTTGGTGTGTTAAGCTTTATTCTGAAACATCTCTTATTTGCTAAGCTTACGCCAAGATAATCGAACTCATCCCAGGAGGTGCAGAGATTGCCATTGGTACGGTATCGGAAATGAATGCCTTTAGTGATACCAAAGTTTTGGTCAAAAGATGATTACTTAATGCTGCTCAGTTTCTAAAATGAAAATAAAAACTGGACCACAATAAACATAACTCATACCAGGGGCAGACTCATACCAAGGGGCAGACTCATACCAAGGGGCAGACTCATACCAGGCAGACTAAGAGTATGTGGTTGGAACGAAATTAAGTGATTGAAAAACTACCAGGTGTGTTTTATTTGCATGTGCTATGCTCAAAACACTCATCACAAAAAACGGAGAGAGCCCTATTGGTTGCTTTGAAGTAGTTGTCATCGTAGGAAATTTTTCACAAATGCGGCAACGCATTGCATTCCCAAAATTAAAACTTTCCGCAGCAAAAACTTATCCGAGGACGTCCGATCGGTCGATCGGAGAACTACCACAAAGCGAAATGTCTCTCCGAATCGTAGGAAATCGGAGCGAATTCCGCTGTGACGGTTACCTCGATAGGATCGATTGCCTTGTTTTTGAACTGTATTTGTAGACCATAGTTTTTAAGAAAGTCACCTCATTATAAGAAAATTGACAGCTGATTTAAAGTTCTTTTTAAACAAAACCTTCAACAGAACCATACCCACTGTTTCTCTTGTCGATGGTGTCTGTTCTAAAGGACGTTTTCCTATTGTTTCGTATGTCTTAGCTGCATATATGTATGTACCGAGGTTTACCATTAAAGTCCTTAATTATAGAACTCTGATTAGCCTTGCACATCCGCTTTGCGAAACAATCCAATTTGTTAAATCTCTTGTAAATCACAGCAAGCAGTTAAGCTTAGTGTTCTGGAGTTTGAAAACCAATCAGGCTACATACATTAATGGGTATTTAATGGATGTCTTTCTTGAAAATAAAAGCTCCTCTTCAAATATACACAACGTTTGTGTTCAGGTGCAGGAAAACCTAATGACATTTAAATGAGTCTATGTCTGGTCGAAATTTTGACTCAATTCCAAAAAACACAACACCGAACTATCGAGTAGACAGTTGAAAAAATTATTCTCTATTCAAGAAGATTGTAGTTTCCAGATGCATTCCTCCAAGTCCTTGCACGAAAAAAAAACAACGAAGAAAAGTAAAAAGAATGAGGACCGACTCGCGTTGGAAGAGAAAACACAAACTCATTTAATGTTTTCCTGTTTTTCATCCGCCACTCGTTGTCGAGGACTTTTTAATGATATTTTCTAAAATTAAAAAAAGCAAAAAAATAAAAGAATTGAAAGACAAGTCCATTTGGAGAGAGGCGTGTACGTGCTGTTTTGGTTTCGTCTACTAGAAAATTGTGATCCGGTTTTCTGAGTTGAGTTGAGTTCCAGTTACACATAACAGTTAATGACAAAAAATCCTTCGCTTAGGAGCCGGAAAAACAGAGAAAAGAACCATTCAATCGGAATCACAAAGAAAAAGATGGCAAATTACAACAGGGACACGTTCTGTCGTTGAATTTAAACAATGAAAGGATAATCACCAGGAGCTACGTATATCTTCTCCACCAACTAAAGAGGAAAAAATTAAGCTCGTCGAAAGAGAGCGAACAAATTACACCCTCATCACGCAGTTAAGTGACTACTGTGTCGGCGGCTATCGATTCATGGTGTTGTGTCTGGCCATCAGCCGGCTGGCGCACGTTGTTCCGGTGTTTGAGGGATGAGTATAGACGTAGTACACGCTACCGCCGAGCCGCTGGCATTTTTCACCCCCAGTTTTGTTTTGTTTAGTTTTTTTTTTCAACCATTTTTTAAACAATTAAGGGATGGATTTTGAAAAAAAGTGACAAAAGTACATGCCAACTCAACCACCCACACTCCATGTCCACACACTGTCTCAAATTAGTTTGCATGCATTTTTTGTGTCAATCCGACGCAAAAAACTGTTTTCCCTTAGGGTGGTTGATTTTTTTATCTTCCTCAGTGGAGGAGTGGAGGGTTAGAAAACGACCCAGCAACACTTTGACAGTTAATTGGAAAACAATATAAACACAAAGCACAAAAGAAGAAAAAAACTCACGCATGCAGTGTGCAGTGTAATTCAACACCCCAAAGGCACAGCAGGCACTACAGGTCAACCTTTAGTGAGAAAAAAAGGGAAATGTAAAAAACATAACCCTCCAACGACTAATGAGGTGAACAAATGCATGAAACTGTTGCTAAACGGAGGGTGGATCCGGTGGAAGGGTTAACGAAACAAAAAAATGTCCACTAATTGCATAGTGAATTTGGTTACCGGCACAATCATTGGAAGTATAGGAGAGCGCGAAACGTTAAATTTGAATGGATGTAATTACTGTTACTTTTTCTTTTATATTAATTCTGTTGCCTGTTGTTGCTGTGTTGTATAATGTTTAAAGAGTTTTCTATTAATGGGCGGGAGAGTGGCGCCCTTTCGGGTGTTTGTTTTTATGAAACCCTTTTTTTCTTCTTCTTTACTGTTGGTATAGGCGTTTTGGAAAATACCGAATTACTTTTGGGAGAAATCAAACGAAAGCAACGAAAGAGCCTCGGATGGGAACATAGCGTTTGAAGATGAGATTATATTTGGGAGAAGTGCAAACGTTTAGATTTGATTGGTATACTTCAAAAGAGGAAGGTAGGAAAAATAATTAAGAGATTGTGTTATTAGCGCGCGTTAGAACGATCAAAGATTTATTTTTTATTTTTTTATTTTTTGTTCGCTTGTAATATTGAATGGTTAGTAATCAAGCGTAATGAGGGTTCTTCAAGGGCTAGGAACAAATTAAAATTGATGATGGCGGGTTATTTGCTTCTAGCAAAGAAATAATAACTTGAAGTAGGTATAGGAATATTTCTTGTGTTTATCTTAGTTAATTGCTTTCTTCTTCTTATGCTAAAAGGACGTTGATACTAAGGACGAGCTAGCTCGTTTTCTTTACATAATACTCTTTAATATTATCTAGCATCCATTTTTCCTTCAGGCATATCAAAGTTTAGGTTTAAGTTGAATCCTTTTAGCAGGCGGACTGATTGGTTGCGACTAGGTATTCGTCGACGGTAACATAGGAAAGGTACGAGTACAAAGTTAGTTTCAGCAAACGTAAGAATTCAGAAAGCCATTCGTCTAAACTTAACTAAAACCTAATAACAAGCACAACTCGTTTTGACGAAGGTAGAAATGGAAAACTATGCAATGAGCATTTGAAAACGTGGGCTTTGTTCTGAAAATTCAAAAATATTAATCGCACGTTACGAAATGGTTAGAATCGGCCCTATCGTGGTAACCGTCGGAGCGGAGTTTTCTCCGCAACGCATCTTTTTTCGGAGATTCAATTTTGCTTCGAAGTAGTTGTCAACGTAAGAAATTTTTCACAAATGCGGCAATGCATTGCATTCCCAAAACTAAAATCTCCGCAACAAAAACTTATCGGAGAACGTCGGAACGTCCGATCGGAGAACTACCACGAAGCAAAATGTCTCCGATCGGAGAGAATTCCGCTCCGACGGTTACCACGATAGGGCCGAATGTTATGTGGGATGTCGAATCGCATCAGAAACATCCAAGGCTTTTTCAGGGGATGTTGTGTCTAGCGGGGTATTTTCAAGTCCTTTAATAATAAAGGCTTTTCCAATAGGGACTCAACACCTTTTCATTGACCATTGAACTGAAATTGTCGATTTATTTAGTAAATTCAACATTTTCATCATGGAACGAACGAGCAACGGAGTGGGTGACCGCAGCGTTAACTCCAATTTTCTGTCGTAACTCTCGCCTCAGTAGACAGGCAATAACAAGTTTAGAGCAAACATTTTCGTTGTCTGATGTTACTGACTCACCGAGACAACGGGTTGATCGAAGGTGTCGCAAATATCGCTGCCCTAGCAAATCATCCAAGTCAATCAGTTTCACAGTCCTCAGGAATTGAGCATCGCTCAGACTACATTATGGCGTATTTTGTGTAAGGGCCTTGGTTTACACCCTTACATGATCAAACTGACTCAAGAATTGAAAAAAGGATTTGAATAGTGCAGCGATACCATGCTTTGCAGTCCATCATTTCCCCCCAAAGGGAATTTAGGCGAGAGTTTGGCGGTACTCCCCTGAGTAGATGGACCATTATGAGGCTGGTGAACATGTTTGCCGAATCTGGAAGCATCGAACTGGAAAAGGACTGTATCATCGAGATCCCAATGTTCGGGTTCAGGATACAATCCTGGCTGTTGCATAGGCAATACAGGCAAATCCAAGTGTTTTTCGACTCGAAACTTATCGGGCCAAATTGGAGTTAGCAGACAATTATTACAACGGATACTTCATGATGACTTCACTTTGTTTCCGTACAAAGACCAAATTAGAAGCAATTAAAACCCTCGGATTTGCCTGATCGCCTGGAATTTTGCCGAAAAATAATTGCAATGGCCGAAGAAGACAACACATTGATAAATCGTTTGTTCATGTTTGATGAGGCTGATTTTGACGGCATTATTAACAAGCAAAATTGCCGTATATGGAGTAAATCTAATCCAGAAATGTTCCATGAGACGGAACTGCACGCAGAACGAGACACTGTGTGGTACGCAGTTTCATCAAGGTGTATTGTCGGGCCATACTTTCTTGAAGAAAACGTTGTAACACAAACTGTTATTCAAAAGATGTTGAAGGAATTTTTTTGCCCAGAACTTCGCCGAAGACGTTTTCCTTTCAGCAGGATTTGGTTTCAACAAGATGAAGCAAGTGCACACGTAGCCACACAAGTTATGGCGGAGCTCAAACGAAAATTCCCAAACAAATTGATGTCTAGAAACTACACTTTCCGCTGGCCCCCAAGGTCACCTGACCTGACTGCCTCATACTTTTTTTATGGGGTTATGTCAAGCAGGAAGTGTACAAAACGAAACCTAAGAATTTGACTGAATTGAAGCAGTCCATCAAGACAATAATTTGAGCGATCCCAATATCAACCCTTCCGGCCGCAATGAACAATTTTCTGATCAGGAGCCGCATTTGCGTGGAGAAGTGTGGAGGTAATTTGCGGTCTATCATCTTTAAAAACCAATAGTTATTTAAAATAAAATTTAATTTTTAATCCAGTTATTAAAAAAGTAATGAAATACATTCATTAAAATAAAAGCTATTTAAATTTCTTATTGCGCCACCCACTACTTCATGAATCACTACTTCAATTGTAAAGGTTTCCATGTCGGGGCCGTTATTGGGCCATATTTTGTTGGTTAACAATCATTACGTTTCTGTGAATACCCCGATTATTCTTGGACCGAATTGAAAGATGTGGACTTGGACTATATGTGGTTTCAACAGAATGACGGGGCGGTCCCACAAGGCAAACAGCACACGTTACAATCGATTTGTTGAAGAGTAAGTTTGATCAGCTTGTCTTCTTGAGAAACGGACCAGTCGATTGGCCACCTCGTTCGTGCGATTTAAGGCCTATAGAGTGTTAGGGCTACATGCCAACGACAACCAAAGAGCTCAGAGCCAACATTGGAACCAAAGTAGCTGACTTTCAGCCGAAATGGTTTACCGAGTTATCGAAAATTGGGTCCAACGAATCGAAAGCTGCAAACATCTCGACGGTGGCCATATGAATGAAGTCGAGCTCCATTTATAAATGTTTTGATTGTACTTCGAGCAGATAATAAAGATTTCGAATTACATATCTCAAGTGGTCTGCGTTTTACTGGCAAAAAAAGTTGTCCCGATGTAAAATTTGTATATGCTACGGGTCTTCACTTGACGAGTACATTTTCTGTTTTGCAAGAAACGACTAAGAGAAGACTTGGTGGGTAAATTGTACACAGTTGCGAATAAGAACGTGCCCACAGTGATTCAATGAGCATTTAAATAGGATGTAAAAAAAATAATCTCAGTGAAGTTTTGGTGACCCCGCCTCGTCGTAAGGAAATAAAACATAAGGAAATAAAACGTAAGGAAATTCAAACAAATATACATGGATTTTGCACCAATCAACCCTAACGATGTTTTCGAATTCGTTGCCCACATTTTCCCGAAACATAAATTCAAATCTCAAACAATAAAATGTCGTCCAAGAAAAGTTGTAATTTTTGTAAATTTTGTTTCCTTTTCCATACAGAGGGCAGTTAGGTAGTATATACCAGGTACTCACTCATACAGCGTACAGGGTATAATTTAAAAAGCATTTTGCTTGCCCTAAATTATTTACAAGACTTAATTTATGATTTCCCTTAATGGGTTTTCTTCCAAAGCTGCTGTTACACCACATGACAGGTAGGCTACTACATTTGTGTTGTTTAAGAAAAAAAAAGAAGGAAACAACACAGACATGTTGTGTTTTCTTTTGACAACCCAACAAGGACCTCGTTTGTGCCTTAAGAACACTATTTACACGAAACAAAGCCCGCCCCGTTCAGAAGACTGAAAACAGAAAACCCGCTCTTATCCGCAAACATTATCAAGTTAAGAATACAAAAAAAAAAAAAAAAAAATAGAAAAATTGTTTACAAAGCTACTAAAACTTTCACGATAATCCTAGCGACAGAGTGGAATGAGAGTTGGTTGGTGCAACAGCAAAATGAGAATTTGTCACGCGAATTTTAAGGATTCGTCGCTCGTTTGGGCGGTCGCCTTATTCCATTGTGATTAAAGGAACAGCTCATTTTGAATTCACTTAATAGAACAATGGCGAACAGGATAAAGGGTTTTTGCGCCAAATAAATTATTTAAATGCGAAGTTGGAAGTTTTATGAGAATTTGCCAAAGCATTTGCCCAGTGATTGTGTGCCCCATGTTGAATAGCGGTTATTTATCATTTTGAAAGCGGAAATGAAGAAATTATTACTCTCTGATTGTGTTGTATGTTTTCGTTTCGTATCTCGTTTCTCTTTTGTTCAATCGAACCTTATGTCTAAATGCTTACCTACACATTAAGTCTCATTTAAGGGGGGTTGTTGGTTAGTTGGTTGGTTGGTTGGTTGTTTGCTTGCTTGTGCTAATTAAAGGACCTACTTTGCCATAGCCAATTGCTGTGGTGGTGGAGGGCCGGGTTCACCGGCCTCTGCATATAGACAGGAACCTTCACTGCACGAACAGGTGTCGCCTTCTCGTGAGCTACTGCAGCAGTCGCTGCAGTTGCGATGTTCTACATCTGTGGCATCGTATGTGCCCTGCTTCAGCATTCGATCACGTTCGGATTCCTCTGTTTCGGGGAATGCCGCACGACATCGATTCATCATGTATACCTTGCCGGTATTGTTTTCCTGACTGCTATCCGACCGCATAGTGTCATTTTGATGATCTCGATGATTTGATGAGTGATGGCTGTGATGACTCGTATGGCTGTGTGTCATCGGTTGGTGCTGAGAGTGATGTGATGAGTGCATCAGATGATGACCGTTGTGATGAGAGTGTCGGTCGTTCCGGGTTGAATGATCAGAACACTCTGAGGAACATGTGTAAATAGGGGGCTGGTGTGGATTTGAGTTGGTGCTGTGCAAGGGCTGATACCATTCAGTAGAAGATGGCGGTGGAAGAGGTTGTCCAGGAGAGGTGAGGGCATCACAGCTGTTGCAGGATCTTTAACAAAAAAAAAAAAAAAAAATTGATTCACAATTGAAAAAAATTAAAAAATACGAGATTAACTCACCTTCCATTTGAGCACCTTGAATTCTGCGTCCCCGTTGGCTGATATTCAGAGACTGCATGTCGTGGTGGCGGATAGTGGATATGTATATTTCGTGTTGGTATTGCTGCGGGCAGCTGTCCTGGTGGGTAGTATGGCGGTAAAGGTGGTGGATGTTGTCCCGTTGGTGTTATTTGATATCGACTCTGGCCACCCGAATGGCCAACTCCAACACATGGCACCGGATTGTTATAATAGTTCTCCTGACGATTCACACCTCCACTGCTTGCACCACCCACACAATGCTGGTTCTGTGGTGCCACACCCCATGTTGAGAATCCACCCGAGGAACTGCTGTGAATTGACGAATTTAAAGCACTGCTGGATAAGCACAAAAAAAGCACAACCAAACCGAAAGATGAACTAAAGTGTTCCGTCTTCAGATTAAGCATTCCAATTGTCTTACCTCTGGTGTGTGGACATTCCAGATCCACCAGACTTAGAGCTCTTTCTGCTCGACTGAGGACTGCCTGGTTGGTAGCAAATATTTTGCGGAACCGGTGGAGGATGATCCGGTGGTGGAAGAGAAAATTCTAAGCAAATAAGAACACAAAACAACTTTCGGTTAGACTGTGAAATGCACTTTGTGGATTTGAATAAACAACGAAAACAAAAGGAAGTCAAGCAATGGTTTACTTCAATTTGAATAATAGTAAAACAAAGAAGAAATAAAAGCGCTTTTAGGACTTTAGCAAATATCTGAACAGAAAAAAGGAAAAGATGAAAGGATTTGCCCAGCAGAGATGCCTTGTTGTGGTTTTGATTGAACCTTCTGTGGCAACACTAATACAACAAATGTAAACAATAATAAGTAGTTTGAGATTTTTTTCTTTATGATCTAGAGACAGTATATTACCTGTCTAGTATTCTAAATTTATTAGTCAATATAATTTATTTAAGATATAAGACCCCACATGTACAAAAGAGTTTATTAAGGACACTTAACACGTTGCTATGTAATTTTGAAGTATTTTTTTAACCAAGTAAGTTAGACAAGTGGTGCCCGCTGCCCCTGACGTAATAGTTAGCATGTCTGGCTGTTACGTTAGTGTTCGAAACACGAATCCCCAAAAAAATATAGTTGTTTGTGACCGTTAAGGCCTTGAAAAGCCTTCACTTAGACGTTCAGAATCGCAGAAACTTAAAGGTATCCTCCATTTTTCACCAAGGTATGGTTGAGAGAAATGCTCTTGACACGGGATAGTACTCCAGTGCGTACCCTTTTTTACTGTTTTGCTCATATTTTTTGATGACAGCAGAACCAGTCGAAACGTGAGGAAAAAACAATGTAAATTTCTTTCATTTCAATACCAATAACATGAGAAAGCAGAAGACTTAAAAGTATAGTACCAATTTATGAAACTTCAAAAATCAGAGTCGACAATTTTCTCAGCGTCATTATTTTTTTACACAGAGTTCGGAATAAAATGACTTATTTCGCAATGCATTTGTTGGTTATTAGTTTAAAACCAGATTTCCAACTATTTGCGGAAGCAACATAGACTGGTCGTGTTAGGGTTACACGAGTTTATCTTAACTTAACATACGATCAAGTTGTATATTTTGTATGAATAAAGATTTCGGCCTTTTTGAGTGAAATATTGTCTTTGAAATACTTTTATGAACAGGGTTCGTTAAAAAAATGAGGTGCTAAGATATGTTTTCAAATAAGGATAGTCGTTATATTTTCAGGACTGTTATTTTCCTTACCTGATTTTTTAAGAAAAAAAAAACTCTTCTGCAATTGACCTTTTCAAAGCACCCACGCATAAATTTTCTACAGAGCTAATCAATCTAGGATATGTAGTTGAATTTATTCATCATCTGCGCACATACATATACATGGATAGAGATATGCCTTCAAACTTTGGTAAATACATTTAAATTTAACAAAAAGGACTCAAAATTTATGCTTGAGGTACAACCGCAAGAAAATTTTTATCTTGCGAAGACTTGTCTTCAACACTCACTTTCTGGTTATGTTTACGAAGGTAATTTTTGGTTCGACATAAAGCCCTTTCACCAAATTCAAAACACGTACTGAGTTTCTGTCACAAAATTTTATGGCTCACATTGTCAAAAGCCCTTGAAAAATCGAGATTTAGTTTTATATCATTTGAAACTTTAACAACAGCGGTTTCGCAACTGTGTTTCGTTCTAAAACTTGATTGATATGGAGAAAGCAGACTGTGCCGGTCAATATGATTATTCAATTACTTAGCCAAACAATTTTTAAAGACTTTTCACAAACATGTCCATATGCAAATAAGTCAAAAATCAATGCATGGTCTAGATTTCGCTTTCTTAGCTGCAGGCACAACCTTGGCCACTTCCCGACTTTCAGGAAATGAAGAAAAAATACATTCAGCCTTATTTTGAGTTTCACGTGAAATCATTCCGCTCGAAAAAGATCCCATTTCACTTTTCCCTTATTATGAGTTGAGGGAAACATTTTCCATGTTCGAAAAATTTCCCTTATTATGAGCTATTTTTCCCTGTGAAATGTGAAAGGAATTAGTTCACGTGAAACTCATAATAAGGCTGTTAAGTTAATTGTGTGAGAGAATTTAAGATGCGAACGTGAGACAAAAAACTTATTTGTGTCACTTACAGAGCTGAACACAAATGATTGTTAAGATCATTATAGGATCCGGCATATTGGTTAAAGAGTACCTCTTTCTTACTTTAAGGATCGGAAATGTGATGCCCGTTGCGTGATGGTTAGCATGTCTGCTCGGTACGTGGGAGGTTCGCGGTTCAAGTCCCAGAATCACAAAAGAAACAAATGTTTGACCAGAGGTATCGTTTCTCGGGAGAAATCTACTGTTCATGGCATCAGTTTATTTTCGAGCTCGATAGTAAACCCTCTAAAAATACGATGTTTGGTTAAGTTTACAGCTGTAATACCTACAATTTCTTGCGGGATTACTTTGATTTTTGAACGTCTGACGTAAACTTGGGAACATTGACATTACGAACAGTCACAGACTTAAAGTAGTTTTAAAAATCTCAAAAAATTTTATCATAACGATTTTTAGAGTGTCGTGTCGCGGATAGCGTTAGATCTTGATTTCCCGTTCCCGTGGGAAAAATTGGGATAACATAAAACCTTTCGTACTTGGTGATAATTCAGTATTATTTGAAAATCGGTTCAGTAAATTTTATTTAAAATTTCAGCCAACTTTATCAGATAATCATTGAGGGGTCGCATGTAATTTTTACTCATAATCTTTTCAAAACGCGCCAAAAATTAGAAAAGAAAAAAAATTAGCAAAACTTGTTCGCACTTGCGATAGTGTTCTGAGTACATATCAAAATCCCAAGGCTGACTGCAAGGTTTTGGTATTCGCTCTTCATAATATATGTATATGGGGGTACAAGGTTGCCAACTACACATTATTTATGAAAATTAAAGAAAACAATAATAGCATAATAATAAAATATTGAAAAAAAAAATTAAGTTAAATAAACCTAAAAACGCCATATTTTTGCTAGAACTTATAAATAATGAAAATTAAATGAAAATCTTTGGACCGTGTTTCACTTAAAACCAGTTTTTTTTTTTTTTAAATGAGGGTTTTAGAAATCGAGTATGCAAAATTTTATATCTTTCTAGAAGATGTGTCGGTGAACAATTAAAAAAAAACCAAGACGTTCTTTTGAAAATATTTCAAAAAATTAAATTTAAAAAAACAAATAATAATAAAAATTTAAAAAAACTTAAAATTTTGAAATGTCAATCGACCATATCAAGGCAACCGTCGGAGTGGAACTCTCTCCGCTTTCCTACGATTCGGAGACATTTTGCGACGTTCTCCGATAAGTTTTTGCCAATCCGACGGTTACCTCGATAGACCCGAATATGAACTCTTTTTAAGAACCTATACACCCAGTTCCAAAAACACCTCTGTAACTGCCCCACAGACAGTAACTGCAAATTTTTAACGAAAACCGGTCAAGCAATTCAGTCAGTAGATCCATATACGAAAAGACAGGCAGACAAAATTTGACTTTTTCGTATTCTCTATCATCGTAATTTCATGTTTTATTGCTATTTCAAATCTCAGATATTTTTTCTGCATGATTGCAAAACTTTGTAAGAAATTGGATCAAATTGAAGACTTGGGGAAATTTAAGCTCACTTGCAAGCTAAACGAAAAAGAGCGGTCGCTTGGATTGAAAATATTGCGAAATAGATTATTTAAAGCTTTGCTTCTTTTGCGGAGGAACTAAATATGTATGTATATTCGTAGTATTGTTGATTTTTTTTTTAAATTTACACCTCTGCGAGCAAAGGATTAACACCAAGAAAGACTTTCCCACACAACTAGCAAAGAGAATGGGCACAATCCCAAGGCATATTTCAGCAATTAATTTTTATGACCATCCATGATATATTTGAAAAGGCCTTCTATTGTCTCTTTTAAAATTGTCATTCAGTCAAAACTAATTTTATTCCTTGCAATGTATTCAATAACGAGAACGACTAACGAAAAAAAGATAGTAAACAAAAGAATTTCCTAGACGTTCAAGCCCAATGAACAAGAACCCTCTTCTTAACATCCCATCTTTGTACACGTACCTGGTGGATACTGATGATAGTTGTGCTTATTTTGCGGTGCATAACATTGCGGTGGAGCTGCATCCGAATGCGGACTATGTGTTCCTGAATCCTGGTCATTGCTCGATGATGAAGTCTTCAAACAAGTTTCTGTCGACGATGTACCAATGATCATTGTTGTCGCATACGGTGTTGGATTCTCCGGACTCTGCAGAATCAAAAAA
Source organism: Melanostoma mellinum (assembly GCA_914767635.1). NCBI lineage: Eukaryota > Metazoa > Arthropoda > Insecta > Diptera > Syrphidae > Melanostoma > Melanostoma mellinum. The sequence goes on from OU612059.1 coordinate 164,939,698, forward strand.
GGAAAAAACACAAAAACCACAAATTATTTCGACCCAAATGAACATAGATGCGCCATTAGAGGAAAGGAAATCAGAGATGCGGAGCATAAACAAGAACAAACCAAACCACACCATAGCAATCTATACTTTCTTTCTCTTCTTCCGCTTAACTTACCTTGCGACAATTGTAGAATGTGCTCATGTTACGCGTATCCACTTCTGCATAGTCCGTGCCACCGTCTGATGTATAATTCGACTGGCTGTTCGGATTCGATAGCAGTTTGGTTTCACTCAAACCCGAATCCTTATCGGTGTCGGCACTGCGCCAACCCCTATCAATCCACAAGCTGTCCTTGCCATTGATATTCAGGGCAGTGATTTCGTTGGCACTCACAACTGCAGAAACAACGAAAACAGAAAAAAAAATAAGAACAAATAAAATAACAAGGAAGCTCAAAGGGAAATATACAGAGAAATAATAAAAAAAAGCAGAGAATTTTGCGGAGACCATTCTTACCGCTCAAGTGGCCCAATTCCTTTGTCAACTGATGACGGCGCTTGAAGAAGAGCATTGCAGCTGCTGCCGAGATGAGTATAGCTACCAGCATTGTGATCACAAGTGCCATGAACCAGGTCTCATGCACGACATTTGTCGACTTCCGATGGGTGGTGGCGGCTATATCGTCAAGTGGATCCATGCCATGTCCGTCTATACCACCACCGCTACCACCAACACCACTGGGACCAGTGATGCCGTTCATTGAGCCGCTCGGATGTGCCCGTGGTGGTGAGATTAGATGGGCTGGGTCCATCACTAAGGATTTCTGCAAATCAAACGTATATTTGGTATATCCTGTGAGGCTTTTTTTTGTTTTTTGAAAAATATGGCTCTGGAGGATAAGGGGAGCACTTACTGGTTGAGAATATGGTCCCTCGCCGGCTTTTGTGTATGCAACCACGCGAACGTTGTAAGTGGCACCAGTTGTGAGGCTGTTCAACATGACTGATGTAGTGGTGGCATTGAGTGTCATATTGGCAAGGACTTTTGCTGTATTTCCTGCCGTTACCTAAAGGGGTTGAATGGAAATCGACTACATTATTATTTTCTGTTCGTTGGGTTATTTTCAGACATTTTTAATGAGATGGTGGCATTTGGGGGTGTGCGAAACTGACCCTTAAAACACAGAGGTGTGTGGCTTTTGGGTGAATGTACCGACACTTTTTTGTGTCAAAAATTAAAACAAACAAAAAAATTGTGTACGTACCTGAATTTTATAGCCGAGTAAAATACCGTTGTGATGTTGCGGTGGTGGCGGTGACCAACGAACCCAACCAGCTGTTAGGTTCAACATTCCGGTAAGCACCGAATCCGGTGGAGCCGATGGTACTGTGGAAATAAAAGTGGTGGCGGTTGAAGCACATCATTAAGTTGTTGAAATTGTTTTTGTAATATTTTGCTAATCGAAATTGTTTTTCGTCGGCGATGCACGGATCGGCGCGGTGCGGCGCGACGGCGAGGTCGGCCATTGGGGGTGGGGAATTCATATCGAACGGATATGGAGTTTGGTTTATCAAACATCATCTGTTGGCTATGGCTATTGGTGCTTCATCGATTCATAGGACCAGAGTGCGATAACCTAATACAAAAACTTTCCATTGAATTTCAATGTTTGTGGCTTTTCGATGTGGCTGTACCGATATCTACCTACATATTAACGAAAAGTTTCAGTTCCAGTTGTGGGCAAAGCAATTTAAATTGACTAGAGGGGTTGGTTCTTGTGGAGGATTGTTTAGAAATGTTGAGGGCTTTGCCGTATCCTCATTAGTTTTTATGTATATTTTTACCACAATGCGATGCCGTGTGTATTGGAAAGCTTACAGGATTAGTCATCGCTATTAGTTTTTTACGGATTAGAGAATGTGTACCTACAAAACATCGTACTGAAGTTTTAATCTTTTTTTTTTAAAGGAAGGCGGAAAATATTATATTCTTTTATTTGCGTTGTTCTCATAAAATGAAAGAGCTTAGAAGAAAAGACACGGGAAGAGACTGGTATCTTAGTATGGCCTTGCGTTATGATCTTTAAAGTTAAAACATTGGAATTTTCAATCATAAGCATCTCCTCTACTTATCCGTGAATAAAGGTTTGGAAAAGTATGGAACGGATGTCAAATACCAAACACCGAGAAAAAAGCATTAAATGAATTTTTCTAGTCAGATGCTCCAATGGATTAGGACTAACGACTAAGGAGTTTCTGCAATTATGATAATGTAGTAGCGTGTCGTTGCAACAAAAAGACAAATTTGATGTCAGTTAAAAAAAAACAAACTCTAATGATTCTCTTGTTACTTAATAAGGGACTATTTTCTGTATTTTCATAAAACTGCCCCTCACCTGCGGTAAGGGTAGGGTGTTTTCCCAAGAGAGACGGTATGTCAATCTTCTCTTTCGCAAAAGCTTCATGAAATATTGTTATTAGTATTCGTATTTTGAGAGTAACACTGCGGCGAAAAATGCTTTCTATTCAAGCTGTTGAAAACGGTGTACATGTATAGGTCCCTTCTTTTAGCTACCGTAATGATTGAAAGAAATGCTCTAGGAAAAACGAAAAACTTTGCGTTCGGAATTCTCCCTTCAAAAGAAACAGAAAAATTATTGCTCCTTTAAATCAATTAGGTTTGTCACAGTCTTCTTTTATTACAGTTCTGCGTTACTATTCTATGTTTGAATCCAACCAAATGCAGATGTGATTGCATTTGGCTACACTTTTCGTTTCGTCGCGATCGTGGGGTCAATTTTCTATCACAGAAGATAGCGGAGTTTTCTCGACACTTCATCAGCGCTAGGCTCACTCCATAATCGGTGGAGCCCCCACAAGTTGCTTAGCTATTGATCAAATTTGATATTTGTTTTTTTTTTACTTTTGGAAAGTAAATTTCGATTGAACGCCTAATACGGTTCCATTACCTTCGGAGAACCTTTAAGTATACGCCAAATGCCGCGCAGATATGTGGGATCCTCGTTAATGTGGGTCCATCGTTACCAAAGAATAATTGATGTACTTTGGTGTTGTGTACTTAACAGGCAGTCAAGGACTGAAATGAAGAGCAGAGGACCCAAGACGCTCCCTTCGTGTACACCTACTGTTAATTGGAATGACACTGCTCCATCATAAATATCTATGATGGGCCCATGCATGGGCCTACGGAACTCCTGGACAAGTGACGTTGACGGGGTAAAATAATATTCCGATAGAAATTGAAAGAAATCGAAGCGAGACTCGAAATCGAGAAATACTCAAGGTTGGCTTTGGAAAAGAGCGCAAGAGCGTTAAATGCGAAGGAAAATTTGGGAAACCCTAGGAAGTGCATTCGCCTTCTAACGGAAACATATTAACAAATTTACTATACGCAATCAATACCCGTGTTTTTTGCCAATGCTGTTATATATACAGGGTGCCCCGTAATCATTTTACATATTTTGGGGTGTGATTCTTGGTCATTGTTTTCATCAAATAAATAAATTAAATAAATAAATAGGGTGGCGCAACAGATCGACCATGCCTTGTGAGGGAATGGAGGGGACCTACAATTTTACGCCGGTTCCGAACGGCTAATTGAGAATGCGCTTTTCATGGCAATGAATTTACTAACGGAGGACTTGCCAATTCCTCGCGAAAGGCGATACCCGTGGAAAAACATTTTTGCATTTTGCCTCTGCTGGGATTCGAACCTCGAACCTCTGGGTTAGCAGGTGGACATGCTAACCATTACGCCACGGGTACCACGGGTTTTCATCAAATACCTGATAAAAATAGAGTTGCTTCATTTTTTCTGATGCACAAAGCTATAATAATAAAAGAATTCATTAATGAGTGCACACAAAAACCCATACATTTTATAATATTTGGAAAAATAAAGGGTAGAAAATATAATTTTGGGTTTTTACCGACTTTTATTGCATCACCTGGCAATTTTTATTTTATAATTAAGCCCACATCAAAGGGTTATGACTACCCTTATAATGTTATAGAACTCAGTGCGATCATTTAGGGAAGTAGGAGAGGGTTTAATAGGAGACACCGAATCTTTGTAAATCCTAATGCAGGGGAAACACAGAGCTAGGTAAAGCTTCCACATACGGGTGGTACGTCCGAAGTTGGGTTCTCGATTAGATGAGTTGTTTTCCAAGAACTGATAGTTTTGGGAACATCAGATGTCGTTGATGTTGTTTTTGTTATGATTGTAAAGTCTTGCTATGTATATGACTTGTTTGCCAAAAAAAAAACACGTCTGACGAACGTTTTGGAGGATAGGAATATGGGGCCCTCTAATAACTTGCGTACGAGAGTAGTTGCTAATAGCGGTTTCAAAAGAATGTTGATTTATTTAAATAAAATTAAATCAAACAAAGTACCACATCAAAGCTCGAGAGCCTTATAGCCTTCAGAGGCCTACAACCGATTTTGAAAGGCTATGTAAAAATGCGCTTTTCATGGATATAAAGACTGTCGAACTTGCTGATTTCTCATGAAAGGCGACACCAGTGATGTGTTTCTGAGATTAAAACCTCCAACTTCCACGTTATAATCCGATTTGTCAACCTTTGCGAAATGGGCAAAGCCTTACAATAGACACTCATAGCTTCGACAGGACTTTGTCTACCTATGATCCGCTATCAAGTCGAGATCGAACGGAGAAAAACTTTTGCCAACAGATGCCTCTGCCTAGAAAAACCGAGGTAACTCTTTAAAAGTTTTGATTTACGGCGCGGAAGCGTGGGCCTCATCGAAAGCAGATGAGGACGTTTCGAAAGAAAAATATTCTTGATGATCTTTGGTCCCAAATGCGAAGACAATGGCCCTTATTGCGAGTGTCGCCTAATATTCGATGCCACAAGGGTCGAAAGCTTCGATAAATTTTCCTTTTGGTATTGATTGGCATTACAGAAATCCTTGTCGATTATATCCATCGATTACTCCATTACTGTTACTGTGAATAATGAAAATAGTCATTGCGAATAAATCCTATAATTTAACATTTGAGTTAGTTTCAGAGATAGTCGAACGCAAAAATAGAGATAAAACGACCGAATTCAAAATTGAAATTATCAAACAATAAGAATACGCAGACCAAATTTCATTTTCGATGTTCGACTATCGACAGCCAAACGACACTCGCAATAAGAACCAATTTCTGTTAAAAAAAATTAAAAAATTTATGAGCGGTATCGCGACATTGGCATACTTAGAACAATACGCATCGTGAGACTACGAAAGCTCGGACATGTAGAGCAGATTGACATCAACGATGTGGCTCGTGTTTTCGAAAGCATATTACAGGGAAATGGCGGAACCTTGTCTTCTGTAGTGCAGACAAGTGAAAAAAGACCTCCATCGACTTATAGGGCAAAACTGGAGACAACTCGTCCGAAATCGAAGTTGTTATTGAAGGATGTTGGTTGAGGGTTGAGACCCAGGGTCACCCGAAATGTAGGTAATGCTCACCTAAGTAAATCAACCACTGTGTCACGAGAACCAATAAATAATTTATTGGTCAGAATTAAATGCTGGTATTTTGTAAAAAGTGTGAAAAGGCGTTGTTTGAACGCAAATAAAATTTTGGTTTATCACTAACCTAGTTATGTAAGACCTCAACATGCAGCTTTTAGACCAAATAGTAATCCTTGTGCGTGATTACAAATCAACGAAAGAACCCCTAATACATACATCATTATAAAAAGGTAATAATTCAAGCACGAGAATATATTGCAATAATTTATTTGAAAAGTTTAATCAAATTTATTTGCTATTTTTCATTTAATTTATTCCTTCTCAATTATGTTTAAAAAAATCGTTGAAAATAGAATAATATTTCATTCAACTGACCAATTTTCACAATGAATCAAAATCTAATTGAGAAACTTTTTCAAACAAAGAGAAATAAAATCGCAATAAAGAGAAAACTCAACAACAAAAGCATTCCATAAAATACTAAGGGCCAGTTGCTCATTCGAATCATAAATTTAAGTTCTACTTAAAGTTTTCATTTTTGTATGAGACGTTCCGGAATTCTTAAGTTCTACATAAAATCCCCATAGTAAAGTAGAACTTTATGTAGAACTTAAATTTATGATTCGATTGAGCAACTGGCCCTAAATCACCGAATATAAATTGTCGCTATTGGAAATTGCCTCGTAAAATGCTTCCCATTGTAATGGAATCGGTTGTTTTGTTTAAATGACTGAAGGAGTATATTAACGCACATTATCACAGAGTACGTATTGAACAGTTATTGCAAGAGTAGATTTTGAGCTATGAAGTCGATTTATGAAGATTATAATGGGGGATACCCGAATTAGTTGAGTCAGTGGTAAGTACATCGGACAGCACGATATTGAATCGTCCATCGAAAATGTCGTCGTAGAAAATGTGACACACTCAGTTCTTAGGCCGACTTTAAAAGAAGTTTACGTTATTTTCAACTAATTTTTGTCTTCTACATTTTTCCGCTATTGTATTGAAGACTTAGCATGCACCCTTCAGACTCAATTTTAATACCTGTGTGTCAATAGAAATCGAAAGCACATTGCAGGGGAATCGCGAAAGGGAAAGACCTCGTCTTAGGTGGCGCAATCAAGTGGATGAAGACCTCAACCGACTTAGAGTGCAAAACTGAAGAGAGCTCGCCCTAAATCGAAGCCATTACAGAAAGATGTTGGTTGAGGTCCAGGTTCACTCCGAACTGTAATGCCCACCTAAGAAAGTACGTAAGTAAGTCAATAACGAGAAGCAAGTTAGAAAAGGGAAAAACAGTTTGGGAAGACTGGGAAGCTAAAATAAAGTTATTTTTGGTATTTAAAAAAATTCTCGCTCGATAAAGAAGTTCTCAGCAAAGATCCTTTAAAGTATTTTCAAAAAGCATGACAGTAGTTCAAATCTCTACATCTTGACAAAAAGCTAACAAATAAATTGAGGAAGTTTAGTTTCAGGAGGGTTTTTTCGATTTCAAGTTCTTCCTGAGGGGTTCATGTTGGTCGGTAGTCTGTTCTACTATCAATAAGTTGCTTTGAATACCTTGTAGGTATATAGTGCTGGCGACCATCTCCTTAAAAAACAATATTACGCCTAGTTTTTGACAGCTTGTTACACTTTCTCGCACATATTCAACGCCTATAAAATGTTGCAGTCGTCCCACTGTATATTTATATGGGTACATCATTATTGACAATGTGCTTTATCCAATTTGTATGTTTCCCTCCATACTGAATAGAAACAACATAGATTTTCAAAACTATACACAAGTAGTGCCCGAAGATTTGTGTTTGTTCAGACTTCAATACCTTCATTACTGAACGGTTCATATTACATGGCACAAAATATAACTTGCAGCTATTGGTGCAACGCACAAACCTTCCCCATATTAGTTGCACAACTCTGCCGAATTGAAAAACAAACTCACACAACTCTTGTGTGTTTTCAATAACTAAACAAATTTCCACAACCGACAAACTCTTGAATTGGTTTGATATGCAGGAAATCATAATAATTATGCAAACTAATTGAACACATCCCTAGGGTCGTCGCAAAACTAAACCATACTCTTCCGTTCGAGGCTGAAGTTCCCAATAAGTTATGATGTAACGGTGAATATATTGGTAAATGCAAAACAAAACTCACCATCCTCGTATGTCTGCACCAACTTAGAATTACTCGGTTGTCCCTCCAGACTCTGATAGAACGGTGCCAGGAAGAATTCATATTTCGTGTACTTCTTTAGATTGCCAACAACATGCGATTCAATCGATGGATTAAGCACTGTCATGATGTTGTACTTCTGCGAACTGCCACTAATGTCACGAAACCGAACATACAGCCCCTGTGGCGTTATAACGAATGTTAATTAATTTTCAATTCTGTCCGTCGGTCGATGGTGGTGGTCTCAATTTTCCTCAATTTTGCCATAAGGTAAAATTGGAAACCACCGCACACGAATTGTTCGTCATCTGACGCAACGTCATTGCTGCTGCAAAATACGATACATACCTCAACATATTTTTCCGTCACACTGACGTGCATCACCCAGTCAAGGCGGACCGCCGATGAATTAATCGCTGCCGCATCAATGAGCTCTACCACCTGCAATAAAAGAGAAAGACAGAAAATTAGAGTTGGAAGGAAAGATGCATGTGCATGCCGTTGCCCGTTGCCGTGTAAATAAATATACACAAATACTCGGTTGGTCTGACTAAATATTGGTTTACAGAGCACACATTGCTTGCCACCAGCAGCAGGATATATGTGCTGTAGCTCTATACCGCAGAATGTAGGTTAATAATGCACATACACAAATACCTGACTTACAAAATTTGTGCCGGTAGGATATTTTATTTATTTGCTTAGCGAGTATTATAGCGCAGTGTGTATCTATCTGTTAGCTATCCACACAAACACATACACAGACCGTGCAATTACAAATTGATTGGGGATTTTAAGTCGCCACCACACCACTACCACTACCGCTTGCGGCGGAATAGAAATGAATTATTCATAGCAAAGTCAAAGTCGCGAGGCTGGAGAAGAGAGAAGCTGAAATTGAAGTGGTAGCCCAATGAAAGAAGATTATGCGCTTCGTTTGAAAATCTCAGAGGCAGCCAAGTAGTAAATTGTTTTCAGGGAGTAATTATTCAATAGTCGCATCTTCGCTCTTCCTCCGCTGTTTTATTACCGCCTTCGGCCGGCGAATTCATCTAATTTTGTAATTTATTCAAAGCGAAAAGTTTGGTTTTGTCTTGGGAGATGATTTGTGAGGCGCACATGGGAAACTTGAAATGGTTGGTCTACAATTGAATGGTTTATGTGCCGCGCAGAATGAAAACAGGAAGAATTGTCTAGCTATCTGGACAATGTATTGGTAGAGAAGTGATTTCCGTGTTAATACGCTGAAGGGCTAGCATTAATATTCTTGATTCGGGCATAAGTTCATAAGTTTCTTTCATTGCATAGCAAATAGAAGACCGTGAGGTTTAGAAATGAACTGAAAGAATTAAGTATAAACTTTTCAGATAATCAATACTAATATTAATTGCTTCATAGATCGTGCAGGATGTTTGGCCGTTACACGAGGGATTTGAGGTTCGAATTCTATCGGAAACATAAAAAATTGCTGCTATTGCCTTTCGTGATGAATTAGCAATTCTTCTGAGAGTAAAAAACTGTCATAAAAACAGCTTTCTATACTAGCCGTTCGGAATCAGCATAAAATTGAAGGTAAATGCGTTAGGCACGGTTTTCATAGCTTTATATCGCCAATCTGTTTTTTTTTTAAGCCCGCAATGCAATGTACAAAATGAAGCCAACAATTATTTTTGAATAAAGCTAAAGGTATAGCTATAGCTGAAGTGGAAAGGAGTATAGGCGAAGAGTTGGAAAAAAAAACCAAGATTTGTAGACTATACGTTTGGCTTCAGATAAGAAACCTCACAAATGTCTGCTTAAGATTCTCAGACAAGGCCAAGATTCTCAGACAAAACCTTGATCTGAACAAGATCGTGTATCTAAAAAGATTATACATGAATGGAAAACTACTCTTGCCAATCACCTATTATTGTTTGCGATATATGGGAGACCGAGCTAACGAATTATTTTTAAGAAAACAGACATCTCTAGGAAGCGTATCACCTTTTATTCTGTTGGAGGTTTTTGAAATACCAGCTGGAGCACTCAGACCGAAATACCGGTCCATTATACTACCAGTTAGCAACTATTTGTTAAAGCTTTCCAGATGTTCGGAAAAAGCCAAAAGACGCTGTTATAAGTAGCCTTAGTTGGTATGTCTGCATCCAATGAAGGTATGTCTTCTACGGTTGTGCTCTTCACAGATCCAATCGTCGATTGAAGCCCTCACTGAGGACGCTGGTAGACCTAGCGACGGTTCAGGTCCTGAGAAAAACGGTTCAGGTCTGAGATCATTGCCTGACAAGTTCATCAGCGATCTCATTTCCAGTTATGTCGTGATGGCATGATACCCAAATGAGACTCAAGATATTTAATCTTCTCTTGCGTTCCTGGATGACTTTCGCAGTAGTTAGAGGGTTGAGAAGGGCTTAAGGCACAGCTTGGCTGTCGCTGCAGACACAGATACTTCTCCACGTCCATCCATTATTCGTAACGTGGCTTAAAGCCATTACGATAGCATATACCTCCGCTTGGAAAACGGATGCGTACGATCCTAAAGAGGCGTGCGAAGCAAAGCACAGCATGTCTGCATTTCTGATGTGCTGTGCACTAAGTTTCGGCCATTTGTAGTTTGTCATGATTTGCCATTTATTTTTAATTGCATTCCGAAGTGTTTACAATTTCACCATTGGACCACCGTAAAAGTTAAGAGATTCAATTATTTCAAGAAATGGTGATATTGAATGGCCTCCAAGAAGTTGTGATTCCATTAGACTATTTCTCGTGGGGTTACTGGAAGTCATTGGTCTTTCAAAATAAACTAAATTCTCTTCAAGCCTTACAAGTCAATATTGAACGTACGACTTGATTTAGTGGATCAAGTGCTCGAAAATTAGGTTCATCGAAATTGTTGCTGCAGAAAAAGTCGTGGTGGCCATTTGAATGATGTTTTATTTAAAACTTAACTGTGTTGATTGAACTGCACATTAAATAAAAAATATTTGAATTTCCTTAACAACAAGTGTGTTTTTAAAAAAAAAAAAAAAAAGAGATAATATCATTCTTATTGGAAAACCCTTTATAATTTTAATTGTAACTTTCTTATCTTCAATTTTCAGGAAAAAAAAGAAAAAATGACAAAACAAGCCTCAAGTCATCCATGAAAATTTATAACACTCCCTTTTCAAAGTTTAAAAAAAAGGTGAGCGACTCCTTTTAACCCTAAAATTCTTTATACTCGAAAAAACTCACCACTCCAAAACAAAAAGTTCAGAGATATGTTCATAATATTTCAATAAACTATGTCGTATAATTTTATCATTGTCGTTATGAATGAATATGCAAAGAATAGAGTTTTGTTGATACACTGCCAAAATATCATAATGTAACTTGTGAAACATTTTTCCTTAATGTAAACTGATTTCCACTTATTAAATTTTCACTAATATACTGTGGCGTATGAGTAATTTTTTTTTTTTTGCCAAGTATGAAATTTAAACGAGAAAGGCAATTGATTTGAATGGCAAGTCGTACACTTGTTCTTACATAGTAAAAGAACTTGCAAAGAGAACTTGTGCTTACCTAGTCTGACGACCCTAAATATGCATTAAGCAAACGAACCTTCCTTTCATGGGATAACTCGTAAAATTTCAAAGACTTACTGCAACAACAAACTGCTTACAGCAAGCCATGAAAAAATTTACTATGGTTTTTTTTTTTTTGGTAAAAAATAAATAAGCCAAAACTTTTATTCTGTTTCCGAAAATTTCTGTTAAATGTTAGGTAATCTTTCCCAAGTTGGAAGCTTCAAGAGAATGATTTCACACACAGACTCACCTGTTTTATAAAAACACTGTCTCGTATTAGAAAAACGTCACAGTCAGTATGGGGTTGGCCTGATCATGTTTTTTGTTGTGGTATTTTAACATGTGAATATTGCATTTGTACAATTTGTTGGCATATGAAAAATATTGACGGTAGATGTCCTGTCTACCATCGTCCTAGTCGAAATATCTTTTCGCCCGTTAACACCATTAATATCTTTTTTTTTAATTGGAAATCCATTAAATTGCACTTTGCTGCTTTCCGATTGCAACCTTAAATATACTTCGCACACACTTCGCGGCAGCAGTTGCGTCAAGGAATATGAGTTATTTTTCGAGCCGTTTAAATATTCCCTTCATAAAAAAATACATTTCAGGCGGGTACCGCTTATGCAAATTTGGAACTTCTTTTACCACTTGAAGAGTTTAGTTATAAGCAATAAGGTTTCAAATTGTTTCCCGGTATGTCTTCGCTATGTCCACGGTTTAAGTGAAATGCGAATTCCACCAATTTTGAAAAATTAGTATCTACTGTCGACTTTTTCAGGTATATACTTAAAGAACTCTGAATTTCGAAAAAGACGCATTTTTTCTTGTCAAGCGAATTTTTGACAAGTTTCCCTGACGCTCACAACCTTGAAAAGGGAAAAAAAATGTGAAAAATTTTGATCACTGCGACAACTTCATATGGTTTTTTTGAACATTTGAAACGAGCTACTTGTGTGCTTTGAATTTAATGCTCCGTTGTACTTGTATCAACAAGTAACTTCTTTCCACCCATTCGTTTAAGGAAGACGTTCATTTACCATCGTTTAGTAAGGTCTCAACGTGTTGATTTCAAAAAAGAAATGAATTCAAAAGCAATTCATGACGAAAATAAAAAAACAAAAGTCCCCCCTCCTAGTCGATTAACAAAACATCAAGTTTCTTTAAATATTTCAAGTGAATTAATACAGAACGTGCTCTATTACCAAACCCCCTGCTCTCATAAGAAATGCAAAGCTTTTTATATTTATTTCCTTCGAAAGCAAATTCCATTTTCTTCATTCAAACCAACGACTGGTCTACAAACTACACTGTTCAAAAAAAGTGTCGACGCTTTCCTTATTGAAATTGCAAACTTTTTATATTTAATTCAATCGCTTTTCGCTACTAAAAATCAATGTTCCTTCGTTTCCTATATTCTCCTTTTACTTTTTGTTTTTTGGTTCATTTTTGTTTAACCAACTCTCTCCGAAGCAATATCCTTTTTCGTTTCTCATTAATATTTCGAGCATTTAATTTCACCCAAACTCCTTTTTATCTCTTCGATTCTGCCTTTTCTTCTCCGTTCTACTTTTACATTTTTATGTTTTCATAAAAACGGAAACTTTATATTATTTCCATCGAAGTAGAAAGTGACTTGCAAAAAAAAAAGTAGAAGTTCACATTTGCTATTCAGAAAGGATATTCAATTTTAACTTTTTCCTTATCTCGAATCGATGGTGGAAGAGTGAAATTTACATAATACTTTGGCTCGCAATGCTGTTGGCATAACAGAAATTGCCCTTTCAGCGGCAAATCGCTTAAGGGACAAAGATGCTGCTTTTCCCTATCTGGGCTTGATGGTTATTTATTTGTTTTTAAAGTAGAAGTGTGTTCGAAAACATTTTTAGTATTTTCAAGTTGACGATATGCCGCCAGAAAAGGGTTTTGTTCTGCCATCTGATTCATATGCATTCCAGCAGGGAGGTCTTCAACATTGCTTCTCAATAAGGACGAACTGTCTTGAGAAACAAGTTCGTTTAGTTATTTGCGCTTTCAACAACTCTGGGAACAGGGTACAGCAAATCCAGACTCCAATTATTTCATATCCTTTGTAGTACACAGAACCCTCAATCCTCTTACACGATTGAGTAAGTATATATTTCCGTGCCGTCCTCGTTATCGTAATCGCCTTGCTTCAAGACACCCAGCAATATTCACTTCGTATTTACAGGCATCCACCGAAGCTGCAATCTTCGAAAGCATCTTCAAAATCATTTCTTTAGTCTTTTTTCTCCATCTTTTTTTCGTTCAATAAATCCTTTGGAATAGCAACTTATGTTCGCTTCAGTTGATTTTCTTCGTTAACTATACAAAGTGAAACGAAATCAATTCACTTCTAAGCTCATAGATGCACTTAAAGTGAATATCCGCTGCACATTGCTTTCCACTAAGACTGCATTTGAAAAATATGTGAGTATATCTCTACTCAAAGGAGATTTAATGTTTGGAAACTGTTTTTTCTTTTTTCGTTCCTCATTTTACAGCAGACACTGATTTCTCTATTTGTGAATATCTAAGATCCTTTTTGTTCCACTTGGATGGTTACAATTTTGAAATTGTTTGCATCATTTGGTTATGTTGCCCTTAAGTCGGTGATGCTGAGTTTTGACTTTATGTTCGTGTACAATCTCCTGCTGATGTTCTTTTGTTCTCAAAATTTGTTTCCTTTATTTAAAGAAGCTTAACAATCAACGACGAAAAAAATTTAGTCAAAATTTTCGATATATTTACAAGAAAGAAGCTCAAGGATTATTTTTCCATACTGTAAGATTGAAGTGTTTCAATATACCGTAGGGAGTAGAACTAGAGGAGAGGAAGAAAGCAAACTTGAATGGAGCTGCGCTGGAGAATCCATTTGACTGATTTAAATTTGTGGACTTAAAGGATTTTTTTGCTCGCATCTGTAATCAATTCTCTATCATTACTGTCGCCGGAGTAACCAAAGAAAAAGCACTTGAGATACTTACATCTTTCAGAACAGTGAAGTTCAAATGGTTTCGTTCATCTAAAACAAATATTTTTCAGTCTTCAAAGTCAACAGGCAAAAATACAGCAATATTGAAAAAGGCTTAGGGATTGTCGATCGGAATGTTCATCAAAATACAAGTAACTACACTACTCACATTATTTTGGAACTTCTCAATGAGATTCTCCTAAAAATACGAATGTTCATGAGCTTCTAAAATACATAGTTTGGTAGTTGTGACAAATTGAAGAGGTAGTTTTGCGAAGGGCTACAAGCAATCGAGCTATTTTGTGACCAAACGATTGCATTTCTGGTTTGAATGCGAAGCTTGCATAGTTTTTAAATTTTTACTCATTCAAAGACGGATAGGAGATAATTTTTCACACTTTTAAACATTTGGAAGTCACTTTCAAAAGATCATTTTACCTACAAAGCCAGTCCCTTGATTATTGCCAAACTCTTTGCAACAGTTTTGTGTGTACCTAGAAGTTACCTAGTGTTACGTAGAAGTCGCAGAAACATTTGATTGTTTTTGTACGGGTGTCACAGGGAGTTTGTAAATTTTCCGAGTGGAATAACATTTCCATAAAAAGTGGTTTCTGAATTTCTCATATGCAGTCGATAAACATTGTAGATCACTTCCAACCCTTAACGAGTTATATAGTCGAGAAAAATTTCATAGCCCTCAGCATTCACTGAGTTTATTGTATTCGACTTCACTTATTTATTTTAAGTCATCCATTTATCTAAATTTTAAGATGTAGTGCCATTTTGTTTTCTTTTTACATCAAGGGTTGATTTGACACTGACAGGTGTTTTCCGCTCGAAAGTGTTTTCCGAAGGAAAGTCACTTGTGAGAAATAATGAGTCCCTTTGCGTTTGAACAATTTAGGAAAATACAGACAAATTATTACCAAAGTGAGTGCTGCATAGCAGACCGGCAGAGAAAAATTACGATAGAATAGTAGTCGCTACTGTGGAGCTGGAGAGACTACTTCTGCAGACTGCTTAGCGACGATTAAGACACAAATTTCGCTGTCAGGCAGAATGCCCCATTCAACTTGGACAATGATCAAGAATGCCGTCCTCCAGAATTAGAAGAAGTTAAGTTTGCCATGTGCAAACTTGAAGAAGTAAGCCTGATGTCAAAGGTCCTTTTGCGAGCATTGAAACAGAAACGGCAAAAAAGAGTTTGATGGTTATTTAGGGTAAAACGATATATGTGGTGTCATCAAATAGGACAGAAAATATCGACGAATTGAATAAAATGTCACAATAGGTGGACATAACTTCGAGGTAGTACAGGACCTCGTCCACCTAGAACTCGACATAGATACCGGAAAAAAACATCAGTGCGGATATCAAACAGAGAGTTACTCGAATCAACCGATCCTTCTTTGGGTTAAGAAGGCAATTGAGAAAAAATCGTTCTCTAGAAAAACCAAGATAGACCTAGAACACCTCAGTTCTGTTATGCACCGGCGCAGAGGCATGGATGCATGGACCTTACCTTGATTGGATGATGAAACCCTTGGTCGTTTCGAAAGAATAATACTCCGAAAATTCGCTGATAGCTTCATCAAAATTTATTTGCTGGGTCGTCTTATGTTCAATTGTGTTAAAATTTCCAGATTGTTGAGCCTCTTTTCCGTTATTTTTGACCGCAAGTAGCTTTTAATTTTAGCTTTCTAAAATTCCTTTCACATGACGCAACTGACACATTGCCATCAACATTTTTAATGCGACTATGAGATTCGGAAGAGATTCTGCAAAGTCCCACTCAAGGATGAATTTTATAAAATCTAAAGATAACCAATTAGATGTTGTCAATTTAGCCGCTTTTAAATGACTTCTCTCTTCTCTCTAAGAGAAGTTCTGACTCTGACACCTCATCATAAGCACTAACAAATTTTGAAACAGCTATTTTCAAATCATCAATCATTCCTTAAAGTAAAGTATTCGCCTGTACAACTTCAAACAACGAAGCAACCTCCTTAATAGACTCTGTTCTTGTTCG
Organism: Melanostoma mellinum; assembly: GCA_914767635.1. NCBI lineage: Eukaryota > Metazoa > Arthropoda > Insecta > Diptera > Syrphidae > Melanostoma > Melanostoma mellinum. The sequence continues at coordinate 164,955,968 of OU612059.1, forward strand.
AAGTTCAGTGATGAATCGATCAAGGCACTCGAACATGTCTTTCCGTAGTTCAGCGTTCAGAGAAAGTCCTGAATCAGTTTCCAACTCACCAGCCATTCATTTTCTACGACGAATTCTTACTGTTGGATTGTCGTATTTCTTAGATGTTTTTATAACACGGTTAATTGCGTCTCCTACAATTTATTACGCCATATGTATATATTCCTTGGCAGCTTTTGGGTGTCACCCCCAAATGGGGGACACCCGGGCCGGTTCGTGCCTTCACCCCCCATTTGCTACGTCACTGGGGAAATCATTGAAGGAATAAACGTCGTCTCAGGTGTCTTAATCAAGTGGAAGAAGACCTCAATCAAGCTAGGGTAAAAAACTTTAGAGAGCTCGCTTAAAATCGAAATCATTGGCGAAAGATGGTGGATTGAGGCCCAGGCTCACCCGGACTGTAATTTCTACTAAATTAAGTAGATATAAGTAAGAAGAAGTTGTATAGCTCAAATTTATGGTCGAATTGCATTTCAATGGTATTTTTATTTTTGAAAAGCGCCCAAATAATAAATCATCCTCAATTTCGACAAAAAAGCCATCAACAAAATTGACTACAATCATGTTTTGTCTAGAAAAAAGAGACATCGGGATGTATTCTGAGTAAAATTTCTTAACTTTCAACAACCTCATTTACAGAAGACACAGATTTTTACGTAAATGAACGATGATGCAGTGACTTTTTTACTTCTGGCTTTTCTGTTTTACACTATTTCACAGTACGAATCTGATGACTTCAACTATCCTCGTGGCCAGTTGTGGCTTACACACATTCAAAGACTAGTTCATGGTTTACAACCAGAACTTTATTTCTCGTATTAAGCGAGTTGAATGCTAGCTCGGATCAGACTAACTCGCATACTCATTGTGTGAGCAAAAGGACTGATTCATAAGAGAGTCGAATGACGAGACGAGTGTTGCTAAATGTTACAACGTATAAGACCATTGATAGAATACTGGCGTTCATCAAAGTTGTTCCGATTTCGTTTTCAAAAATGGTAAAATACCTCGAAGAGACCCCTAGATTCTGTTATCGGGAACTTTTTTCCCCATGGATTTTTCCCCGAATTTGAAAAATTGGTATCGGATACTTTTTTTCGTCGAAATTGGGAATAAAATTCCTAGGGAAAAATACCTATCGGGAACTCGTTGGGAAATATTGTGATTTTCCTTGTAAAAAACTTGTTCCCTTGGGGAAAAATTCGTGGGGAATTTCCGATAGTAGAAACAAATTCCTGAAAAAGGAAACATTTTTTGGGAAAAAGATTTTCCAAGGAATTCCTGATAAGGCTGAATAATTAACAACCTCAGGATGATTCAAAGCAATAGAGGAAATCTACACATTTCTGTCGATTCCAAACCTAGACGATAAAGCCGTTTTTATGTCAGTATTTTTCTTGAAGAAAATTTTCTTGAAGTGCTTTTTCCGGAAGAGCTGCATGGAGCATCTACGATTTTACTTGAATTCAAACCTTGACCACTCGAATAATAATCCGAATCAGGAAGCTGCAGTGAATGTCTCGTTTTATGAATGCATTCACTTATTCATTGCCTTACACACTTATCAGGCACCACTCATGTCAATCCAAAGTAATATACACACTGCACTCTCTTTTAGTCAACAACAGAAAGGTTCTCACTCTCACTCACTTAACTGAAAGGATGGCAGGCAATTACAATATCTGTTTGCGTATGAACTTGTGCGAATGGTGTCTTAAGCAGCGAATCATCTTCAGTGCAACGGATACTTCATAAGGCAACGAATACTTCACAGTGCAATACTGTGATGAAGAACACATCACATAAGAAAAAAAAAAAATGTGTGTATGAACATGGAAAAATTTTCGTTGTCATCCCCCATTATTCGTGAAAATTCGCTTTTTTTCGAATGCAAGCGAATGGTGTACCTGTTCGAGTTTAAATGATCCATTTTCCATTCATTCATCATTCATGGGCACAAGCAATGCGAAGGCTCGTATTCACGAGCGTTGTGAACTTTTTCTACAAGCATCACACTTGTTTCATTATTCCGAGCGTGAGACTGTGTACGGCTTGTTTTTTGGGGCGCAAGTGATTGCACTCATGCAGTTCTCTGGTCCGAGAGCGGGGTTGGACAATGCTTAACGGATTCCTTGAACCAATTACGACACTTCTCAAACCTGCTCCAAAGGAATTGCTTAATGGGCAAGCTTGTCTCAATGCTTCACCATAATATCTAAGCGATAACATTGAAGATGCAACATTTAACTTCGAAAGAAGACGATAAAGAAGAAGAATTGCAATCTCTACAGCAGCCGGAAGATGACAATGAAAAAGAAGAAGAATATAGTTTAAGTTTTAATAATTTTCGTAAATTTCTTTCAATTTCAAAACCAGAAAAATGAGATTTTATAATAACAACATTGCTTATAAAGAATTTATATATACATACAGTATACAGCGTATTTATATATACAGTACATTACATAGTATCATGAATAAATATTGATAACATTATATAATTTCTTATTTTATCAGCTATTACAATAGTTAATAATTTTTATAAGGCTGGTTTCCGACCGGGGCTACCGGATGACCTTAAATTATGCTCTAACCTTACGCATTCTGGTCTCTATCTCGAAAACGGTTCAACGTATAAAAAAACTGTTGAAGCAAAAGTTGTAGAAAATTTAGTCTTCTACAATATTGTAACAGACACAAATAGCAAAAAACCCATAGTAAACGAGATATATGCCAATAAAGGATTTTTGTGACCTTTGACCTTTGGTTTTTAATGGACGCTGACACTCTAAAGTATGTAGGTTTTGAGACAACTTTTAGGGTGTCAAAATAGAAGTTCATACAAATTTACAGCTGGGTATCTCAAATTCCGAGGTGAACTTACTATAATGACTGGGCTTACAGCAAATAACAAAACCTGGTAAAATATAAATTAGGTCGCACAGAAATCGGCTTCATAAAAACCACGATTCTCGAAAACGCTGTTAAAAACAATAGTTTGGGTTCTGTTCTTACAGGTTCGAAAAAGCTGTTCCTTGGTGTAGGTACTCCATGGGTGAAACAATTTTTCAAATGGAGTTGATTCTCGTCGAATGAAATTAAATGGTTGACCGTTATTCAACGATTTCCATTAAAGAATTTAAGAATTCAACAGCAACTAATCAGTGAGGGTTTTTAAGTTTCACGTTTTTGAAAAAGTGCTCACAAAACTCTTTTGGATTGACCAAAACTAGCCACCAGATCAACAATTTTTTTTTTTTGTGGAGTGTTTTGAATCAAATTCAAACAGATTCAGACTTTGTTAAGGAACCTCCTCAATATTTCTTAAAATTTTCTCAATTTCCCATCAAACTTCATTCTAATGAAGACATCAAGCTACCGTCATTACGCCTTTGACGAGCTGAAACTAAATCAACACCACTTTTATATTCGATCATAAACTTTTACCCCCTAGTGTAACGCTTTCATTTCTATGCAGAAAATTAAATTTTTAATATCTTACACCCATTCCACAATTTTCTGGCACAAGCTCAGAGCTCACCGGTTCACTTTATTACAACACGGAGTGGAACTTACGAAAATGATAAAAGTGCAAAATAGGGAGACAGAATGGCAAAAACACAAAAATAAAAAGAAAACCGAAAGGACAGAGTAAAGTTCTTATTTTATGAAAATGAAAATATGTCAGAGATAGAGGAGAGTAAGCCACCCCCGTATTCATCTTTACCTTTGCAAAGAAGCCAACCTGCTGCATGGTGAATAAAGATGGTAGCCAAGTCAAGTCTACAAAACCAGTTGCACGGTATTTTCTCTTTTCGTCGATCATATAGACTTACCCCCCAACACGAAAAAGGGATGAATATACAAACAAACTAGAATTATGCATATCGGTCGAAGAGTACCTTTGTAACATGGGCTTGGAGTTTCCTATTTTCATTCAAGAAACTCCCCTATCCCCCACTCACTTATATTTGGATTGTTCACCCTCTTGGAGTTTCATTCATTTGCAACCTTTTGACTCGTCAGGAAGCAAAAATATACACGAACTGTCAAGAAGTCATAACAATTTTCGTTTTTGATGACTTCAGACGACTGTCGTCATCGTTGTAAAGTCGCGTCGCCTTTTTTGAAAGCAATCCCCAATGGTGATGGGTGTAGTGATAGTCACAAGTTGCAAGTTGTTGTCTATTTCCATTTTTTTCCGTTTCTTTTTTTTATTCAGGGGGAGATGGCATTTCAAGGCAGCTTGGGTAAACTGGAGTTTTATCCTGATGGAAAATATCGATCGAAGGAGAGTACGTGTAAACAGTATGAACATCTCTCTGCTCAAAAAGGAACTTGTGCGAGTGTATCAATCTTGAGTTTTAAGGGAGGGGTTGGTTTTTTATGGTGCTTACATTTTCTTTTGTAATTTCCCTGGTAGGTGCTTTGTTTTGCTAAGGAAATACTCTTGATGAAAGTGAAAATGTTTTATTTGAATTATACTCATTTTCATTTCTTATTAAGTTCACAGCAAGTGGCAAAAGCGAACGAACAAACGGTGAGTCACTTCGTTCCGAGTGTTGCTGGAATTGTTTCAATTAGAATTTGTTTAAAATGAAGTAAGGCACAAAGGAAGGAAGGATGTGACGACGACGACGACGACGACGACGACGATGAAATGTTATGTTGTCGATTGATGTCGCTCATCATGGAGGATGCAAATTAATTACAAAACAAAGATGACAGAAAGTTATGTGCGGGTATGGGGTTGTCATTTGCAGTCAGCTCATTCGTCGTTCATTAACCTTTTTTACCGCACAGCTCATCAAACCTGCAGAATGGGGAACAAAATTCCCCAATATTTTGTTAACCAACCCATAAATATACAAAGCAGCGCGTTGTAATAAACTCATTTAAACACCTCGCACACAAACACGAATGTTATATTATAAAATATGAATTTCTCATTACCACAATCCCACATTCATACATTTGCACACGAGTTCCCTGCCCACCAGAGGGACCATCATCATCATCATTCATCGTTGCCACCAACTTATTACAACTTCCCAGTGAGTCTACTACTATGGAGGTTTTGTGATGATGCAGCAGCCCACGGTGTTGGATGTAGTTGCAGATTGCAGTGCAGCCCTCTGCTAGAGCCTGTAGTCGCCAACTGACTCTCTTGTATCGTGTATCGTAAAAACCACACTTACCCACATTACACGTCATGTTTTTGACACCATTCGATGCCAGAATAGAGAGTAGTATGTGTATTTGTAAGGCACACTATCCTTTAACAGCACCCTCGGATGTCAGATGTTTTAACAGAACAAAAAAGTATCGTTTTGTCGCATATCGTTGGCAGGCAACGCGCACCTTCATTTATTTAAATTAATTCACCGCACAGTTGTAAACGGGGGACTCTGACTTTGGCGCATTGAATTATCATGAAACATTCTACGCCGAGCTACAACCGACCGATGTCAATGCAACCTCGGTTGCTTATGAATGAAAGGCACAAGGCACAACACAGCCCATAAGCTGAAGCTGTTGCTCATATTATATTGCAAAGTATTATACGAACCACGCAGATCGTTCGATATCGACACGGATCTTAAGTGCACCTCGAAAGTATCTGAATGTCTAATGTTTATCTTTGAGGTTGCCTAATGTCTATCTTTTGCATTTGGAGGCTTTCGGATGGTAGATGAATTAGTAGAAGGAAGTTGGTAAGCACCAGCGCTAAAAACAGTCAGGGTTCCCAATTTATGTTTGTAAAAATAGAATTGTGTGTCCCACACACCGGATTGTGGAAAGTCAATAGACAAAAGTTATGTTAAACTCAGATTTGATGCTAAGATGATTGCTATGCTCAATCGTTTTAGCACCAAATCTGAGGGAAACATCAAATGTACATGAAATTTGATGTCAAACAATTGTCAGTTTAAGAGTCGCTTTAGTAAAAACTTCAAAAACTTGTCATCAGGGAATGCACTACAGAGTTTGAAAAAATGGTTTATCTGAAGTAAATACAGCAGCTTAGAAGAATCAACCTAGGGAGACAGCAGATGCCTGGGTTGCCTACAAAGATCTTCACTCTTTTCCTCTCAAAGGGAAGAAAATTTATATCATTTTCATTAATGACTCTTAAATCCCACGAGCCATCCAGGCTCCTTTCAAGGTAGTAAATATTCGTTGTAAAATGTTTTTCGCAGTAGAAAAGTGGAGAGATTTTCTCTTTCTATCTTAGGGAAGTCAAATGAAGGAAGCCTATTGAAGAATGTTCACACTAAGAAGCTTTGCTTTATAAAGGGTTTTTGTAAATAAGGACGCTACAAAAGTAGAGCGGTGGGGACAGCAAACAACGCCAAATTTCTTGTCGCTCTTTTGACATTTCTCTTCAGTAAGGTTTGTCATTTCATAAAGAAAAGATACACGAGCCAAAAACGTGTCGAAATTATTTAAATTTACTACCGAAATTCGGAGTCAGTGGCCTCAACGTTAAGTGCATACGTCCAATTTATGGTCGTCATAATCGTCTTAGCAGATAAACAATTAAGCATCTAGTGGAAAAATTAAAATCCACAGGCACAGTACAAAATGTTTCCGTGACAGTAAGACAAAGATGTGCTCGTAGTGTCGAGAATATTGCTGCCGCTGAGGCTTCGGTTGCACAAAGCCCAAATGTGTCCCTCACACGTCGTTCTCAAGCGGTGAGCATCTCTGTGCCGTCGTTGTGGCGAATCTTGCGAAAAGATCTTGGCCTACATCCTAACAAGATTAAATTGACGCAAGAACTGACGCCGCTTGACCACCTGAAGCGTCGTATGGTCCTGAATTGGGCTGAGCAACAACTTGAAAATTATTCGGATTTTCATCGAAAAATCATTTTCAGCGTTGAGGCTCATTTCTGGCTGAATGGCTTCGTTCACACGTACTCCATGAGTCAACATTGCATCCCGAAAAAATTACGGTTTGGTGAGGTTTATGGGCCGGCGGCGTCATTGGGCCGTACTTCTTCCGTGATGATCAAGACCGGTAAGTTACTATGAATGAGGATCGCTACCGTTCAATGATAACCGAATATTTTTGGCTCCAATTGGATGATACGAACTTGGAGGACATGTGGTTCCAACAGGATGTCGCCACAAGCCACACAGCGAATGTCACAATCGATTTATTGGAAACCAAGTTTGGAGAACGTGTTAACTCACGAAATGGTCCAGTCGCTTGGCCGCACCGTTAGACTATTTCCTGTGCGGCTACGTCAAGTCTATGGTCTATGCCAACAAGCCAACGACGATTGATGAACTTCGTACGAATATCGAACGTGAAATTGCACCAGTATACGCCGATTTGTGCTTGAAAACCGTTTGAGCGTCTGAGCTTCTGCAAGCGTGCCCGTGGTGGCCATGCAAAAGAAATCGAGTTAAATACGTTATGGCATCAAACGTACTTTCACAGGACTAAGGAATTTCATTGATATTCAAAACTGTTTTCGTTTTATTTAAACTTTTGTAGCGCTCTTATTGAAAAACCCGATATGTGGAAGACTAAACGACGATTTCATCAGCGACCGTATCATGAACAACGAAACGTGAAGAAAAAACAAAAACGATAGTCATCATATCGACCAATTATGAATTACGAAAATAGATCCAAATGTTAGAAGGATAACAAAACGACCAAAAGTAGTCGCAAATAACAGCGAGTATCGTAAAATGTTACCGAAACGATTAAGAACGGCTTTTCCCAGCATCTTTATTCGTATAATGGGCCCATATATGCATTTAGAGCAAATTCAACTCCAAATTAACTTCAGTACGTCTTATGAAGCAGACTGACTGACAGCTATGGTTCTTACCCCTGTCGAAATGGCGGATAAGCTAAAATCGGGTCAGCACTCGAATCCAGAGAAGCAAACATCTCAGTTCTCAAGCCAATAGAACAAGAAAAAAACAGAATCCAACAAAATTTTCTAAAAACCGCCAATGACGACTGCTGGTCATCTTTAGAAACATGCCGAGTTTCCAGAAACCTGTGGCCAGATATTTTCAAGAAAAAAAATGGATTTTTGCTCCAGTTAAGCAGGCCTCCTCGACTCTCTCTGTTGATTAACATTCTTACGGGTCACTACTCGTTGGGTACCCACATGATGAGAATGGGCATTAGCACAAGAGGCAGAGGCGGGATCATTCCACTTCCACTGTAAGTGTCCACACTACGAAAAAAAGCCCTTGTTCGACAATCTTGGCGGCATCTCTAACCTCCCACTAAACAGCATCCATAAATTCATTCAGGGCTCCAAATGGTTCAGTAGGGGTTCCCAACCCCAATAACCCAGTAAAAAACCCCAATCCTCTGCCACCCCTCTCTTCTAACACCTCATCTGCTGTCACACAGAGGGGCCACAATGGATCGTTGAGATCCTAGTAAAGTGCTGCCGCTTGCGGCTGCGCTCCCCATTCAACCTAACCTAACCTAACCTAATCTAACTTAACCTACCCTTGTCGACCAATAAGAAATGTCCAAGCGCTAGTGAATTTGAGTGGTGCCCGTGGCTTGACGGTGAGCATATCTTCGTGTTACGCAAGAGGTTTTCGGTTGGAATCCCAAGAGAGACCAAAAATGTTTTTCCACAGGCATATCCTTGGCGAGTTCTCTGATACTAAATTCATTGTCATGCAAAGCGCAGTAAATTGCAGGTACGTAAAAACCGTCTTTAGTGTGAAAAAATAGTGGCCCTAAATATCTGCCTTGAGGAACACATAAAGTCGAAGCTCGAAATAAACTGGAAAACGCCGAAAACAGCAACAAAAAAAATTAGGTAGTTTATTGTTTTAGTTTACTTGCGTTGCTCGACAGAATGTAAGAGGCAAGAAAGAGAAAGTTTAACTATTGGCACCAAAAAATGAGCAACTGAGAGTAGTCATGGCAACTATAGGGCAGAGTTAAGTTTGCGTCATGCAAGCTTAGAAATTATACTCATATCCATTACAATAGAAAGAATTTGCCTTTATAGATTCCATAAAGTGGGAACCATATAACAACAATTGATTTTGCTAAGACGAAAGACGACTCAATGTATGTAATAAGGACATTGTTTTTTTTTTTATAAACAAAAACCAAACGAAGCTAAACCACTGCTTTCCACTCAGGTGTTCCTGGCACATGTATTGTATGTGCTGACAGCCCCAACCTAACAATCATGATTTACTCGAGACTATTTTCATGGCCAGCTACCCTTTGAGAGCCAGTCAGTCAGTGCAGTACAACCATAAGAACCAAGTCAGTTAGCCAAGCCAACTCGAAGTCAGCCATGCATGCGGTACTCAATCATCGCATATGCAAAACGATCTCTATATGAAAATTTATTGCCCGTTTATGTGTCGTATGCAGCGAGCCATTATTTATTACTCTATCCCCCCAAAAAGGAAGACGACGGACGAAGAAGAAGGAGTAACTAGTGTTGTGTAGTAGTTAGGTATAGCATGACCAGACGACCATGGCAGGATATGTCTGTCGGAGTTGGTATATCCTCGACAAGTAGACGCTTCACGCGACCAAAAAATTTTTCATCTCAACTCGTTCTCTCCTTCGAACACCCATATAATATTTTACGAGGAATTTTATATGAATTCATGTTCCACTCTTTTACAAGACGAAAAGAACGGAAGAAGGGAATAGTTTGAATATCCTTGTTTCGACCGGTGTGAATGTATGTCTTACATGATATCCGTACGTTTTTAGTTTTTTTTTTCTTTAAGGGCGATTTTTATTACCCCATTATGTTGATGAGATTGTTATGGAAATTAGGTGATTTGGTCGAAAAACGGTGGTAATGGGAGTATGGGGTTATAAAGGAAAAGCATACTGAATATGCGAGTTTTGTTTTTGTGTGATGTGTGGCCCCTTAAGGTGCAATTCGATTTTAATAACAAAGTACCTCTTGGACGCGCGGTGAGAGCAAAATGCTAATGTATGAATAGGTAACGCCTTTTGTAAATCAAAGATATGAGTAATCACCGAACCGGGAGCTATAAAAAAAAAATTATTTCAAGTCGTTCGTCAGAGTTTTACAACGTTCAAAGGTGATTAATGTTATGAGTGTACCAAAATGAACAAACAAAGAGAAAACTTAACTTTCTGCCAACTAGAGATCACCAGTGAAATGGAAGGACTAAAGTGTAGCCAACTTTGAGAAATTAGATGCAAAGGAATAAATAAATAAATAGAATGGCGCAACAGAACGAGGACCCCCAGGGCTTAGCGGATTTCTCACAACTATGCCTTGAGAGGAAATGGAGGGGACCTACAATTTTCTCCGGTTTCGGACAACTTAACGAAAAAGCGCTTTCACGGCAGTGAATTTATTAACGGAGGACTTGCCAATTCCTCGCGAAAGGCGATACCCGTGGAAAGACATTTTTGCCTCTGTAAGGATTCGAACCAATAACCTGGGTGGACATGATAACCATCACGCCACGGGTACCAGTGTATGCAAAGGAAGTTGAAGTAAATAAAATTCTCTGGAACCACTTGTAAAAACCAAACTAGCATTGAAATGAGGTCATTTGAGAGTACATTTGGAGCATTCATTGACAGTGAACTTACAATTTGGTTGGCTCAGTAGAAGTGAATTTAAGAGATCTATTTCTATTTCTGTGGAATGGAATGGATTACTTTTCTCCGTTCAGTTAAGGCTTCTATTCAAAAAAAAGTGAGTCCATCTTCACTTCAGTAATATTTTTCGCTATTGGAAGTTCCCCACGGATGGAGCCAGAAAAAAGAGACCTCAATAGCCAAGTTTACTTGAAATAAAATATATGCCAACCTGACACTGGAAGAAGTTGGTTTCCACCATCACTCCAACATAGTGCCAGTAAAATTGACAACACTAAAATCTGAAGGCAACAAAGCGCAGCTAACATCTACCTACAGGAACATTCTTACGCACACACACATTTTTAACAAAATCTCATGTTCGATTAAATGCAGTAAGCTAGTCCTTAAGAGTTAAAATTTAGTACGACGAACGCTAACATTTGCATTCGAACTTCGATAAAAATCAAACTACTTTTGATTTTGGTGCGAATAAATTTTATGTTCGGAGGAATCCATACAAAATCAGTGCTTGATACTTGAACCAACCCGCGGTAAAGTAAAACAACCTCAAACAAGTCTCATGAATCAAGTAAATTCACACCATGTTTGAGTGTTTACAGAACAAAATGAGGAAATTTGTTAGGAGCAGAACATCAAATTGTTTGCATGAGTCCGACGACATAGGTTCGCATTGCCGACAGTGAAGTCTCTTGCAGTTGCAGATATGGCAATTTCTTTAAGTACAGGGAAAGCCTTACATTCAAAAGTTAGAACTTCACGTTAAAAGTAACAAAAAAAAAAAAAAAACAAATCAAAAAGTCTAGCAGCTGTGGCAGTAAAGTCTCAATTCTAAGTTACGGCCAAGATTCATGGACGATATACTTTGCCAAAGATTGAGGAAAAGATTCTCTGAGACCTTTAAGAAACAAGTTACTAGTCTCATATGCAAAAGCTACTTAAAGAAGATAAAATATATCGTACAAGCTAAACAACCACATTGTAGTGCAGGTGGCGTAATGGTAACCATGCCTGCTGCAGTGTGGGAATACGAGGTTCGAACCCTAGAAACATTAAATTATTATCTTTCAACAGGCATCGCATTTCGCGTGGAATTTGAAAGTTCTTCGATAGTAATTTCACTAGCATTAAAAGCGTCTTCTCGATTAGCCTTTTTGGTTGTTGGTCCCACCCATTCCCTCACCATGGTATGGTTGAGAGAAATGCGGTAATCCCCGAAGCTCCACGCTCTGTTGGGCTACCCTTTTAATTTATTTATACGACTAATTTGAATTACCTTAAATGGAAATGATCCAAGTTAGCAAGTCATGCAAGACGGATAAGCTTAAATTTTTCAGCCAAAAAAATATTCAAGTTCAAAACGACGCCGACGCTTCCTCTCAGTAGCTAACTCCAGATGGTGTACACAAGTGGGAGCGGGCATCAACAAAACTGGCTTTTGAAGCTCAAAACAGCTAGAAGCGATTGAGTTGGGTGACGAAGTTTGTTGATTGAGGCTCGAATAGGTTCTGGTTCCTTCAGTTAATAAGCAGTATACTCCATGGCATAAGACCACATAACCAGCGTATATGTGAACATACATATGTTCGCCTATAACAGCAACGTTTCCACTAAATTACGGGACTAGCAATTTTTATAGAAAAATGGTTATGTATGAACATTTGCTCCTTTTGACACAAAAAAACTGAAACACTGAAGTCAAATTTTGTCAGTAGTTCTGAAATGATTTTCATTTTTTTTTTCGATAGCTTTAAAATTATAGGGTGGATGAAGTGGCGAGAAAACTCCGCTATCTTCTGTGATCGAAAAATTCCCCCTTAGCTGAAGGGAAGACTCTACACAGCAGTTGTCCGTATAGCTCTGACATACGGTTCACAATGTTGGACAATGTACAAAAAGTATGAAAGCAAATTGACGGCAGCCGAAATGTAGATGCATCGGATGATAGCAGGAGTAGCAAAGCTTGATCAAATTAGAAGTACTAAGATCCGTAGAAGCCTTCATGTCAAAAGTAAAATCTTGGACAAAACTCAGCACGACCGGTTGGTATTGTCATGTTGAAAGGAGAGATCCGCAGAACCCCGTCCAAAAGGCAATATCGTACAACGTTTCAACAAATTCGCGACGAAAAACAAAAGGCAGACCAAAACACTCCTGGTACAAGCAAATGCAAAAACAGCAGCATTTGGTTGGCCTCAGACATGGAACAATCCAAAACCGGGAGGCTTTCCGACGCATTCTGAAGTCAACGCGGCGTACCCCACAGGCCGATCACTAGTGTGAAGCGGAAAAGTGGGAGAGTTGTGATCGCTTCAAGATCACTACTCGTAACGCTGGAAATGAAAAAGAAGAAGCTTTAAAATTATAGGTGTAGTGGCGCCCAATACATATGAACTAGTTTTCTTAAGACTACCGTGTGAGAAAACTCTTGAAGACTGTTCAGGTCAGCTCCGTGCTTATTTGTTCATCTTAAAAATCATTTTCATTAACTACCTTACAAGGATGGACAAGGGTGGCCCCATAGCACGGCCGTATTCTTCTTGCTAATCACTGCTTTAGCTTTATCTAGTCCTCCAAATGAGAAGATCAAAAATTCCAACAGGAGACCGAAGCCTAAAAAGAGATCTCTAACTTTATTTATGCTTTAGAAACTAAATAAAGGTAAAAGTCTCGAAAAGATTTACCGTACAATTAAGGACATAGTTGCGGAAATTGAACCACTGCAAAAGTCAAAGACTGTTTCACTGTCAATACTTTGGCATACCTAAAAATATTGCTTCAGAAAGTAAAATGTGTTCATTGTCAATGCAACCATCCTACAAAGTAAACAGAAATGAACGTGTGTTCTAAAACAACGTTGACAACTTTAAACGGAAATTGAACAGCAATTGAGGCACTAAAATGTCGCTATCGTAGAGTTAAATGACGAAATTGGCATCAAGCTTACCTCAACCACACTAATGTCAAAATTTTATTACTTTTCAGTAATTAGAATTATTTGCTTAATGTTGCCGATTCCGAACTCGAAAACTAAAAAGCTCTTTTAATTGAAGTAAAATTACTATCGGAGGACTTGCCACCAATCCCTCACAAAAAACAAAATCAGTACAAAAACAATTCCAGGTCTCTGGAGGGAGTTTGAGATTCAAATACCTGCTCAATAGGTCGACATGAAAACCACTAGAAGTTGTGGTTGAGAAAACAGCGCCCCGGCTCTTTCATATATCAGAAAAGAGCCATTCGAAAAACGGCACAATTTCAATCTTACTCAATTACATAATTCCTTCCAAAAATATTCTACGATAAATTTTTTTTAGCAATGTTTGAATATCGTCAAAGCTATTTCGCCACAAAGCGAGATCTTGTAAAGTCCTATTAAATGCTGAAAGCTTAATTTCACTAAAAATATCCTTTATTGAAATAACTTCTCAAAAAATGTTCAATTAATTTTTGAATATCCTTGAAACCACTCAACCGATATACCTCAAAATCTAATTTTATCGAAATCGAAAAGGTGTAGGGAAATAAGTCCTCTCAGTGGGAACTAGATCCACTTGATAAAAAGCCTTAAGTCACGTGCTAGTTGAAAATCTAATTCCGTGGTGTGTTTTAAGTGGAATATGGGAGAGTATTTGCAACTTTATTATCTAATCAAAAAAAAGTTTAGATTTCTTTTTTAATTATTTTTAGAGTCTGGAAAAGCACCGGTTGATTAACTAACTGCAAATTATAAGCCTGCTGCTAAATTGTTGTTAGAAACTCATATTTTTGAGTGTTTACTAAATATCCACGAGAAAGTGAGTTTCGTAGCCAACATCGGAATTAGGACCACTTTACTAAATTGGATTTAGTCTCCACTGAGTTCCCTACGCCTACTGAAAACCCGACTTGAGTCAGTTAAGCTGTTATAGAGATACTCGTATCATTAGCACATGCATACTGATTTGATGTCCAAATAAAAACTAGTCAAAATATCTTCCTAGTGCCTCAAAGCGTTAAGTTTTGAATCGGGCAGAAACCAATCCATTACGCCAATAGGCTTCTTTAAAAAGAAAATGTGTCAAAATGCAATGCATATTGCAAACATGTTTTCAATTTAAAACAAAGGAGGGAAAAACTATAATTTTTCTGTCAATGTAAAGGGTGAGTTGGGTCTTCTTCTTTTTCTTTTTTGATAGTGCTGTCTGCTTTTCACTAGTAATCCAAGTAATCCTGTGGTGGTTCATAAAAAAAGGAACTTAACGTTCACGAATGCAGATTTATGGGGAAAACCAGGATGGTTAAGCGGGATGGCTGTCAATCAAGCTGAATGTGGTTAAACGCTGCAATTAGCGTTTCAACACATTCACCTTGATTGGGTCTAATGAGGGATCACATTCAGAAAAATAATGAAGCTCTGCGTTGGGCGCCAGTTATTTAAGAAATATTTCTTGGACTTGGTCGACTATCAAGAAACCTTTCGAATGTATTGTCCCAAATATTCAACTAGTTCATAACGATGTGTCTGCCATTGCCATTCATAACAATATCTGTAAGAAACTCTATCTGATTTTGCAATAAAACCTTGGTAGGCTTTGACAGCTTGTTTAATGTAATGTCTATGGCCACACAAATATTGCAACTCATACCCAAGTGTTGCCACAAATATCATACAATTCTGATTAATGTACACACCAAAATTGACGTTACGCCACTTGAACATTTTTTCTTCACTTAAAGTCATTTGGACAGAAGTTGCATTCATAAATCAACAAACTACTGAGTAAATAAGCCCACAAACATTTCCACTTACAAAGCTTTTTATTTTTCTGCGTCACGATCTCCCAATTTACGAAGAAAAATACTAAAAAATTGCCCAACCACTATGAAATATTGTTTTTCCAAGGAAACAGGAAAAAATTGCAAAACAAAAAAGAAGAATAATAGTAACACTGAATTGTACTCACCTTTCCACTCAATACATCTCTAGCAGCTGACAATTCTCCTGGTGGCACCACACCCGAATCGGTACCCAGTGTTTTGGCCACATTCGACAGCCCAGATGGCACTGATAGACCGTGTGAATTTTCAGCACGAACCAGAAATACATACGAGGTGCCCGGCTTCAATCCCGATATCTGTTTGTAAAGAAAAAAAAAAAAAAAAACACCAAAACAACATTGAGAGAAATTGCTATTCAAAAATGTATTTTTCTTTCTCTATGGTATCTTTTGACTGAGTTGGTGGTGCATGCACAAAATAAATGTATCCAATAGATGCAAAAATTTATTATGTGCATATCTAAATATTTTTATGTATTTAATGCGCCTCAGGTATTGCCAGACGAGGCGGAAAGTGAGTTGTATTCCAAATGAAGGATACAACAGCAAAAAAATATATACTATCGAAGTTTTTAGGTGAATCGACCGATCCACAGTACAAAAGATACGCAAATGTTTTCAGCTGGGATAGAATAATTTTATAGAAGCAAAGAAATAAAATAACACAACTTACCGTTATTGTTTGATCAGGAATACGATGAGCGGCAACAACCCAGCCTGTTTGAAGATCCGAACTAAAATACTCCACGGTATAGCTGCGCCCGGAAGAAACACAACAAGGAGCAGCCCCAAAACACAACAACACGAAAGTAGGAAAGAAAAAAAAAAGAAGAAAATCTTATTCTCAGATACATTTCGCATTCAATAACCTATATATGTACAAATGATAAAGTATAATGACCACGAACACAATGCTAAGTGCCTTAAGGAGGCAAGATACGAGCACAAATATATTCCTCCTGAGACAGAGTGCATAATGCCGCGGTGCATGGTCAGAAGCTGCAGCAGTGGCAGAGAAAGAGTGAGTGAGAGAGAGAGAGAGTGAGTAGCAGCGCCAACGCACCACGGTCCAGTGCACATTCCGAGTGAAATAACCCTTAAGCCAAATTGTACACTGAAACATTGCGATAGGATAGAGATTCTATTACAAATATGCTTCTGCGGCCTCTGATTAAGAGGCTGCACCTAAATGGCGCGCACCTATGGGACCTCTCTCATGAGCCTCCCGGAGATGTGGTCAAATCTCTGTAATGTAATCAAACTCTCTTTGCGAGTCCCATGTGAGTGGAAAGAATTTGCATAATGAACGTTTGTCGACGAATTGATTAGAATAGTTCACCTGGTTAGTACACTGTGGCTTGCAAGGACGAGGCGGTCGATTTTACAATGCGGGTCGAGATTAAAGAAAAGAAAACTTGTAGCTTCGATCTCAAGCCATTGAATTTGGAGTTTAAGGTAGAAACTGCAGTCATGAAATTTCAGAGAAAATTTTGAAATAAGTGGGGCAGATGCAAAATTTTCCGGAATAGATGTGTTTATTCAAGGGAGGGCCATCTAACGGTTTGTTTTCACATCAAACGTTATTACAACCCTATGAGTTGTCAAAAAACCTGGGTTTCCCAGTCCTCAAAAAACGCTAAACCACAAATCACCACACTTTCCTGTCATTAAAAAAAAAAAATACATGCCATTTGACAGCCCTCAACTCGCCATGGCACAAAACTACCTTTGCGACCGTTCAATACAAGTTGTTTTGGATGTCTTCAAGTCTGATACCCACTTCATAAATGCTGGTGTGCCCCAGGGCTCCGTTTTGTCTCCGACTCTCTTCCTCATTTTCATAATGATCTCTTGACTTTCTAAACCTATCAACTTGAGCTGACGACTCGACCCTCAGCATTTCATCATATTCGTTTCAAAATTCACGTCCCTCCTCTTCGGATGCGGGGCTGGAACGGTTGCATATGATAAGCTCATTGAATTCTGACCTTGACATTATTGCTACAATGGGTCATAAGAACTGAGTAGAATTCAATTCTTCGAAAACCCAATGCTGTCTCTTGTCGTTGAAGCTTAACGTTCCCCCATTACCATTATCCATGAATAGTACCTGCGTCCAAGAAACCGAAAAGTCAGTATTTGGTATGTGTGTAAACGATGATCTTCGTTGGAATGACCACATTTTTGAAGTCGCCAAAAACAAGGCTAAATGCTTAGGCTTCTTGAGACGATGCAGGAAGTTCTTCACCCCCTCTGATCTGGCTACAATTTACACCCAAAACTGGAGTGTAACTCCCATATCTGGTCAGGTGCTCCTCAAACATCTTTGTGCCTTTTCGATAGGTTACGAAATGGAGCGTTTTAATTGTTAGGTGATAATTCAATCGAAGATTCGATTGATTCTCTTGAACATCGTAGAAACGTCACCTGTCTTAGTCTTTTTTATCGCTTTTTCACAAACAGTGCTCTAGTGAAGTAGCCAGCTGCATTCCTCCCCTGAAACAATTTAGCCACAACACCCGCCTCGCTAGGAATGCTCATCAGTTCTACCTTGAGACCAACTTAGGGCGTACAGTCGAGTCATATTTTAGTCGCACCACCCGAATGTGGAATGCTCTACCTGACCCTGTCTTTCCCCTGCAGTACGATTGCAACGTGCATCGATGTTTCATTTCAAATCTTCTCCTTGATGTGTGCGTTTTATTATTAAAAAAGCACCATCCCACTTAGCCGTTCGAATTTGGCGTAAAATTGTGTAGATCCCTGAAATTCTCTAGGCCCCGAAACTTTTGAAGCCCCCCTTTTTGCTTTTACTTCACTTATTTTTTTGAGTGTATGATGACAGTATCAATTTCAAAGCCATAGCTGTCTGGAGTTAGGTATCCAAAATTTCTTATGTGAAAAAGGTGGAGTAAATCTCGAAGCGTCGAAGTAGATTTTTTTCTTTAAAGTGGAGCAAAGTTAAAAACTACTCGTTTTTTTCGAACCTACTTCTGTTTGCCACTAACATGGCTCATTTTACAAATTACGAAACGCGAGGCAAAAAAAAACGAAACCCAAAACAACGATAGCCATTGGATAGACCAATTAGGATGACAGGAGTGCATCTATGAAAATGTCAAAACGATAGCAAATCGACCGCCAAAAGCAGTCGTAAACAACAGCAGTTATCGTGAAACGTAGTTGCAACGTAACGGTAACGAGAGGGTTTTTGTTTCTGTGAGTATCGTTGACAGAAATTGTCAGAACGATACCAAAAGCAGTCGTAATTCGTAAATGACAGCAAGTATCGCAAAACGTAATCGCGAAGTAACGATAACGAGAGGGTTTTTGTGAGTATCATTGACGGAACCAGGACATTTGTTCTCAACTCTCCGAGCATGTCTGCTTCGCAATTTTGAATATTCATTCGAACCCAAAAATACCACATAAAAACGACCGGTTCTCTGTTAGACATACTGTAAGGCAATTCATGCGTCTTGAATCTATTGACTACTTGCAAAGGAATTCCAAATGCGAACTAAGTTACAAAAGAGTAGTCTCGTCGCTGTTCTTCACAGTAATTCTTGATACTCATTTACGAACTGCTTGTGATTTTGTGCACATATAAAGTCCAATCTCCTTATTTAGTCAACCATCTGTTCTCCAAATACATTCAACAATCAGTAAAATACCTCTTCCGCAGTTGTAGCAGGTTCCATTTTGTATAGCCACTTAAAAAGTTCACTCTCTTGCTACTTGCGGTATACGTCTACACAACATTGGTTAATTGAACATAAATGTTTTGCTACCACGTCTTTTTTATAAATTCCACAAACAAAAAGGTCGACAAAAAGTAAAAACAAAACAAAGAAGTAAGCAACCATGCGACAACTTACCCGATTATAGGACTAGTAGCTCCGGGCTTCTCTTGACTGCGTGTCCAACGAAGCGTAATACTCTTTTGCGTAACATTAAGCACCTTCGGTGTACCAGGCGGAGCTGGATATGTACTCGGATCCGCCGATCGATGCAGGATTGATGAGCTGATTTTCTCAACCTGAAACCAGAACAAAATATTATACTCATATGTAAAAAAAAGAGGCCGATAAACGACATGTGTTAGTCCATTGATTAATGACCAAGGCACAACATATAAGTAAAGGGATGGTAGTGCTATCTGCATTTGAGAACAAACCACCACACATCACTTTGAAGGACCCCAAAAAGTTATAAATTACTCAAGCAAAATTGACATAAATTGACGTGGATGCAAGAAAAAAGATTGAGTGACAATCGCAACCAGTAAACCAAAAAGGAAAACTTACGAATAATGATGACGCGGGGTATTAAAAGCCAATTTACTCGTTCAAAATCTCTTTTGGACCCAACAACGCAGGGAGATAAAAGAAAGAAAAGCAAAAACGCACAAACATTCAACCAAAATTGCGCTCAAAAGTTACCATGGTTAAAAGGGGTAATTATAGCCATTTTGAACATCACATGTAGGATAATGTGTGCGCACTCTGGAGGAGGTAAGCCTGGCCATTTTTATACACAGCCTTCACAGCCGTGACCAATTAGCGGGAATTTATATTCCAGAAATTTGAATTTTAAATTTTTATTTTTTTTTATTTTCTGGTTCGTTTATATGTCCACTGATGAGACGGATGAAGGATGTGAATTTGATTCATTGGATGGGCATAGTCGATGCCGTATATCTTCGGTTTCTATGGTATTTTATCAGAAGGGGCTTTGTGAGTAGGTATATCTAGGGGAAAAAAAATTATTTGCAGGGCTTAATGGGGCTTGAAGCTTGCAGCGCCACAGTACAAAATGTTGTTTTTTCTTGTTTTGAGAGATTCTATACGTAGGCGATGCTCTGCGGCGTACGAGGGGTTCGTTTATTGAAAAAATATAGTCAATATCATTGAAAACTTTTTGCTGGATATTAATATACCCTGTGAGTCTCCACAGAGCACTGAACCTAAAGCCCACGTCAAACGTGACCTGAGCTGTATTCAGTGTTCAGTGCTCTGTTTTTTTTTTTTTTTTTTTGTTTATGAAACGCACTTCAACACATATTCGTATGTAGACGTCAAAAAACTTGGAAATAGAAATATCAAATTCTTGTCACACACAACATGTTAAACAAAGAGACCAAGGAATAAATATTATGGCATCCAATAAATTTCTATTTGAGGAAATCTTGCTGGATTCACTAAAGAAATATTTTAAACGCAACTCCTCGCGAAAGGCGATACCCGTAAAAAAACAATTGGACGTTTCTACGCTTCGACCTTAGAAGTTTCCACAGATCTAGCTGCAGATAAAATGTTAAGTCAAATCTCGGTGCTTACGGATTTTCCGAATATCAAATGAAATGTTCCTTTTTATCGACAAATGTTTGTACATCTTATGACTTACATGTTAAAATTTCAAAAGGTTTTGTTCACAATCAGGAAAAACTCTTTTCTCCTGTTTGGTTTTGATCGATTGTAAATATACATATTTCTTTTTTTTTTGTAAATTGTTGATGCAAGCAAATTTTAATTTTGAGAAAAATGAAATAATAAAATCAAAAGCAAAGCGTATGGAAGTTTTAACAGCAGACAAGTGTTTTCTCACTTAAAATTTTAAAGGGTTTTCCACAAAACGAAAATATTCAACTGTGCCTTTTTGTGCTGTCCTGAGCCCATTTTTTATTTACTGGTATTTCTCATTTTTGGTAGCAAAACGCACAAGATTAGCTGGAAATCGCAAGAAATAAAAATCTTTGCATGTAGAAGTAGGACAAAAACAGAACTGTTTTGGACCTACTCTACGAACATATTTCCTCTGACTTTTATATTTTGCTCTATGGACTTGCCCTGGATTCCGAGGTTTTGCCACTTTTAAGTCTTACAGCACTCCACTATTTGAATGAGAGAAAATTAAAACCTGAAAAACCTAAAGATGGTGAAAGAACTGTTAAAAATTGTTAATGTAGACCATACCACGAGTGGGTGAAACAAGACGTAAACTTACCAGCAGCTGAATGATTTGCATAAAGTTTACACATCAAGAAATTTAAATGCGGTATTCGTGAAACATTCCGAGCCAACTTACATTCTTACACTACATGTAATCTTACTTCTAAATATGAATCCCCTGTTTATTTACCCTTCGTAAATTTATTTCTGATTCATTTGGGTTTAACAAAAGTTGCATTTTATGATTCAATATTTGACATTGGGCAAAAATTCCAACTTCAAAAGATAAAAATCAAGACACAGACGATACATTTTTTTGGAATTTGGGAGTCCAATTACTTGGCTGCGGATAGCCTTGTTTTTCTTTTTCAGCAGATTTTTTTACTAGCCGATTTTATTTTAATTTTCGACATCTAAAAGGAGGTGTGTTCCGAAAGTAAAACCAATACATTGCGACTATTCAAGGTGTGGCTGAATTGAAATATAAATATAAGTTTTCGGTCAATTCTAACAAAATTATAACAAATTAATAGTTTCTTGATGCCAATTGAAGAGTGTGAAACTCTGCTCTAGCGATGGGGAAATAAAAGCCAATACATATATGTACATTCCGACCAATGCCCGTGAAGTAACGGTTGGCATGTCAGCCTGTTACCTGGAAGGCTCGAGATTCGATTGCCAAAAAAAATCAAGGAAAAAAATGTTTTTCCACAGATATAGCCCTTGGCAAGGAGTTGGAAAGTTCTACGACTTTCTCGATTTAGCCTTTCGGAGTTCGGCAAAAAATTATAGGTATCTTCAATTTCCACAAAAGGAAATGTTGAGAGAAATGCGTTACACCCTTGGGCTCTCCGCAATGTTGCATCACTTTGTTTATTTCTATTTTTTACATTTCAAGCATTTATGTATTGAAAAAGAAATTCTTTAACGCTTTATACAGCTCAGTTTTTGGTTCAGAAGAAACAAAGAAAAACTCTATTGGTTCCTGAATGGCACCTTTAGAGTGCAACTTCAGACTCTCCTCGAATGATGTTGAAAGTTGTGTTATGTACTACACACAACTACAACTTCGTGATGTGGTAAACCAAGATCATTCAACCAGCTCATATTAAAGGAGATGGCTCATTTTTCTATGTAGCCTGGGCCCAGGGCGTACACCTATGAGACTAGTACCAAATGAAAGCTTCCGTTCAGCCAAATATTTTTGAATTTGGTCTTGGTGATTTTGAGATAATTAGATTTGAAATTGAGTGCCGGAAATGGGAAAAATCTGACATTTCTGCAAATAATTACGAATATCTCAAAAAGTATAGCACGTAGAACAATGATTTAGGTATCATATGAAAGATCATACTTTGGCAAACAAAAGTTAGTTTATACTTTACAGTGAAAAATTCTTTCTGGGTCGACATGTTATTAATTACAAAAATTGCGTCAAATTCGATTTGGTGGTTGTGAGAACAGACATACGCTAATCTATAATTTCGTTGTATTTACTTTACAATTTTAGACTGATTCCATCCAAAAAATGAAATTACGGCTTGTGACTTGCCGAGAAGAAGGCGGTTTAAATAAAATAAAATAAATAAATAAAAAGGGTGGCGCAACAGAGCGAGGAGCCCCTGGGCCTAGCGCATTTCTCACAACCATACCTTGTGAGGGAATGGAGGGGACCTACAATTTTTCGCCGGTTCCGAACGGCTAATTGAGAATGCGCTTTTCATGGCAATGAATTTACTAACGGAGGACTTGCCAATTCCTTGCGAAAGGCGATACCCGTGGAAAAACAAGGCGGTTTACCATATAGTTATTAGACAAACTTTTTCCGCAAGTTTGTTTTGTTGGATGGTCTCAGAATGCTTTTGATATTGGTGTAGACAACCAGGTCTAATGATCTGAGGTATTCTCTGTGCGACTTGAGTAAAATTTCATGTTCATGTTGCTTTAATAAAATACCAAATGAAAAATACTTATGTACAGCCTTGCCCAAAAGTTTAAGGCAATGGATGCTTTTATTCATGTTCCCTGAAGTTAAGAACAGCAGCTTTCAAGAATTCTAAAACGGATGGTCCGAAAGCACATTGCGACATCCAAAGAGATAATCCAAAATATTTTTAAACAAAAAAACGGAGGAAAATTGCTTAAACTGTAATATGCAACTGTTAAGTGTCTAAAGATAGCAAAAGTTATTGAAATTAAAGATGGCAACAGTAAAAAATAATTTTTCTTAAATGAGGTTAAAAAATGGGTTTCAAAAATTAGTGATTTGTTATTTCCACTGTAGATTGTCACTTTTGGACAGATAGATTTTTTTGTTTTAAAATCAACAAAAAAGTGGAGATTGCCAACTTTGTATTGATATCCCTCATTTGAAAAAGAATATTTTATGCATGTTTATGTTTTTACTTAAGTCATAATTCCTCATACCTTTGACCACAGCTGTACATATAAATCAGACTGGTCCAACAAACACTAGTAAAAAAAAAACAATAGAAGAAGAAAAAGAAGTGGAAGTCTATCAATCGTGTTTTATGTAACATAGGCCTAATCTCAAGGGGGAGACCACTTTAAAATTTTCAAAAAATCAGTTTTTTTTTATTACATATTTCGAAAGTATGATATACAAAGAATGTTATGACCAAAGGAAAACTGAAAATATCGAATAGATGCAGAGTAATCGGTCGGGTGACGAGTCAAATAGCTCGGGCCGTCAAAGGAGGAGCGACCTTCGCTTCACAATGCCATCTACTGTTGACCTTTGTATGGTCAGGCAACTGTTTCGTGGAAGAAATTCGAAAATCTATTTTATGCCCCTGGAATCGCCAATCAATCCGTAAGTTACTAAAATTAATAAATTTCTCGTGATGAAAATTTAAACGCAATTATCTCGAAACTACTTTTCAAAAACTGCTCGTGTTGTAGATCAAAAAGTTTGCTACCGATTTAGATGAAATTTTGAGAGGGTACTCTCAGTAATATATCAAAAGGCTAAACCCAAAGTTTAAAAGGTAGCGTGTACTGTACATAAATGATTTTTCGTGGGTCAAATATGTCGAAAAAATATCCGAAAATTCAAATTTTGAGCTAGTTAATTCCCAAATTTAGAATTTTGCACTTTTTCATTCATTTTTAGGTATATCCTTCCCCTTAATATGTCAGTAAAAGAATGAACTTTGGTTAATCTTTCTCAGATCAACCGAAAAAGAGTGGCAACTGCAACAGTTTTCGATGTCTCCGGAAACAGGCGTCCAGAAAACTTCCATAACGTCGCCATTTTTTTTAATACTGGACAGCTCTAAGAAACATTTCTCCAAATTTTGGAAATGATTGGGTTTTTTTTATTTTATTTAAAAAAAAAAAAATATCCTAAAAAACATGTTTTTAAGCTCCTAAAGTGGTCTCCCCTCTTAAGCGTCAAAACTGTTTAACCGTTTGAGCCAAATCTTTTTAAAATTGTCGTCTAGAATAGAAGATTATATATACAATGGTCTGTCTTCCATCAAACATCAAATCAAAATATTTTTTGAGAAAAATTTAATGCTTTACAAAAAAAGGTCTAACAGCACCTTTCCAAAAAGTACTTCCTTCAGCAGTACTTTGCTATTGGAGATGAAAAAAATAAGAAATTCACCATTTAAAGAAAAAAGAATTTATTGGAAGGAGATTTGGAGCTGGCGCTAAGAAGATATTTTTACCTAGGTCGGCTCCTTAATCGAAGCTGTTTTTTTTTTGCCTAAAGCTTAAATTTGCAACTTCTTTTTATCAATAAAAAAAATTGATATTGAAATCCCATATGACACTTTGTCCAGGGACGAGGTGTATAAAGTCATGCCTGGTTTCGGCGGCATCCCGGCGAAGCTCATTCGATGACTATAGCTAGTGAAGGGTGGTAGAGAACTCATCAATATATGTAAGTTGACTCTCACGCGATCTCGATAAGTTTTTGCTTCTGTCAATGAATAGAACTGTTGAATCCTGAGTCCTTAAAAAATATCTATTCATACAAAAAGTAGGTATAACTCATGTGATACAAGTAAGTAAAATCAGTAGAGAAACAATGTTACGCAAAGATTGACTCTGAAATAAATCTTTGGGGGGTGTTACCAATATCCAACTGGTCACCACAGCAGTGATCATCATTTTATCAAACCAAGGGTCTGCTTAAGAGCTCAACTCTTTTTTCGGACACAAAGTATAAACAAAAGCCTTTTGGGATACTTAAAAATAAATTTCTAAGAATGATAAAGTTGATATTTGTTTTTCGAAGCTAATTGTGTCAACTTCATTTTTATATTGCAAATTAATACTAGCCGTGTTTTATTGGGAATCTTTACTCACTTTAGCAAAACATCGCAAAACATCGCGATTGGTTAACAAAAACAAGTCACTTTCAAAAGTGAACAACAGGGATGCATAAAGTTCAATTGTTGAGTACAGAGTTTTATTGAGCTTATTAGTGAAGATGACTATAAAAATCCCAATAAAACACAGTTTGAACAGTTTTGTAAAATTTACATTCTAATAATAAACTGAATTGGAATTTCTTGTCGTAACACCTTAACAAGGTTTCCTAGCCTTTAACGGGGCAAAAAACCTAAACTTAAAAGGAGAAAATTGAAACGAAGAAATGAAAAACAGTGTCATGCTAATCCTTCACTGAGTCAGAAGCATTACTCAACACAAGAATAGATTGATTTCCATTCCCCGAATCGTACGTAAGGCGAATAGGCTTCTCAAGAAAACAATGAAAATACTTACACACTTACAGCGTGTTCTTGAACCTCTAAAAATGCTGTAAATAGACTATTGAAATAAACTTTACAGCCTATGAACCACACGCAACCACAGCGAGGACGCAGTAAATATTTTTCAACTCTTAAAAGTAATTTCGAGGAATTGTTTGCTTCAGTGAAATGAGGACCCTCTTCAGCGTTTAATACAAAGATGCAGAAAAATAACTGCGTGTTAAATTGCCTATAAAAATGAACCACTAATATGCATTAAAAAGTCTCTACTGGCTGACTCCATCGGCAGATCAAATTAGATTTCACCACCACACCAAACACCACACATATCTCTATGTTGGTTTCGTAGTGACGACTTTTGTGCGATGCATCGTCGGAGAATTTTTACGACTTTCGACGCGTTGTATGCGTGCCAATTCCAAAAATAGTAGTTGACAGCTGTGTTGGATTGGATGCTGGATGGATGCGGATGGAAGTGTCGTGCGTTGACTGACTGAATGTCATTCGACACATTCTGTTAGAAGATTATTTTTATGACGGATATGACTGTACGAGTATGTGCAAGTCCAAGACACCACCATCGTGCTAATTATACGAGCGCACAAATGAATCATCTGTTTATGGTGAGATCTTGGAAAGTCTCATAAAAAATAATATCCACTCATCTCATCGAAAGTTGGCACCCAATCGCTTCTACCTCGAATGAGAAGATCCGAAGCGACGCGACGTAAGGGTTATCGTTGAAGTGCATGTTAGTGCTTCGGTAAACAAATTTAACTAAACGGCTGGCCATAAAATTGATCATAAGCACTTTGGTAAGTTTGTATCTTTGATTTGGTTACAAAATATTGCTAAGCAAATAGTTTTCTGCCATTCGGGCGCCAGTTAAACATTCGAATGTATGACTATCACTGACGGTATTAGAGAGTTAGACCGCTGCAGGTTTAACAAAAGCCACCAATCTCCTGAGGCGAAACTTCTCATTTTATACGCCTACACCAGCGTGCGCGTAAGAGTTCTCATGTAGGTGCTCCAAGTGCCAATTTGTGTTTGTCATAAAGCACACATGGTGTGCACTTAAAACGCACTCCGGCATATTTCGAGAGAGCGATCGAAAAACGCATATGGTACACAGCCACTTTGCGGGCTGTGGCTGTTGGCGGCAGCGGCGCGGCGCGGCGGCGCGTGAGTACCTCGAATGCAAATTAAACCACGATAAAGTTTGGGTAGGTGTATAATCATAGTTTATGAGCCGGGGGCGTTGAGATATGTCTGCAGGCGGTATTTGGTGATCATGCGGAGATTCAGTTGCGTTGTCAGTTCAGTGTACGCTGATGGTGCATGCGTTTTTATAAATTGATAGTGCACTTTTCCATAGAGATGCAATAAAAATGCAAATCTGAATGTTGGACTGGAAAACTGCAAAAGGCATGGGAAATATTGTGCGGGTTGATTTATGTACCCGAGGGAAAAGAAAAATGTTTCGATTGCTACAGGAATTCTGGGAATATTCGAAAAAATCGAGTTCCTTCTAAGGATTTATGGGCTAGGCACGTTATTGATTGAAATACAAAAAAATGAGAAACGAATTAGGGCCAGCTGTCAAAAGTCCTCAAGCTTTGCAATATCTAGGTGCCTAAATTTTGGAACTATGTACCTAACAAAAGTTTAGGAATTTCAACTTTCGACGAAACTTTTGTGGGAAATTATCAGAAGTCATAAATTGTGCAAGCCGGTTCTGTGTCAATGATTCGTGATTTAAGAAAGCATAGATTCGTTGAGTATCAAAATCAAAGGTATACAAAGGTGGGTGCATTTTGGGCAGAATCATCAGAAAATTATAGACGCTGGTACTTGCCAAACTAAAATAAGAAAATTATTTGAAGAGCAATGAGCCAGACATCAATGTAAGTCCGTCGCAAGTACTAGTTACATAGCCATTTCGATTAGTCCAATCCTTCACTACTTTTTCCAATAAATCTCGAAGTACCTACATAAGTCAATGGTGACTCGAATATTGGGCTTCCAAAGCTTTAAGAGTTGCTGGCTTGCCGGCATACGCCAACTACTTGACAGACTCTATGAAAAGTAATCGACAGGCTTTAAATGTCATAAACGTAGGATAGGGATGTCGGAGATGGAAAAACTACTAACTAAAAACATATATATCCTAAAAATATCTATGTCGATTGTCGATACATCGAACTAGAAAACATATCGATATATCTATATATTTGCGAACTGAGTTTTGCTATACCTTTAAAAATGAGTAAAATGTTAAAAAATTACAATTTCTTTCCTAAACTGGGACAATGGTGTTAGCTCTCGATTCAGGGGACGTTTGATCTCTACGTCTCCCACCGAACTTCTTCTGACAATTCAGCAATTGACGCTAAAACCGTCTATGAAGAGCTGAAATGAACCCGTTTGAAGTGAGGGTCCAGTATATTGCTGCCTTAGCGAGATGCATATGTTTTTCGAGGGCACGTAAACTATTCTGAATAGCAACTCCTACCTTAGTAGAAGGTTCCATTTGCCTAAATCCTCTTTGGAAAAAGTTTGCAATGGGTATTGCTAAGATATCTAGTGACGTACTTCTTACCTTGCTTCCTTGTACGGTGTAAGAAGGACTATTATATCTCGTATGATGCTCAGCTCCATTAAGTTATCATGATTGTTTTTTAAATAAATTAGTAGCGGTAGGTATATTGAAAAATACATATTTTTTTCAATGAAATTGGTATATCTCCGGACGAGTAAGAAATAGCGCTTTTTTATGCGCTTTCGGTATTGGAAATTTAGTATCGATATTGGGTAAACTAGCACTTCTGGAAATAAAGTTGTCATCAAATTGATTTAGCAATGAGTTGATGTTGATGTTTTAGGGGGAAAAAATGCGTCATGACTCAATAGTAGTCACCATTCACCTTAACGGTAGCTTCTTCTTCCATATTTTCAAAAAAAAAATAAGGGCCAATGATGCAAACAGCGTTTAATTCCTGATTTCTTTATCTTGTTGATCATTTTGAATCGATAAGAATAAAAATTAGTTTGAAAACGATCAATACCTATCATGATGCTTGTCAGTAGGCCGATTAAGTTTCCTTTTCAAGCAAGTCTTTCAATTGGAAGTGTATATCTGGCAACAAACCATTCATGACGATTTGCTTAGCCTTTTAGAACAGAAATGTCAAAACAGTTTGAAATTCTCAACTGTCAAACCGAAGACCACAACCATCGAAACTTCTTATGATGCTTTAGATGTGAGTTAACGAAGTTTTTTGAGAATTTTACCAATACACTTTTGTAGGCACAATTCGAGACAAACATGTCGAGTTTACTTTAGGAACGTAAAAGCGTAAGGCAGCCAGTTATTGATTATTTTTATTATTATGCAGTACCTATCCTGAAAATGGAAGAGAACGGTCGAAGTTTTTGAAGTTGCATTGCCTTTTAGTTGAAAAATTTTCTAATATGCGTTAGGATCCATTTCACTACCGAAGTAGACCTAGGTTCTTTTCTTTAAAACTACAAAAACTCAAATGGAAAGAGAATTAGCTCCACTAAAAGAAACTTTATGAAATCAACCGAAACAATACGCAAGAGCATAGCATAACGCGAGAGTATAGCACATAAGTTGTAAAGGCTACAGTCTTACTGCAATAAAGAAAACTGGTGTTTTCAAATGTGTAGTTCCTACTAAGGTGGACATAAAAGTCCTGTGTTACGAATTACGAACACGACGAAAAAAAACACGAAACCCAATACAACGTTAGCCATGGCATAGACCGATTATGAATTACGAGAGTGGGCCCATGAAAATGTCAGAACGATAACAAAACGACCTCCATGAGAAGTCGTAAAATGACACCGAGCATCGTAAAATAACAATAACCAGGAATTTTATGTAAGTATCGTTTTTTGTAATTGGGACGCTGAAATTCGCGCGAACTTTGGCAACGCCAGGAGATTTTCAACTGAAACAACAGCAATGAGCTCATATAGATTGACCAATAGGAAACCTTTTCTTATGAGGAATGACTGAGGAAATGCGGTGTTAAACAAACCGACACGGTAGATATTAAAGACACTTTCTTTCTTCCGTGTTCTTGGCATAACATCGGTACTTCACAGTACCCACAAAAAATAGTAGAAAGAGGTCAAATTGCAGATCGGAGGTCGTCAATTGACACATGCAAGATGACTGATAACACTATTTGGCAGAGTAAAGACGTTATCTTACACTCTGACTACAGTAGCCGAATTCCAGTCTGTGCAGACCTACGCCTGACACGGGAGCCTTTGGAGTAATCAACTCCCATCCCTTTCTGCACAAGTTTACTTACACTGGTGCGCTGGATGCTTCAGTCCGAACAAAACTTTTATCAAATAACCCACCTAACGGGCACACAGCACTAACTTTGAAAATAAGTTCTCAACATTTCCAAACTCTTTTCAACTGTAGATCCACACATTTCGTTTCCGTGAAAAAGCTGTCAGTGTCAAAAAAGGAAAAGAAACCATTAAGAGGACCCAACCTTTACTTAAAAACATTTTTCTTTTCCTTCCAAATCTACAACTTAACAATTTTTTTTTTTTTGCGAAGAGTTGTTGACGAGTCAGTAAGGATGCAATTACACTAAAAATATTGCGTATCTGGGTGATTCTGATAATTATGATGAATTTGATAGTTTTTTACTGTCGACAATGTATATTGAAGCATATGTAAGTATTGATGGATCACGAATAATTTGCAAGATTATATCCAAAATGTCAGTAAATTGGCATGTCCGAATCTCGTTTTTCGAACTAAATACATATATTTCTATAAATAGTCGTATTATAATGAAAAGTTTTGCTTTTATACCTAAAACCTATTGTTCATTTCATCAAATTATGCTACAATTGTATCCCAATATTGACTAGTAGAAAGGAATAATGGTCATTGATTCATGTCCTGGAATTTTCTTAAATTTTCAAACTAAAGTATTTCCCGCTTAACCGCCATCTTTTTTTCAGTTTCTGTTGCTCGCTCTAGTGGCAATCTGAAGAATGACTATTTGTGCACAATTCATAGCTGTGTGGTTGTTTTTAGACTCGATGTTAAAATAGAAATAATTTGTTGTGTTTTTTAAAAGATATGTCATCAAATTACCGGTCAGTACCATGGTATAGAAATTCAGGCGTGTTAATAGAATGATTAGGTCAATTATACTGAATAATTATATAAATTCAAGTGTGAATTCAAAATTATGTGGCCAATCATTTAAATTACGTGTGAGAATTTTAGTAGGTTAATTATACATCCACGGTACTGACATTTGTCAGTACCGCGGATGTCAGTACCATGGCAAACAAAGCAAATAATATTTAAATGAATATTTCCTAGATGTTTTAATTTATCATGATACTTAATTGATCTAGTGTTATAAAATTTAAATTTTATTTTGTTAAAAACTTCAAAGAATTTCAATATTTAACTAATGTTAAACTTTGTTTATTGAGTATTATAAAAAAATTTATTTTAATTCTACTGTTAATAAATTTTAAAGATTGTTAAAATCAAGAAAGAAAATACAGTAAATGTCTCTGTATGATTACCAAAATCCTATAATTTATCATTTGCTTTATTATTTTAAGAGATTTAGCCAAATATTCTGAATATTTCATTTTGATGTCAGTACCGTGGTCCTGAAATTTCTAATTTTTGTTCTAGCTTCTTTTCTATTGCAGTTGTAGTAGAGCTACGTTACAGGCTTAATTTTGAGTATAATAAAAGACCAAAAAACACCCAGATCACAAGTCTTAAAGAATTTTTGATTTTAAAAAATTTTGAGTTGCAAAAATCACAGTTGTATAAGAATCACCCATCTAGGCGTTGAGAACCTTTAAAGTTGATTTTAAAACGATTCCTACAATCAAAAGCCATATCGTTTGCGGAATAGAATCAGTTTCTAAAATTTTGAAAAACTGTTCTTTCTTTGGAAAAAACTAATACAGGTGATTAGTGAAACAAATTCGAAGATTCGATTGCAAGAGTTGATGAAAGATTTTATGCTTATAATTCTTCTAGATCAACATTGCTTTTGTCTAAAAGTTTTTTAAGAACTTTTATCAGCAGCTGATGCCTGTCGAAAGCTTTTACCGAAGAGATTTCAAAGAGGTCCAAGTCATAAGTATCATTGCAAGAGTATGAAACTTTGAATATGAAGCGCTCGGCACACAGAACTGAACTGACATAAGGCTGTCTCCCCTTGACGATACGTTCCAAGCTTGGCCAATGATCACTTCTCAATCTGATTGATAAAAAACTAAATTTAAACTAAGCTTCTATGCGTCTTTGGCTAACTTGCAGGAAGGTAATTTTTATTTTTATGATTGTAACTATCATAAAAAAGGAAAATGTTTGTCTTGCCTCTTCCAGACAAACCTCAATGAAAAATTATCCTGGAACATCTCAATTTAAATACACCTTAAAAAGCTTGTATTTCTTCCAAAAACGCCCTGAGCAAAGTTTCCCATAAACATTAACAGAGCATTTCCGTTGATATGAGCCATGGAAGCTCCAAGGAAGCAATCTTCTCAAATCCTAGATGGGAGATAGAACCTTACTGATTTATTTCTAAAAGTATATAAAAGTATTAACTTTAAATATTCAAACTCAAAAATCTCAAAGATCAAAGTTCTACAACTTGTCGCTTCCTACAGCAGTTCTCTGTTTGTTAAGACCTGTTCTGTTAGAAAGTCGACTTAACTTAAAAATGGGGGGCAATAATGCCTAGTAATTGACGTTTGTTTGATCTCAAAATTTAGGTTAAAAAGACACACGTGCCTTGAAGCACACTGACAAATCCAATTAATTTGGTAGAGAGCGCAACTATGGCTTGCTTGTTAAGCCCACAAGAATAAAAACCTGTGATTTATTGGAAAATAAATAGACGAAATGCGAAAGGATTGAAGATAAAATATACGTATTGCTCCTTGAAGTACAAAAACAATTCATCCCTCTGTTGTTTGAACTTCAAAAAACAAGCACCTACTCTGCCAAAAGTTAAGCACTTGCCTACCAACGAATGCTTTTTCACTAACAATGTACTTAATCCATGAAAATGATTGTAGTCAAGGCAATAAAACAGAGGAAAAGTAAATTCCACCCATACAAAGCTCCCCTCGAAAATCAAAACCAAATACAACAACAAGCCGAGTCGGTACACAGAATACTTCTCCTTTAAAGTGTTTATTAAGCCTTTACCATGGCAATAAAAAAATTGCTTCGTTATGAGCTGTAAATTTCGATTCAGTCGGTATTGTTTGAGTAAGTATCTGATAGCCATACTTCAGGTATACACTACACTGTTTTTATGTGGAATTTCTCATTAGACTTGTGTCTCCAACTTTCATTTTGTGCCACGAAGGAATAAAGCATATCCATAACCTCCAAAAACAAAACTAAACAAGGATAGTTTTATGGTGCTTCCTTGACTCGAAATTGCACACCAGACACCACACGATGATGATGTGCTGAGTGTAAGTATTAAAGTTACGTCAACCCAACCTGTACAACGGAGATATCGTAAAGTTTTATAACCGCCAACGAGTAGTACTTACGCCTTTGTATAAGCACGCATCCCAACACCATTGACTATGGGATTTCCAAAGAATAAACATGCAATACGAAAAATACGAAAAATAAAAGGAAACATAAACTCACCGTTAAAGTAGCTGACCAGGATGTCTCCCCACTCTCTGACGAGGCGGTACATGTGTACAGTCCTGTATCCGTTTGTTGTAAGTCTGGGCAAAGATACAAAAATGTAAATCGTTAACACTTGTATTGAGATTTAATTGACATAGTATCAATTACAAAGGACATCGCAAAAGGATGTCACAGAAGAGCCTCTACAACAGGAGACACAAGAAAAAAAAATGTAAAAAAAAAACAACCACACACTCACCATCAATCCTGAGCGATCCACCCTGTACAATCATGAAACGGTGTCCACTCTGTAAAGGTACACCATCTCTGTACCACTTGACTCTGGGCATTGGAGTGCCAGTCGCCCGGCACGGCAGCATAGCAACACTACCCTTTGGCAATGTTTGGTTGGACGGGCCTATTTGAATAATGGGCGGCGGTGTATCATCAACGGACGTCACCTGGTTGTATGGAAATTTTATTCGTTCATTAGCATAAATGAATTTTCATATTCCAATCCCAGTGCGAGACTGGGAAAGTGACGGGAAAAGCAGTGGGACTTGAACCGGGACGTCTCTACAAAGGATATCCTATATTCCCATTCATAGAGAGCAGTGATCTCTCCATTTCATCGTTGTGAGAGCTGGTCCGTCCGGCCGACTGGTGTATAAATGAATTCATTTCCATGCCATGGCAGGCAAACACATTCATCCAGAAATGAATTCATTTATACTTACTAACGACCGAACGAACCAGAACCAGTGATTCCGGCAGTCGTGTTGTTGGTGCGCTTTTCACATACAGCTATATAACTACATATAGAAAGGAAGCGTTTTGTATTACCTGTAAGAACGCACGAATTGTCGTGGAATCGACAACACTGAATGCCGAGCACACATAATAGCCGGCATCGTCCTTTTGTACGCCATTTATTTGCAGGGTACCCTCGTTGGAGACATGCAAGTGGCCATAGGAATTGTTTGGAAACATTAGCATGGATGAGCCCTCCTTTGTCCAGAATACGGATGGCGGTGGATTACCATCGGCGACACACTGAAAACGTGCCACACCATTCAGTCCGACTTTCTTGTCCTGTGGTTTTAACACGAACTTTGGTGCGGCTGTTTGGGAGTGAGGAAAAAAAAATTACATACACACAAAAAGATGAAACATTTGTATTTTTGGATTTAGTTGGGGTGTTTAGACAGTGGAACAAGAACACTTACCATGAACAATGAGTTCGGCTCGTGCACTGATTTGTCCGACGCTGTTTTGTGCTTCGCAGATGTAAATCCCTTCGTCGCCGATTGTTAAATTTGTTATTTCCAGACTGAGGTCCTCTTGAAGGATGCGGGCTCTATTTTTTGTTTGTTTTTTATTTTTCATAACGCAAATGAAAGGAAAATACATATATGGTAATGGAAAGTATGGTATTTATGACATTTAAACGGGTTGTTTACCTGGCTGTGGGGATATTGCCATCATCCTTCTTCCAAAGAATTTTTGGCTGTGGATCGCCACCAACGAGACACTGAAATCGAACTGTTTGGCCGGATAGCATGGTGCTATCTTGGGGTTCTTTTTTGAAGTATGGCTTGACTGGAAAGAGAAAGAGGAATTGTATTTTAAATATGTATCAAAAAAAAAAAAAAAAAAAAATATTTGATATAAAAAACAAGGAGACTAATCAGGATGCCTATCAGAGGTTTTCTTTGTAACATATGTATACATATGTACGTACATGGAATTGAAATATTACAAAATTATAAAATTTGTTTCAGTGCGCCCTTATGACTTCGGTCAGATGGTTTCTGAGACTCTTCGTAAGGAAAGTTGCGGTGTCCGTGGTGTGTGCATGTCTGGCAATTATGTGGGAGTTCGAGATTAGAGTTTCGAAAGTAATCAAATTCTTTTTCTATGGGTATGTATCGCCATTCGTTGCCAAGGTAATAGCACTTTCGCACTAAGCCGTTCGGAAACGGCTACAAAATTTGTAGGTCCCATTCATTCCTTACAAGTTATTGATATACAAAAGGAGCTGACTAGGCCCTAGCATTATAAGAAAATGCAGAACTTATCTATCTATTTATTCATGCCTTCTTAAAAGAACGGGGATGATAAAAGTCAGAGGAAGGGTGCATGTCTAAAGTATCGACAGAACAGATGTGAACTTTTACCGATTGCATCAATCATAGCTGAGTAAAGTTATGAATTACGTACTTGTTATATTTGACACTGGAAAAAATAATAACAAAATAACATAAAAGATTGACTTGTATGTGACTGCAGCCGATAAGACCCAGGTTGTCCTCTTCACGAGACGTAGAATAATTTACTGTACTGACCCAACTTACACTTAAAGGCGTCAACATCCCATTTTCAACGAAAGTCAAACATTTTAGAGTAATCCTAAATAACAATCTTCTTTCGTCTAAACATGTTGGGTCAAATACTGCTAATAGCATTATCAGTTTTCTGGCAATGTAAGGAAGCCTTTAGCAAGACATATAGGGTCTTTCACCGAAAAGAGTCCTTTGGATCTAGACGGCTACGATAAGACCAATCGTCAACTATGCGTCAGTTGTTTTGTCGAAAAAGCTCTCGCATGAATACATTTTTGACTCATTCGCCAAATTTCAAATAATATGTATCGGCTGTACTAGGCCTTTAGCAGCACTCCCGTTGCTGCACTCGACGCACTGTTGAATCTTCCTCCCCTTGATACCTACATCATGATCATTTCGTTTAAAGAAATGTCGTCTCTTGCACAATTCGCACTGGAGTTCTTTTGACTCACGTCTTATGGATATGCCGTCTTACACGATGACCTCAAAGCTCAAACTGCGTCAAAACTACTCAGTCAACTTTCCTTCGGTTCAGAACTGCTACACCCCAGAATCTGAGCCTGGAAAGGATTATTATCTAGTCTTTGCAGATGGTTCCAAAACCGATGATGGATCTGGCTCTGGTGCTTTTGTAGAGAGCGAAGACGGATGACATACGCATCCGTTTTCTAAGCGGAGGCGTATGCTTTGCTATTCAAATGGCTTTAAGCCACGTTACGACCAATGGTTGAAAGGGGAGACGTGTCTGTATTTGCAGGTTTTCTCAACCCTCTAACTACTTTGAAAGTGATCCCCAAAAAGCTCTCTGAATAGGATCGGAAGACTGAATTCTTTGAGCCTCTTTTGGGTTCCAGGGCATTACGGCATAATTGGAAATGAGATCGACGATGCACTTGCGAGGCAAGGCTCTCAGACAGCTTGTGCAAGACCTGCACCGTCGCTTACAGGTTACAGATATTCGGCGCAGATATGGTGGGAGCTATTAACTTAGGCTCCTTAGCATGGCAGCGATTTTAAGCTTTTCTACAAATATCTGAAAAGGTATAGAAAAGAGAGGGTTGCTATCAGGTAGAGTACAATAGACCAGTATTTAGGTCTGAGTACTCCAGCTATTATTTTAAAAGCCTCCAACAGAAAAAAAAGTCCTACGACACGACAGTAAACTCATTGCCCCTTCCATTTTTTCAATTAATAAGGTCTAAAGCCGAATTAGGCATTTTAAGAATCGGGGACAAATAGAAAGAAGATGAAAAGCTATAAAAAGAAAAACCTCTGGAACTCTCTATTAAGTGCGTAAGTGCAAACGCTAAAGACTTTAAACCGATAACTCGACTAAAAGACTAAATCAATGAAGTAAATGTCGACAGTTGGCAAAAGCATAGCAGGAATGTGTAAAAAGGATAGTTAGTTAAAGTACATTTCAATATGTTGTCATCAAACATATGCACTCATAGCACCGATGAAGAAGTAACAGTAAAACAATAGTAGAATTGAAATATTTACGAGCCAACAATATTAAAATTTACTACCGAAATTTGGAGTCAGTGGCCTAAACGTTAAGAGCGCTACGTCCAATTTATGATCGTCTTAATCGTCCTAGCAGATCATCAATTGAGCGTCTAGTGGAAAAATTTGAAACCACAGGCACAGTACAAAATGTTCCCGTGCCAGTGAGACAAAGAAGTGCCAGTAGTGTCGCTGAGGCATCAGTTGCAGAAAATACAAATGTTACTCTCACACGTCGTTCTCAAGCGTTGGGCATCCTTGTGACGTCGTTTTGGCGAATTTTGCGAAAAGATCTTTGCCTACATCCTTACAACAATAAATTGACGCAGGAACTGAAGCCGCTTGACCACCAGAAGCGTCGTATGTCGTGAATTGGGCTCAGCAACAACTTGAAAATGATTCAGATTTTCATCGAAAAATCATGTTCAGCGATGAGGCTCATTTCTGGCTGAATGGCTTCGTTAATAAACAAAATATGCGGTATTGGTCAGGCAGCAATCCACACGTACTCCATGAGTTATCATTGCATCCCGAAAAAATCACGGTTTGGTGTGGTTTATGACCGGCGCCGGCGGCGTCATTGGGCCATACTTCTTCCGCGATGATCA
This sequence comes from Melanostoma mellinum, assembly GCA_914767635.1. NCBI lineage: Eukaryota > Metazoa > Arthropoda > Insecta > Diptera > Syrphidae > Melanostoma > Melanostoma mellinum. The sequence goes on from OU612059.1 coordinate 164,994,286, forward strand.
AGACCGGTAAGTTACTGTGAATGGGGATCGCTACCATTCAGTGATAACCGAATATTTTTGGCTCCAGTTGGATGATATGGGCTTGGAGGACATGTGGTTCCAACAAGATGACGCCACAAGCCACACAGCGAATGTCACAATCAATTTATTGGAAACCAAGTTTGGAGAACATGTTATCTCACGAAATGGCCCAGTCGCTTGGCCGCCTCGGTCGTGCGATTTGACGCCGTTAGACTATTTCCTGTGGGGCTACGTCAGGCTTTGGTTATGCCAACAGGCCAGCGACGATTGATGAACTTCGTACGAATATCGAACGTGAAATTGCAGCAGTATCGGCCTATTTATGCTTGAAAACCTTCGAAAAATGGGTTCAGCGTCTGGACTTCTGCGAGCGTGCCCGTGGTGGCCATTCAAAAGAAATCGAGTTAAATACGTAATGGCAATAAACGTACTTTCAAGGACAAAAAAATTTCATTGATATCCAAAACCGTTTTTGTTTTATTTAAAAACTTTTGTAGCGCTCTTATTGAAAAACCCGATAAATAACGAGGCAGACTAATTGAAAAAATGCACTGTATTTTCGACATTGTGGGTCACAAGAAATCAAAGTTGTTGGTGAAGTTCCTTTATCGAGGTTCAAATGCACAAGACTTTGGTCTTTCCAAAGCTAGAACACAACTTCTAGAAACGTCTACCACAATCTCCAATAGAAAAGAAAGCCACTTCTTCTACTTTCTTCATGGTATGATTTATGGTATTAAATCCAACTTTGTCGATGCAATTGTTTTCTTTCGTCGAAATGACCATAACCGACCGAATTTACAGAAAGAAGCTTTTTCAGTTGCAAATTGTACTGAAATCTTTTATTTTGCCTCAGGTAAAGTTTCTTGCAACAACTTTGACAAAAATCAAAGCCAAGGATAAACATTTGATACAAAATCTGCGCCTTTGATATTTAGAAAATTGCTTCAACCCAAAACAAGGCCCATTTTAAAGCAAACCCTACGAACAGCATCTACTAAGATACACATAATTAATCTTTCCAATAATACACCCAATTCCAATTATCGCCTCCAGCGAGCCAATTAAAATTTGAAAGTAACTAATATGGGTAAGTACACCTAGATACTACAAAACCCCACCTAATTACCTCAAATTCTGTTCAATTTAATCACACTCAACCACACTTTGGGTACAATTTCAGCGAAATTCACCCAAGTTCTGGTTTTTTTTTGTCGTTGTTTCCAAACCGATCTACCGATACCATAATTCCATTCGAATTAATTCCAATTACTATCAGCAGCCACCTCCCTTCACCAATAGAGATAGAAATCCGTAAATAGAAAGTCCTATACACGAAATTCATTTCGCGGAATTGCTATGGCATCCTCCTTATCTGCATAAAATACTCGTAACACTAAAGCCTGCAGCAGCAGCAGCCTTGTGCACACTGCACAAGTATCAAGTGGCGCATCTACGCTCCGACTCTAAGTTGTCTTTAGAAGTTTTCATTCTATGTAGGTACCCATACCTACCTACTTTGGTTAGGAACGTCGCCTTCGTATAGTCGGTCGGTCGCCATTACGGCTTTGAGTTGTCAAATAACTTGATAATCGCGAGCGCTCCAAATTCCCTAATGCTGGCACATGAGATGTCGGCCGATGTGGCGGGTGCATCCTCATGAGTGCGCTTAGAAACTGTAATTGAATTGATGTATACCATCTCTTGAGATAGGCACTTAAACTGCCAAACGAAAGGGAAGAAGTACGGAACACAAATTGAAAGTACTTCTACGAACATATCTTTCGCATTTTGGCAGATGATTTAATTACTTTTTCCACCGAATTCGATTTGCTCCTCGGTAGGCGGCGGCGCGGCGGGAAATTGGTTTTGGAAGTTCAAACGTCACAGTGTGCACAACATTTTTCTGTTTTATATCACTCACATGCAGATATTCCCTGGATGGACAGCCCTGCCTTGGTTGTTGGATAAACATAAACGCAAAACAACAACAACAACAAAAAACCGAAATAAGAGCAGACTCCTTCGTCTATTTACACTCAACCTGGTAAAGCACTTTGCGTTTTGTTTGGCTTGTGTGAAAATTGGTTGCAAAAAAATTGTGTGTGTGTACACAGCCGGAACCATTCTCCCACACATTTGATCAACAGAAGGCCGAAGGCCTAGGCACATCTTTTATGTAAAAGAAACGAAAATAGTGGCAAAAGGTGAATTTCTTTAGCAATGGAGAGAATCTAAAGGATTCAGTTTCTAATTTAAGGATAGTTGTCATCAATTGGCAAGTTTGTTTTTCTCCGCGCACGGCCAAAAGAATTTAATAACAATTTAAACTTAAATAAAACGTAAGGCGGCACAGGCATACATTGGTCGTGAGCCATTTTTTTTAACCTTTTATGGTTGACCAGAAGGAACAACGAACTAGAAACAAAGGTGTAGCAATACCATTCAAGCGCGCTTATTCGATGAACAGGCGCAGTGTTTTCAAAAATTATGCCTCTATACGTTGAGATCATTGAAACTTTCCGTAAATTATCAACTTTCAAGACTACTCTGTATGATGAATTATTAAACTTGGCGCCAGAAACTATTTAATGATTTATGAACGGTAAATAACTTCGGACAGCGATGTTTGTGGTGTAGTGGTAATAGTAGGTGAATCTAAAATCTGAAATATCCAATTTTTTTTCCATGGGTGTCGCCATTCGCGAGAAATGGGCAAGTTTTCCCGTTCTAACTTAGCTGTCGTACCCGTGGCATGATGGTTAGCATGTGTGCCTGTGAAACCAGAGGTTCCTGGTTCGAATCCCAACAGAGGCAAAAATGTTTTTCCACGGTAATCGCCTTTCCCGAGGAATTGGCAAATCCTCAGTAAATTCATTGCTACGAGAGCGCTCTCTCTATTAGCCGTTCGAATCCGGCAGAAAATTTTAAGTCCCCTCCATTCCCTCACGTCATGGTTGTGAGAAATTCGCTAGGACCTGTGGCTTCTCGCTCTGTTGCGCTATCCTATTTATTTATTTATTTTAACTTAGCTGTCTATAGTGCCCGCCTCGTAATGGTTAGCATTTCTGCCTGTTGTGACGAAGCGCCACAATTTCTTTTTCCTACCTCCTCCCAAAATGCTGCACCGGAACAGTGCAGTATTTAATTCTATTGAAATTACAAAGTGAAGGCCTACTCCAAGGTCAAACATTGTTTACTTCTCCGTGCCTTATCACTTCTTGTGCATTTCCTTATGGGGAAATACATTGGCAATACCCATCCAAAATTGTCACTGACCGGTTACAGCTCACATCCGGTTTCAGTGGCAAAGTCAATAAATAGAGGTGAATTAATCACCAAAAATCAGAAAAAGCTTGTATAGGTTTCTACTTTTTGTGCCTTATTTCAGCTGGGCGAATAGAATTTAAGAGATTTGAAAGTTGTGGCTGTTTGAGCCGGGCGTTTGTATCTTCTTTTTTTCTTTTTGACTTTGACAGCCTCCGTATAGAAAATTCGTTTGTTGTGGCTTGATGTCAGCCGGGAGTTTAGAATTTTGATTCTCATTACTTGTAGAAGTTGCGTTCCCATAAAGGAAATTCAATCGTTGTGGCTTGTTTGAGCCGGGCGTTTGAATTCTCCTTTTGACAGTGCGTCGACTCCTTGTAGGAAGTTTATTCGTTGTGGCTTGTTTCAGCCGGGCAACTAAATTTTCCTTACTTAGGATTTGCGTCTCCACAAAGGGAGTGTTCACCGCAGTACGCAACCGCAGACCTTTTCTACGAATCCACCGCCGCCGACAGAGTGTTTTGCCTCTAAATAAACGCATACACTTTTTACGAAGTCCGCTGCCGCCGAAAGATTTATCTGCCGTTTGATAGAACGCAGGCACTTCCTAGGCAGTCCGCCGCCGATAAATTGCTCTGCCGTTCACGCAACGCAGACTTTTGCTACGAAATCCGCTGCTGCCGATAGAGCGCCCTGCCTAACGCAGAGCTAGATAAGAGTTCACCGCACCGAACAGAGGAAATAACAGCCGTGGTATGCAACCGATTCCCCAAAGAAACCATCGCCACTACACCAGTAGACCGTACTCAAGAAATCATAAAATTTGATTTTTCTAGTAATATTGAATGTAAAACTTATTAATTTGTAAACTTAATCCTGATCGAAGATATGAAAATAAATTCAGAGTTAATTAGAATTAAACCGACCGTTTCGCGTATCATTTTAAGAAGCTGGACCGCCTAAGCCCACGTCTTACGAAGCTTCCTTGGGTAGACCCTGGACACCCTGAGTTATACCCTAGCCTTTGAAAAAGAAGCATCACATTGTCAAGTGAGAGTTCGAGTTCCAGAAACATTCAATTGTTTTCCACGGGTGTCTCCACTTCCGAGGAAGTCGTTTGAAGAAGTTTGGGGTCGAAAAAAATTGTAGGCCCCCTCCGTTCCTCAAAAGCTGTGGCTTGGAGAAATGCGCCAAATACGGTACTACCCAAGCTTTGCTATGTCACCCAACTAAACAATTTCGGACATATTAGTTACCAAGACTGGAGCAGCTCTCATCTACTCCTCTAGACACAGAGACGTTTAGCCTAAGTCATAATAAAAGTTTGACTTGCGCTTGTACTTCTGGAGAAAAATTGTTTTAGTTGCATTTACCTATGGTGCTATAGCTATTATATATTTCGACTATTGTTTCATTATAGACTATTTCAATCTTAGACACCTTAAAACTCTCCACACAAATCGTATGATCATAAATGAGGAAGAGCAAGGAATCATCAGGGTCCCTTCAGATGATTAATTCCCCGCTTAAAATGTAATGATGCTGAGCTTTGTATAGCATGTGTGTTGTCCGCTTTAGAAGTGAATATCTTTAAAGTTTTTTTTTTCCAATTTTGGGAGTAAAGAAATAAAAGACTAGCTACTTGATTCGAACTTTTTGGTAAAACTTTTCACTGTTCTCCGTTGCAACTCATTCCACACAGGTGAAATTCTCCAAAATGTAAATGTCATGCATCCATGGATGTGGAGAATGGCGACATCAAGGATCCCCAATTAAAATTTCATTTTCGAATGCACTTTGCAGTTGTTTTATGCCGTTTGGATCCAGAATAAGTTTCTGGATCAGTTAGCTCGGGTATTCATGTTTGTTTAGATAAATTACCGTGTTAGAGGCGCAGCGTTTCGGTGCAGGTTTTTTTCACTTTATTTCGTGTACGTGTAGGGAGTGGTAGATAGGCGCCGTTTGATGATTGAAAGCGACACTGGATATATTTCATTCATGAAAACCTCCCTTCAATTTCTTTTTTTAAATTCTTTTTCCCCTTTTCGGTCGTCGTTAATTAACATTGATTAGTTCTACAGTTTGTTTATTGCTTGTCGAACGAAAGGAGTGCTTTTGAATTTAAGGTGAGGTGAACTTTTGTGTAATTGGGGTGAGATGGACCAATAAACAAGTTCACTTTACAAAAGAAAAATATTTATTCAGGTTAGTTTGTGGGATTTAAAGAAGCTGCACTTTAAATAAACTTCAGTGTAGAATCGATGTCGCACCACTTTTTGTTTGGGATGGTAAGATGAAGGGAATTCAAACTGATTTGTTTATGAGTAACAAAATCAAGAAAAAGGGGGAAAAATCTGTAAAGCACATTTTCTGTTCAAAGCACGTCCTACTTGTTTCAATCAAAGATCCAAAGAATATAAAAACAAAAAACTTCAAAAGAAAACTCAAGAGCGGAGGAGCAAAAAAGGAAAGGCAACGGAGAGTATATAAGACTTAATATTCTAAGGACTCACCCTGTACAATTAATTTGGCATAGTTGGACTCCTTGGTTCCAACTAAATTCTGGGCTATGCACTTGTAGTTACCCTCGTCAATTGGTTCGACATTGCTTATCAATAAATTGCCACCATCGACAATGCGAATACGTGATGTGGTTCCATAAGACTTGCCTCTCAAGTCATCTAATGGCACTCCATCCTGTTTAGTGTGGTTAGTTCCCACCATATTTTTGTACATAAGAAGAGAAAGACGAAGACGTCCATGGTTATCGATTATGATGATGCGAAGGATGATGATGATTATGATGTTGGATGATGTGATGATCCAAAGCGGCAGCAGACGTTTTGTGTTTCCCAATAATAGGTGTTAAGAGGACGTGCCAATACAGCCACATGATGACGACGATGTATGAAAATAGAAAAAAAAAAAATGAAGAAAAAAATTATATTAAGTAAGAATAGTAATGGGCATCTTTCTATAAGAAAAAGTTTCTTTATGTTTCATTTGAGATACACTCGTTTCTAAGGGGGAAAACATTACTAAGGAGTAACAAAGAACCTTTATTGTGTGGTGATTACTAAAATGAAGTCCTTCAGTGTGTTGGGTGTACATTAGGTTAAGTGAGAGGGTTTAGTAGTGTTGCTAACTTAATTTGAAGTGACTTCTTGTAGAAAGCAGATCCTCTTGACCTAATCTTATTATCAATCAACAAAAGATGAATTTTGACAAATTTTGCTTGAAGTTTCATTCAGTTTCAAAGACAATACAACAGGTAAAATTTATTGGACATAAGTCTCATGTCCAATGCAACAGTGATCCTGATTCATTCATTTTCAACTTATATTTTAAACGTGAAAGAAATGTGTGACCTAATTCAAAAACTATAGCAATGAAAGTTGAGGAAAAATAAGGTGACTATGAAAGCTCGAACAAAAAGGAGGCGAAAATTATAGGAAATACTTGTATACGATCTAATAAATTAGAAAAACAATGATGACAAGAGCATTTTCGGACTCAAACCCGAGAAGAAGAGCTGTAAGAAAATTCATAAAACTAGACAATAGTGAAAAAGATTAAGCTTATTTTATTTTAGATTATGCGCTTTCCATTGGACGAAAAGATCCAGGAGCGTCGAGAAGCATCTTCAATCCGTTCCATTGATGCAAAAATGCTTCTCATGATTCTGAGAATGGACAGTCACTTCTTGATTTGAAGGGAGAATCCACAAGAAGGTGTTTCATTCATACAAAGACAAAACGTTTAATAGAACAGAAACAATATTAGGTGTTTTTTTTTTTTTTAAACGAGTCCTTCCCCGAGTGAAACCATTGAAAATCGCCATTAGAGAGCTTGAACTTAGAAACGACCGCAATGAGCTCATTTTAGATTGACCAATATGAAACCTTTTCTTATCAGAAATGATTGAGTAAATTCGTTTTAACGAGCCAACACGAATCACACGAGCTGTTCCTCCTCAAATTACTCAAAATGCGCAACAAACCAATATGGCACACATTGTGCGTGCATATCGACACTTCCAAAATAATCCTCTTACCTCACAACCGAACCGAGCAAAAGAGAACAGGGAAACACTAAACAAAAATTCACAGGGTGCCTGTTGTAGCTTTGTTGACACATAAGTAATACAGGAAAATACAGTCCGCAACTAAACGCCCACAGGCCATTCTTCTTCTTCTTCCTATCCACAACGAATCTTAAAAATCTTCGTTAAACAGCTTCAATTCTGCGCGATTCAGTTATTTGGTAGGCAGACCAAACTTGACTAGCATGTTGAAGTAAAGGCCTGACAATTTTGGTGAATAAAGAAATAATAAATAGTAACCGTATGGGTTGGAGAACTCCTTAGCCCAGCTTGATAAACTCCAACGAAGTTTACTTTCGCAATAATATGGTTAATGTGAGAGTGTAAAATAAACTCATTGTCACTCGCGAATGGACGAAACTTTAGGGATAGGCATCTTGCGCGAGTAATAATTTCGGGGACTAGAATGTAAGCGCTTACGTGAGAAAGTCATACTTTGGCATTTTTTAACACTTAGCTCAAGAAAGTTTTTATTACACCAAATAAAGAAAGTGTTTAGGTCTTGTTGAAGGAGGGGAGAATCCTGAACAGATGAAATAACTTTTGTTATTTTAATGTCTTCTACATAAATGGAGAGATCTGAGAATGACATTATACCGCAAACATCAGTGATGGCAAGAACAAAAAGGAATGGACCTAATCGGCTACCCTGGGGAACTCCCGAAGAGGCAAATATTGGATCGGAGAAAGCTTTTCTACTGGCACAATAGGCTTCATTCAGACATCGCAGTGCCCGGAGCTGAGCAAGCTCTACCCGTCAATCTAAATCTAAAGCTTTTCTATAGACGACCTTATATACTCGGTTCTCAAGGTATGATTTGATCCATTCAATAAGTAGTGGTGGCTTTGAGTTAAACGTAGATAATTTGATGACTGATTTTGTCGAATGCTTTACTAAAATCAGTAGTGATAACATCAACCTCATTGCCTTATTCAAGAGCCTACAGAGTCATTGAAACAAATTGGGTAAATGAGTAAGGTTAGTCGTAGTAGACCTTCTCTTTAAGGAGCCGTGTTGAAGAGGGGAAACAATTGGTTAACAGAAAGAAAAAAACAGAGAGTGGTGCACAATGCTTTAGAAAAGTTTGGGGATAGCGGAAAGCTTAACTATCGGTCGATGATTTGAGAAATGTTTTACAGCCCTTATCGCGAAAGATTTTTTCCAAAAATTGTGAAAAACTACCTGCGAGAGGGGAAATTGAAGAAGACTAGTAAAAAGTAAGAAGAGTGCGTAAGCGCATTTTTTAAGAAAAATTTGCTGGAATACCATGGGAGGGTCAGTAAAGAAGTTTTCACAACCAGCAATATTAACTTGTCTTGGGAATTAGAGAGGTTCTGAAATAAGATAGGTTTGCATTTTATCAAGACAAGTTTGGTAGATAGAGCGGCAAAGAGACAAAAACTAAGAGGAAGCTAGTTGGTAGCTAAAATGGTTAAAAGGCGTCGTACAGGTTAGGTAGGTTTTCCATAACTTGTTTCTGATGTTACGGATGCTATTTAATTCTATTCCATACCACAAAGGAAAGGAAACACAGGAATTTTGAAGCGCATATGGAACAAATTGGATCAAACATGCAAAGATAAAGAAGTAAAAGAAGAAAAGAGCTATGTCGATGGGAGAAGACAGGTTAATGAAAAGATTGAAGTCAATGCTACAAAGGAGATTGCAAAGCATGTTAAAGACGGCTTTGCGAAAGTTGAAGCTAGGGGAGTTCTCGGGTTCCGTAGCAACAACGCTATCATCAATACGGAAAATGAAGCATAGAGGGGAATGATAGCGATATAGAGTGGAGAGAAGATGGGTGCTCTTGAAGACGGAGGAGTAGAAAAGATCAGAGGAGAAGGTAAGGTCAAACTGTCTGTTGAGGATAACACTGCTTTGAAACAAGCCAGACTGGAGAAAGCATCCAGTGAAAATAATTTATTTTTCGGACGAGGGATTAGAAGGAACAAAATACGATCCATCTTAGGATGGAATCCATTTCAGATCGGGCAATTCAAATTCACCCACGAAAATCATCATGTCTTCGCTGTTCCACTTAACACCTTTACAAGAGTGATCCATGTCGTGGGGTGCGCCGCATCGTACACAGTTCAAATTTCATCAAAAAGTAGAGCACCTTAAAAGATCAATCAGAAAAAGGTTAGAGTAAATAAAGCCTGAACACGATTTGAAATATGAAGCATTTTGAGAGACATTTAGTTTCAGGTTGTTGTTTCGAATTGAAATAAGGCCAGGAAAAGAACCATGACCACCAACCACGTGTTAGTGATGCGATGTGATGAATGAGAACATTTTCAATGAATGAAGTATGTACGTGGTAACTCTAACCTCTAAATAAATAAATAAATAAATAGGGTGGCGCAACAGAGCGAGGAGCCCCTGGGCCTAGCGCATTTCTCACAACCATGCCTTGTGAAGGAATGGAGGGGACCTTTCGCCGGTTCCGAACGGCTAATTGAGAATGCGTTTTCATGGCAATGAATTTACTAACGGAGGACTTGCCAATTCCTCGCGAAAGGCGATACCCGTGGAAAAACATTTTTTCATTTCATTCTAACCTCTAGTAAGAAAAAAACACATCGTGAAATTCCTGTCTTGAAAGGTGATAATTGATAACTATCTGAGCATTGTCATTTGCCAACAGCTGGAAAAAAGCAAGGCACTAATGTTTTACTAAAACTTCACAGAATATGACTGACATGGCAACTAAAAATGAATCCTTCCTCAAAATTGAAGTAGGTAGATCTTTTTACGAGACGCAGAAAATTGACTGGATGGTTCCCTCTCGTGCTTCCAATGTAGTCAAAAATCTCAGAAATCAAACTTATTTTAACCAAATAAGTATGTCGATTTAAAAGCCTTGTCGATCATCGGGCACAGAAGAGCCTTTGTGATTAGAAATGGGAACTGTTACAAAAAAGGATCCTTTAGGTTTATACGGCTATGTTAAGATTCATCTGTTGTCTGTCAGTTGTTTGATGGAACAATAGATTCATAAGTAGAAGTATGTGGCTTAGTGTTACGAAAACAGAGTACCAAAAGTTTCATATTATGGTTTCTCCATTGATTAGGAAAAAAGGTACCATATTAAGAACAACGTGTATCCCATGGCGTAATGGATTAAATGGCTTCTGCTAGGTTGGAATTCGAGGTTAGCACATCCGATTGCTTTTCTACCGGCATCATCCCTCGTAAGGAATTGACAAATCTGAGAAATTGCAAACGAAGATATTCCAGAGTTAAATAATTAGATTCGAGAAATAGTTTGAAAAAGTATTTTATTTAAGTAAAAGAAAAATAATATTATTTGATGTTATCAGAACAGCTTCTTAAGAACGAGTGAAAAATAAAGTAAAATATATTTACTTAAGTCTCAAAACAAGTTTTGATCAAAAAGTTTAAAAGTAGTTTTAAAGTAGTTATATACATATTAAATTACAGTAACCAACAAAATCTTCAAGTAATTATTTCTCTGCCATGGAAACTTGTAGGCTTATTTCTCAAAATCCAGTCCCAATGAGCATATTTTTTATAATGAGTAAGTAAGTAAGTAAGTAAGTAACAAATTCATTTATTTATCCATTATTTCATCTAGTTAACATAATACATGAATTTTTTAGCTATGGCTTAGCCGTCAGCCAGGTTAGCAAACATAATTTTTATACAGGGTGTTCCGTACTTCGTGTAACATCCTTTGGGGTGTGATTCTTGGTCATATTCTAAGAAAAAAAATGTATGACAGAAAAGCTCAATTCTCAACTTTGACATCACTTTTTGACAATTTAAGAAAAGGCTAACTTTGGTGTACCCTGACCTATAATAAATTCAGTATCTCTGTCAATACTAATGATAGAGACCTAATCATAGTTTTAATTTTTTGTAGAAATAACAGCCTTTAAGACTGTATTTAAGTTTAGCTTCCAAAGGTTAAGGGTTGCCAGATTTTCAATTTTAAGTGCTGTTCAAATTTTCTTTCCGAAACAAAGTTTTGACTTTGAGGTCATTTTTTTGCAGAAAATGCCTGATAAACATGGAGTTTCTTTATTTTTTTCAGATGAACTAAACAATAATAAAAAAAAAACTTAGTCATAAGTGCACTCTAAAACCCATAGATTTTATGATATTTGAAAAAATACAAAATGGGTAAAATTAAAAAAAAAAAAAAAAGATTTTTAAATTTGAGGTTTGTTTGAATAAAACAATAATATGGGCCCTTTTAGTAATTTTTTTATGTATTTTATACAAATACAGTTATAACAAGTGCTCAAAGTGCCCTATTTCGTTTTGAATGCAAGCCAGATCCCTTTTTTAAATTTCATTGTAGGTGTTTGCTCTCGATAACTCTTGTCTTACTTGTAGTCTTGTAATCTTTGAAACTGTATTTAAATTAGATTCCTATAGGCTTAGGGTTGCCATGTGTTCAGTAAGGATAAAGTTCCTGGTATATTCGTTGTGCTCTTCTTGAATTTCCATTGTAAAACTCATATAAGAAAAAAATGTCTGCGTATTCACTTTGAACACTTGTTTTAATTGTATTTGTATTAAATACATAAAAAAACTACTAAAAGTGCCCATATTATTGTTTTATTCAAACAAACCTCAAATTTAGAAATCTTTTTTTTTTTTTTTTAATTTTAACCATTTTGTATTTTTTCAAATATCATAAAATCTATGGGTTTTAGAGTGCACTTATAACTAAGTTTTTTTTTATTATTGTTTAGTTCATCTGTAAAAAATAAAGAAACTCCATGTTTATCAGGCATTTTCTGCAAAAAAATGACCTCAAAGTCAAAACTTTGTTTCGGAAAGAAAATTTGAACAGCACTTAAAATTGAAAATCTGGCAACCCTTAACCTTTGGAAGCTAAACTTAAATACAGTCTTAAAGGCTGTTATTCCTACAAAAAATTAAAACTATGATTAGGTCTCTATCATTAGTATTGACAGAGATATTGAATTTATTATAGGTCAGGGTACACCAAAGTTAGCCTTTTCTTAAATTGTCAAAAAGTGATGTCAAAGTTGAGAATTGAGCTTTACTGTCATACATTTTTTTTCTTAGAATATGAGCAAGAATCACACCCCAAAGCATGTTACACGAAGTACGGAACACCCTGTATAGGTACAATTACTATTGATTGTATAATTGTAAATAATATATGGTATTTAATAATTAAACTTGCAATTAAATGTATTCGGTTACCAATAACATTCTATACTTGGAGATAACTTCTAAAAATTTGCTTAGTGTTTTCCAGTCGCACTCGTTGAGTATTTTAAGGGTGTCTTGCATTGAAAGACTATGTTTTCCAAAGAAAGAAAGTCAGTGTGATTTAAATATTGGACAAATACTAATAAAATGGAAGCAATCCTCCTTTGCCTTAAGGTTGCAAATTGTACAGAACTGATTGAAGCTCCCGTTATAAGGACATCCGTTTAAGCTGAGTAGTTAACATCTTGCTTTAAAAATAATAGAAATTTCTCGGTATGTTAGCGAATCGTGGAAGTAGTTTCTCTTATCCAGGTTGTAATTAAGTTGCGAGTATAATAATCTACTGTTGGATTCACGTGCGCTTAGGATAAAGCCTTCACGCATCGAGTCTTCATTTTTTTGTATTATACGGTACAGTTGCTCTTTTATGTTATTAGGGTTTGTTGAGTTAAAAACTAGTGTTTCACCACAAGCAATACCAAGGCCTTCCCACTTAGCAATCAACCAGTCTTTGTTCCTTAACTCGTATAAGAGCATTTTCTTTGTTATTCGTGAGTCCTCATAAGATAATGTTTTGATAATAAAATCAGCCTGTGCTTTAAGTGTACTTGTAAATAGTTTAGGTATTCCTGTTTCCAGGTAGATAGCATAACTTGGTGTATTTCGAGGGAGGTTGAAGAGTTTTTTCAAGAAATTTCTCTGGAATTGTTCAATTTGGTCATATTCATCTGCACCCCAGATTTGCGAAGCATAACAGAGAGTTGACCTTACGACTGCTTCATATATCTTGAACTTGACAGAAAGAACTATCCTACTATTCGAGAACACGTTTCGCCATGACGAATTCAACAAGCTTGGTGATGTATTGGCCTTTTCCTTTAGATGGTTGTTGAAGTTCAAAGTGGAATTCAGTTTAACACCTAGATATTTTATATCGTTGGTAACTTCTAGAAGGTTCCCATTGTAGTACCACCTTTTATTGTTTTGGCTTTGAGATGAGAATACCATCACCTTAGACTTCTCTGTATTAATCGTTAATCCCCATCTGTTGCAGTAAGTCGCTAATCGATTAATCATCAACTGTAGGTTTTCGGGTGATTCTGACAGTATTACCAGATCATCGGCGTATAATAAAACATTTATTACCGTATTGGCTATCCTTATTCCTCCAGGTAGATCTTCAACTATATCATTGATAAATAGAGAGAACAGTAGGGCGCTGAGAAGACAGCCTTGCTTAACTCCAGTATTCGTCTGAAACCAATCAGAAAAAGATGAACCATCCCATACCGCTGCTTTTGTTCCACTGTACATTTCTTTAATTACATGTAAAAATTTTGAAGAGATACCCAGCTGTGAAAGCTTATATAGAAGCGCGTTACGATTAACTCGGTCGAAGGCAGTTTTGAAGTCTACAAAGAATGGTAGACTTTCTTTTTCCGTGCTTGGAAGGCTTTGACGACCGAAGATAATGTAAATATATGGTCCGTTGTAGAGTAGTGTTTTCTAAAGCCGGCTTGAAGATTTGAAAGAATATTTTTCATCTCCACCCATTTCTCAAGTCTCTCCACAAGTATACCGCAGAAAATTTTGGCTATTGTGTTCATAAATGATATGTCACGATAATTGTCAGCAATTTCGAAGGCACCTTTTTTATGGATAGGGAAGATGACTGATTTTGTGAAAGAGGTGGGGATGTCAGCATTCGAGAAGACCTTATTATAAAAAGTTAGCAGGTAGTTGAAGAATGGAGGAGTTGGAATAAAACTCGTAGGGAATCCCATCTTCTCCCGGCGCCTTTCCATTTTTCGCTTTCTTCATTACTGTATCTATTTCTTCCAGTGTTATAGCCGAGTCTAACGATTCGTCAAAGATTGATGGTTCAGCATAGGAAAACATAAGGTTCGAGTCTGTGTAGAGAAGGTGTTTAAAGTGGGAAGCGAGAACATCAGCTGATAACCCAGTGCCTATTTTGTTCCATTTATAATTCTGGTGATTTTCCAAAATTCTTTCGAATTTTTAACTTGGCCTAGAGAGAGTGCTTGGTTGTTTTCAAACTCTACTTTTTTACGGTGACACAAATCTTTGTAATAAATATTGGAATCAATATACCATTTCCGTAAATCGGGATAATGTGAAGTCCGCATGGCTCTCAGCAATGCAAAGGATTTTTTGCGTGCCTTTAAACAGTCTTTATCGAACCATTGTTGTTTATAAAATGAGCTAGTATATGAAACTTTGTTTGATGTTGAATTTCGTATAAACTCTGTTAATTGACTAGACATTATATCAGAAGATTCAGTTGAGAATAAGTTTGTTTCAATTAAGTTGTTCAAAGTTGACTTATAAGTGACTGATTCCTTAATCTTCCATTTAAGTTGCGGTAGTAGTTTCAGATTTGAGTGTCGGTTGGATGATTCACTTGCAATTTCCACTGCTACAGGCATATGATCCGAAAAGGTTTAGCACTGCACCTCAAATTTTTTAATCCGCTCAATCCATTCGTTATTCGCTGTACAGTAGTCAATGACTGATTGTCCTTGTCCTCCTATGAATGTGAAATTACCCTCTTCATCTCCATTAGTACATCCATTTAAAACTACTACGTCATACATTTGAAGTAACTCTAATACATCAGCGCCATTTTTGTTACGTACGTTGTCTTTCGATTTCCTGTTTGCACCAGTGATCGCCGAATTATAAATTTATAATGAAATCAATATCCTTACGGGAAAGGTTAAGTGGTACATCGAGATTTCTATCAAAAGAAAGGTCGTATGAGGAAAACGAACAATTTCAAACTATGGAACTACATATTAGCTTAAAAGAAGCGCCTATGATCGGCTTACTAGGCATACTGACGGCTTCTGACATTGTAAAGATCAATAACTTGATGCGAGCGATTTTTTCCGTTAAATACTATCGAAAGTTGTTTAATACCAGACACTTCTCTGTACAGTCTTTCATGAGAAAGCATAATTAAAACGGATAAAAAATGGAGTTCCTCAAGAGCCTAAGCTAAGTCCATTCCTATTAGGTAAATACCTATACCGCTGACAAACCACAGAACACAACAGAGATACGCAGATGAGTTTACTTCAAGTGTACCCTTACCCCATTCAAATATGAAAAGAAAAATTTTATGAAATAAACAGTACATCAGAATGCATCTTCTTCAACCTACCGTCGAAAAAGACAGAAATAAAACAACGAGGGAGGACTGCATAAAATGACCATGTTTTAACATCAGGGATGGAGAAGATGCAATTACACCGAAGTAAAATTTTCCAAGAGTTACAAGTATTTGTATAGATTTCTTTTTACACCACACGTATTCCCTAACTCGATTTTTATTTGTTATAGTTTTCATTTAAAAACAGTTCTTTAACAAAAACGAAAGTCTTCTAGCAAAAACCATGTTGGTTTTACAAAAAACGATATTCGTTTTCAAAACAACCAAAGTCGTTCTACAAATAACGATATTCGTTTAACGAAAAAAATATAATCGTTTAGCCAAAAACGAAACTGAGCAAAAACCAAAATGACTTGGGAAAAAATTTTTATTTAGTTAATCGGATTTTCGTTTAACAAATGTCAGCACAGTTAATAAAAAAAGGCGATTGTGATTGTCTGGCTGTGACGCTAAATAAAAAGAAAAGAAGACCTAAAGTGATAAGGGATCAAAGCAATAACTCTAAGAGCATCTTCAAAAGCACTCATTCAAAATACAAAAGCCACCCACTTTGAGATCATCTTTCTCATTATTCAAAATTTAATTATGACTTCAATGCAGCTTTTGACAAATTTCTTGCCTTCTTCTTCTTCATTTAAATTTTAGCCTGTGTGGTCTTCTGTATCCATGGAAACAAACCACACATCGTTATCACATAACAAAGAATCTCTTTGAATAGCCCCAAATAGGAGCAAAACTAAGTTTGTGAAACCCACGCTAAAAGTGTCACTTAACAAAGAGAACACAAATATGATAATATCGTTTAGGAAGTAATAAAAGAAACCTCCCACCGCTACTACTACTACAAAGACTACACCATTATGAGCGTAATTATTGGGAATTACCATTTCAAAACATCATTTCAAATCTCATCTACAACACACTGCAAAATGCAAACACTACAACCGAATAAACAATGACATTTGAAGTAAACAAAAAACTCAAAAGTCAAACAAACCGTAAGAAAACAGATGCCCCATAAAAGCTTCCCTTGATGGGAAAACCCCACCAAAACTAAAACCAACCGTCCAACAAGTCTCCAACTGGCAGCATAAATAATTCATGACGAACCCAACAAGCCACAGCTCACATAAAGTGGAATGCACTTAAGTCATAGTAAGTCTCAAAAGGTATCCATCAGATACACACAGAGACGTCCGCCTCTCAAGATAAACACACAATACCGGTACCACTACCACTACCACCATCACCCAGCACCCACCGCAAACATTTTTTTAATACACGTGGATAACACGACCAAGCTTTGGATTTGAGGCCAAGATCCCTAGTCTTTTGTGACTTTTGTCCTAGAGGTTGCCGTTATTGCTCTTGTGTAGGTAAACAGGTGAATACCAAGACCAACATCAAGTGGCATTCAGGGATTGTATATTTGTGTCTCTATGCTGTGGCGGATGAATGGCGTTCTTTCTTTATTCCCTTTGTGCCATGGCACAGGACTCTTAAGGATAATGAATGGGAAAGGGGCAAACAACCTTTGTCGAATACCGAATACTGACTTACCTTCATCCAGATGAGTGAGGGCTCAGGTATTCCTTTCGGTGGTCCACATTCCAAGAGGGCTGTCTCGCCTTTGGCAACCCGTGTATCCTTTGGTTGCACTCGAAAGTCATCACGAAGCACTGCAAAAAAGAAAGGAACGTTTAAAAAATAATAAGGATCAACAGGGTCTCAATTTTTCTCTTTTAAATTATTTTGTGATACTGTTTGCTTTGTTTTGGCTTTTAAAATGCTTTAAGGACGTAGTAACTGAATAGTGGCCTGGGTTACCATTGCTCTATGTTCTCCATTTGACTTGCCATTTTTGGCACGCGCGAAACGTGCGTTTGCCCGTCGAATTGGCGAGTGACAGAACAAACACAATACCTTACCTACATACTTTTTTGTCTCGCATTCTGTCATACCCAAACCAAACCCATTGCGGAAACATCCAGGTACGACAATATCCACACAGAACTTGTCGCTCGATTTGGAAGAATCGTGCCCAAGAATATCCGCAAATTGATGTGCGTGGACTGCCAAGATTATTGTTTTTTGTGTTCGAGGCCACTTAGTGAATAAGAATATTGCCAAAGCCATCAGGGAGGACCAAACTTTAACGGAGACATAAGGAAATTATGTAAATATTTGGATCATTAGGATGGAAATAGCTTGTGGTTGGTTGGTTTGTAATTTATTTTATTACTTGTATTTCCTCCGAGCAAAATGAGCAGTTCATTTACAATTTGCTATTTCTGTCCAATTTGTATGCCAGTTGTGAACTAATAGCCTGGCCTGATGGTGGGAAGCAAGAAAAGCCGGTAATGAACAGAAACTGTTGTATAAATACACAATTTCTTTTGATTTGGCAGAATTAAATGAACAAACCTTACGATAATGTGACGAAAACGTATTTTGCAACCAAATGATACACATTTTGTATTGACCGTCCCATTCCATTGGAAGTTGTGGTTGTGTAATGGGTGTCCAATTTTTTCAATCAAATGTTTGCGTACATCGGCACGTTTCGAAGTTTTAATAGAGCACTGTTTTAAGAGAAAGGCCTGTTTGAGTAATGTGCAAGTTCATTTGTAATATTTTCTGCATATTTTAAGTGCACTCGGTTACGAAAAGATTGTTTTTGACACAATCAGGACCTTCACAATGACAAACGAGATAATGCAAATATCATCTGTAGGTATATTAAAATTTGACGATATAGCTTCCGATAACGAACTCGGAGTGCTCAAGGCACTCACTCCAACAGCATTTTTATTAAGCTAAGACCAATGAGATAATTATGAATGACAAAATTTTCAGCATGTCCAAGA
The DNA here is from genome assembly GCA_914767635.1 of Melanostoma mellinum. Taxonomy (NCBI): domain Eukaryota; kingdom Metazoa; phylum Arthropoda; class Insecta; order Diptera; family Syrphidae; genus Melanostoma; species Melanostoma mellinum. The sequence continues at coordinate 165,012,951 of OU612059.1, forward strand.
TATTGCGAAAAATACAAAGGCGAGCTGTAGCCATACTGACGTCACTAAGTATCGAAGGACCAATTCTAACAACTCATCAAAAGTGACAGCCTTTGGGGCGGCTGGGTTAACTTCACCACAAATCTTGAAACCTGTAGTTGGACGAATAGAAAAGGCTGGCAAACCATAATATCTAAATGGAAAAGAAGTCAAAATTGAAGACAAAAGAAAAATGGCAGGAGCATTGCTCGATTGTGAAATCAGAGCAATGTCTCAGTATGAATGAGATACAAAAGTTTAACAAAGCGGTAAGAAGAATATCATCAGAGAGTCTCTTATAATGCCCATCAGTGCCTTAGAACCGCAGCCGTAACTGCTAATCTGGAAATAGCACAAGACCACTTCCCTAGCGACAATGATAACATAGATTCCGCTGTCAGGAAGAGGTCTCCCTTAACACTCTGATTAAGAATTCTGTTCTTTTGACCTCGAAAAGTTAAGCTTGCCATTTGAGAGCTCGTCATAAAGGCTGGGACATCCACTTCAACCATTTTAAATCGTAGGCTGCTTCAACACTGACAGCAGTTTCCAGCTTGAAATTGCTTCACTTGAACGTAGTTTGATAGTATTGAAAAATTAATTCCAAAGTAAGTGTGAAGTGAAAAAAAGTAAAAAGCTCGTGTGATATGCCGGCTGCTGTAGCCGAGAGCGTTGGACTCAATATACGAACATCAACTTGCCATCGATTTAAACAGCGAAAAATTTCACCCACTAGCCTGAAGAGAATTTGGCAAAGGCCAATCAGCTTCGCTATTGCTTTGTAGTCTGGGCTATAGTGCCATTGTAATTAAACAACAATTTTGGGCGAAAAAACAAATTTTCGTTAACATCGACTAAATATTCACATTACGGCAGATCTTGGACAGACCCGGGAATAAAGTATCGAAATATACCATATTTTTGTAGCGTATGAAAGTATTGGAAAACTCATGCGACTATGCAGAGGGACTTTGAAGAATTCAAGCTGCTCCTTCAAGGTTGGTAAAGAACTCAACGATGTTGTCAAAAAGAGCTATTGACAAGATGACTAACTATTTCCATCACATCATACTTGAAAAGATTGTAAAAAACTCAAACATCAGTAATAGCGCCATAGTCTTTAAAAAGTCTGTACATAACTACTCGCTTACGCAGACGATATTGATGAAATAAGAAGGAGCAAGTGTGATGTCATAGGAAGTTTTGTGAGCATTGAAACAGAGGTGGCAAAAAAAGGTTTAATGGTCAATGAGGCAAAACAAAGTATATGCTGTCATCAAACAAGCAACGAACATCGACAAATTGTACAAAAAGTCACAATATATAGACATAACTTCGAGGTAGTACAGGACTTCGTCTACCTAGGTTTCGCTAGACACGAAAAACAACATTAGTACGGAGATGAAAGGGAGAATTACTTTTGCCAACCGCTGCTTCTTTGGGTTAAGAAGGCAATCGAGAAACAAAGACCCCTCTACAAAATCCAATGTAATGCGGTATTATACCTTGATCATCCCAGTCCTGCTTTATAGTGCAGAAGCATATAACTTATATTAAGAGGATGAAGAAACTTTTGGCCGGTTCGAAAGAAAAATACTCCGAGTGATCTTTGGTCTTCACGTTTGGACGAACTATATGAGCTGTATCGAGACATGAGTATAGGTAGAAGAGTATGTAAGACGATGGCATGGCAATGCAGAGCGGATGGTCATCAACTCTTCGACCCGAAGGTTTTTTGAAAGCACGATGAGGAAGGTTTCGTCAAAGTGGAAGATGACCTCAACCAACTTAGGGCCGGTTTGTTCAGGCTTAATTATCTTTAATCAATGATTATTCCAGGTGATAACAATAATTTAGGTGGTTTGTTCACGAAATTTTTAATCAAGGAATCTCTGATCAGAGCATTCAATCAGAGATTTTGCTAACGAGTAGCAACAATTTTGAAAATATTTGGAATCTTTGAGTATGGTTGACAAGATGTAGGTATTGGCCGAGGAAAAAAGTCAATGTTTTTCTTTATTATCGAGCTTTCACGCCAGTGAATCTGTTATCCAATCATAATTTTGTTTAGCATTCAAATCAATGTGGTTGTTAGGATGTTTTCGCAATTTTAGCATTTCAAATTCAATCTTGGCAAACATAAGGTTACAGAAGGCAGAAAAGCCACAGTTGTTAACATATCCTATCACTTAGAGGAGCTATCTGTACGGACACATTTCAATACATGTTAAAAAAAATAAGAAATTCGTTTCCAAACCTATACACATATCTTTAATTGTGATGGCAATCAAAGTTCTTGAATTGAACACTGTAGATTAATGTGTCACTGAGCACAAAGGGTCAAACATTTTTCCATTTTATTCCAATGTCTTAGAAAGGATAATGAATGTCCAAATAAGAAACTTACAACAAATTGCCATGTATTAATCAGTCTGGTTTCAGTCCGAGGCACAGCTGTACCACAACCCTAATAAATGTTGTTGAAAACATAAGACTAGCTGTTAATAGTAGCAATGTAACTTTCCTCATCCTCTCGCATTTTTCTAAGGCCTTCGATATGGTCAAGCACAGTGCTCTTCGTGCGAAGCTGATTAACCAATTTAATTCCTCATTCCCTTCGGCAAAGCTAATGCAGTCATATCTAAATTTCAGATCTCAGGCAGTCGTGGCAAACCGCTCCATTTCTGACTTTCTCATGTTGAGCAAGGGGGTTCCACAAGGTTCAATACTGGGTCCGCTTTTGTTCTCCATGTATATGAATGAATTGCCTGTCTACCTTCGAAATTGTCAAGTGGATACGTACGCTGATGATGTTCAGGTAACAAGAAGTTTCCCCATAGGTTTGGGCGAAAATGCAGCAGTTGAAGTCAATGAGGATTTAATCAATGTTAATAGGTCACAGAAAAAAGGTCTTTGGGAAAGCCCACTTAAATCTAAGTGCTTAGTTATTTCAAGAAACTCCATCGACATCTGACTTCCACTTACTCTAGAAAATCTTTTCAAGCTAAGAACGTTAACGTTGCTAAAGAATGTTTTGCAAACACGTCAGCCGCCTTACCTTTATAATAAGTTACGGATTTCTCCAAGATCTTTGAATCTTGCGTCATTAAAGTACGCGTTTTTAATTTCTGAGCCCGAATTTCGTATAAATGCAATACGTCTGTGGAATTCTGTACTCCGATATTTAAGGATGCTGAGCTGTACTAGGCTGTTTGGGATGAGGCTCGAGGAGTACTTGGAGACGTTAAGTTAGTAAAGATTTTCTTTTTTTTCTTTCTTCCTTTCTTTCTTTTAGTTCATTTTTTATTTTTTATTTTCATTTTCTATTACATACTCATTTTTTTTTATCCACATTTTTATGCTTTTACTTTTTCTTTTCGGTTTCAATTTTCTTTTCTTTTACTCTTCAATTTATAATTCTTTTTAAATCCATTTTGTTAGCTTTTTTTTGATGCAACTTATAAAACATCATGTTAAGTTAATATTTAAGTTCATACTACCTTAGAAGATATTGTATCTTACTGTATGAAACTTTCGCAATAAAAAAAAATATGAAATATGAAACGAATGAAAAAACTCATATTCCAACTACTGATCCTTTTACAGATTATTGGACAGTACTATCCTACTTCAATGAAACTTTCAGTCCATATCATGTGCAAGTGTCAATGGCAATCAAAAGTATAAACACTTCAACACTTCTCATATTCTTCTTATTTTGCCAACCCAGTACGACAAGTTCTGCGAATCAATTCAAAGTTCAAAGGCAAATATTCCCCACAATAAAAACTGATGATTCACATAAAATTATGGCACAAAAGTTGTTGAAAGCCATATTCACACTAAGATGAGTGTTAAATAAACTTTCAAAAAAAAAAAAAAACGTCTCCAACTCTGTGACAACACACAATTCGAATACATAAAGGAAGCAAATGCAGCCAGCATAGCACCAATAACCAAAGCCTGGACACATACGTATGATTGTTTGTTCTGTCTCCATATTTTGCCCCATCATTGTGCGTCTGCCGGCTGGCATCGGAATAACACAAAAGAACTTCACAACTGGAGTGAATTTGTTTGTAGAAGGAGCCCCTACTACAATGTGTGTTGAGTGTGACATTTGTTGCGCTTTTGACCCCACCTCGGGATGTCATAAACCATTTTTATCAAAAACGCATTCTTCGAAACAGTTATACGTTCCTGGAAAGTCTTCAAGAAGACACTTCCACGTCCAATTGCAGATTGCTTTTTATTTTCATTCATTGAAACAAGGCGAATTTAAATTGAAAGGAGACGCGAGTAATGGCATTCCGAGGGGGAAACGGGAGTGTGTATATTTGGATACTCCGACTCCGACTCCAACTCCGACCGCACCACTTGCTAATAGCAATGTGTGATATTCCTTATTTGCCCCCAGAACTCAAATGTTTGTCTTTAATTTTCACATTCGGATGCGTTTTACTTCCCCAAAAGCGAGATGCCATGGTTCTGACAGAGGCGAGGGGAGTGTAGGTAATTTTAATAGATTTGTGTGGCCCTGCTTTTGTGTGAATGGATGGCAGGTGCGATGTTATTTAGGTGAGATTGTTTGTCTGTTTTTTTTTCTTTTTTTTTTGTACTCGTGTTCTGTTTGCCTACTCCTAAAGCTATTTAACGAGAACCAAGAATGATTTCCTGCGACTGGAGAGACTATTTCCCATTTCAAATGGAAAACTGTGGACAAATAAACTCGAGAAGCACACCCACTCACAATGTGTGCAGGCATGAGCACCACCACCACCAGCAGTAGCAGCAGCATCATTGATCTTCAAGATGACGCATACTTGGTAAGATGGCCAGGCATTTGTGTATCTTTCTGTTAGCATTTCTCATCACTACTTAATCTCGCACGTTGAAGTGATGTTTGTTTAAACTTCCCTCGACTAGATTGGCTGGCCGTGATGCTTAGTGCGTCGTCTTCATTTATCGTTCCTAAGGAGACAGGAAAAAATGAAAGAACAAAATCACGCAATAAATCTTTGGAGTGGACACCAAGTATCTATCCATCTACCGGTACTCATTCAACCGTTAAATTAAAGTTCAACAATGTCGTGCAGAACGGTTTTTATTTTTGAATCAGAGTCGCCACCTCACTCTCCCTACTATTTAAAGGAAATTTAAGAGGAAACACATCCCGGCGAGGCTCTTGGAAATTGGTAATAATAAAACACCAGCCAACGCTACTGATTGACTATTCTAGCAACGCATTACAAGAAACATAAACTCAAAAGGATCTGTAATCCTTAACGACAACAAAATCGTCTTCGTAGGTATAAATTCTGAAATGATTAAGGGCGAAAGGGGGACGCCATTTGTGACATGGTTTTTAGATGTCCTTAGGATGTTTTTCATAATAGAAACACACTTTGTGTTTATTTTGCTTGATTATTATACTTGCGCCTGAGTTTTGTTTGCAAATGGGATAATGAGTGAGTGAGTGGACGGAGCTGGGGGACAAGTTTTCAATTTCATAAATCAGCTGGTGGAAATTTTGCTGCCAATGTAAATAAATCCTAAGATCCTTTGCCAAGATGCTTGTTTTGAAGCAAAATATTTGCGTATGTTTCGAAACTTGGCATTTATAATTGGAAAAGTTTCTCATGGTTTTTGGGGTTAAGAGACACAATGTTTGACATGATACGCCTGATTAATTGATAAAGGGGGGGATGTAGACTGTAGAGTGCTTTTAGTTTGTTGTTGAGCTTGAAATATTACAAATTGATTATATTTATATATGAGCTGAAGTTGTGTACTCAATTAGTGTTTGATGCCTTCGTTTATTTAAGTGCCTTCAGGTCGATAATAGTTGGGAATAGAAAGAACTAGAGCAATCTGCCTTCAGAAAAATTACGCTCTTTCATACAAATTTAGATTCACATAGGTATTCTTAAGAGCTCAATGGATTCATTGAGATCAGTGAGAAATCGACTTTAGTTTGAGCAATATCATTCTCAAGCTTACTAAATTTAGGAAGAATTTTCAAACACAGCTTAATTATTGAGCAATTTATTTCAGTATCTAAGTTGATTGAGGCACCAAAGAAGATCTTTCTAGAAAGACCTCGAAGTATGACCGCTCAAAGTTTCGAACTGGAAGAGATGGTTAGAACCAGGTGAAACAGAATACTTGCGTGCCCAAGAAACGAAATGACAAAACACATGAAACAAGGCCAGTTTAGAAAGTACAGACAAAAGCCGACAAGATACGGGTCGAAAAAAGACATGTTGTGTATGTCTTAAGACACCTGTGCGAACGAAGTTCCTTATTAAAACAACTTAAAAGAGGTCCTCCAGAACTAATAATTGAACATGATTACCATTTTTTTTAATATAAAAAAAAGAGTCATAACTCATAACCATAAAAAGGTAGGAAGTATATAGCCAACCCGGTGTATTATACTAACCAGAAACTCAACTTAGTAAAAAAAGCATGCTTCACAAATAAAACACATGTATTTAGAATCATATTCAAAATTCATACATCAGGTACATCTTTCAAATGCAAATACGAGCTTCAAAAATAATAAAATAAAACATTTCTATCTAGGGAAAATAGGCAAAATGTACTTTGTAGGCAAAAATCGCCGACAAAAACTTGTCTTGAAAATACGTCGACTCGCAAATGACAAGATTGGAAAAAACCAGCTAGGAGCCAGTTCCGAACTGGTCTTTACGGAAAGTGGGTGTTCTGCAACGTAGAAATGGTTCAAATCACAGTCAAAATAATATACGTGAAATTTTGTAAACCACTATTTTTTGGTTTCAAATGTGTACATATCATAATCAGGCAAATTAATTACACTTAAGACTTGAAATTCCTTTCTTCAGTCACCATCTGTCATCTGTTATCTGTCAGCTATCGACTTTCGTCTGTAGCTTGTAATTTTTTGTTTATCGTTTGTCATCTGTCATCTATCATCTGTTATCTGTTATCAGACATCTGCTATCGGTCATCGGTCATCTGTGATTTTTCATCAACCAACAATTGTCAAATATTGTCTTTTATCTGTCATTTGTCGTCTGTCATCTGCAATCTGGCTTTAGCTTTAGGCAAACAATGTACTTCTGAATTAAAAAATTTCCATTTGGTGTATTGTTATTGACGACCAAATTTTCACATTAGGGCAGATTTTGGAAAAAACTCGGGAATATAGTACCGAAATACACCATCTTTTTCTCGATTTCAAGGCCGCGTATGACAATATTTACAGACACGAGCTGTAGGTACAGAGCCATATCTAGTTTCGACATCCCTGCAAAACTCGAACAACTATGCAGGATGACTTTGGAGAATTCACGCTGCTCCGTCAAGATCGGTAAATAATGTTTTGATGTCGAAAAAGGTTTCCTACGACAAACTGTCATCCGATTTCTTTAACATCATACTTGATTGAACAAAACTCAAACGTCATTATAACGAAGTATATGCTGTCATTAAACAAGGACACATAACATCGACGAATTGGACAAAACGTCAAAATAGACAGGCATTACTTCAAGGTTGTACAGGAATTCGTCTACCTAGGATCCGCTAATAAAACAAATAAATCAAAATCAGTGTGGAAATCAAACGGAGAATAACTCTTGCCAAACGTTGCTTCTTTGGGTTAAGAAGGCAATTGAGAAACAAAACCCTCTCCAGAAAAACCAAGGCAACCCTTTATAAGACCGCAATCATCCAAGTTCTGCTTTAAAGCACGGAAGCGTGGACTTTATCGAAGAGGAAACCCCTGGTCGTTTCGAAAGAAAAATACTACAAATGGTCTTTGGTCCTGTATACGAAGACAATGTGTGGAGAAGAAGAATCAACAACGAGCTGTATGAGCTGTACCGCGACATGAGGATAGCCAGAAGACTACGCATCGCAAGACTACGATGGTTGGGCCATGTAGAGCGGATGGACCCAAACGCTCAGGATCGACGGGTCGAAAGCACATTGCAGGGATATCGTGGAATGGGAAGGCCTCGTCTTAGGCAATCAAGTGAAAGAAGACCTCAACCCAGAGTGTAAAACTGGAGAGAACTCACCCAAAATCCAAATTGTTGGAGTAAGATGTTGGTTGAAGATCTGGTTCATCCCGAACTGTAATGCCCACCTAAGTATGTAAGAAACCTAAAATTCTATGTCTGATACAACGGGGTTTTCCTTTTGTTTATACTGACACGAAGTGTATAAATTTTTTACATCGATTTTTTTTTTTAAGTTAAATGAGGAAATTCGTTCTCAATGTAAAAATTGAACCAGTATCAACCAAATTAATTATGAACAGCTAAAAATATGAAGATTTTCCCTTCCTACTTTAAGGATATCATTAAAGAAGAGTTTTCATTTGTTGGCCGGAACTTAAACTGACATGGCGGGAATATAAACAAGGATTGGGAAAACTGACGTGTACCTATGTGGTAGGCCTTCTATTTGCTTCTTTCTATATCAGAAGTTATTTTGAAACTGAAAGCTGGTTATCGCTCGAAATTTAAAGAGATTTTCTATATTACATCCCAATGGAACGAAATCAGTCGCTTTTTGTTTTGGAAAAGATAGAAAATACAGAAAATTTACTTCGAGTTAATGCTTCGCATCCCAAACAGTGCGTTTTTTGAAAAAAAAAGTTATGAAGCACCTACCTGCTTTAGGTAACAAATTTTTTACAAAAAGTTCATGAGAAAGTCATTCTAGTGGACAACACTCATGGTCTCTGTGTTCGTAAGGAGTGCATAGCTTGTGTCTGCTGTTACCGAGAGTCGAATCAACGAACACATATTCCCACCAAGAAAAGTAAACTACTTCAGATTCTAAATAAACTGTCGAGAAAATGAGCACATCTTGTTTAACTTTTTCTTAACATCTCATAACACTCTATACACAAATATATGCTGTGTTTTCGTTTACGACTTCATTGTGGAGATGGAGACGCGAAATTCCATTTCTCTTCAGCAGCGCAGGTACCTACTAATCTGAACTACGAAATCTTACTCTAGCTTGACAAACTGTTAGAGGCAAGAAGAATCCACTGGACCCTAAAAATAGCAGCAGGAAACTTTTTGATGTAACCAGTGCTAAGAAATATTACAAAAAACTGGTGGAACTCCTCGATCAATATTAACGCAAAAGAATTACCAAAATTTATTTTGGAAAAACTCCTGTAGCCTTATCACAGAAACATTTGAGGCTTACAGGCCTCATGTCAAAATGCACTCATGTAAAAATGCACTCAATTTGCTTCAGGAGACACATTTCCTCAGCAGCTCAACTAATAATGGTGGATGCAGTACAAATCGTCCCTATTTGCCCATAACCCATCTAAACAATCTTAGCTCCACTGAAATATTAGAATGGGCTGTTAAAACCTTCAAACTTTACAAGTCTCCGGGAACCGACAATATAACACCAATTACCACTAATTGGAGGTACGTTAAGTTTTTTTGATTTCGAAAGCAGGAAAAAACTAAGATCAAAGATCACCGAACGATCTTTCTTCGGACACTGGAGAGATTGATTGGTATCCACTCCCGAAATACGCTTGATAAGACATTTCTTTCTTAAGTTTAACATGCATATTAAAAAGAGAAAATGATAGATAGAAACGGCATTTCACGCATGAGTTCCTCTTAAAATACATAAATGAACAGAGTGATACAACAGAGCGGGCAGCTCGGGGCATAGCGCGTTCCATATTTTCAAAGGGAATGGAAGAACCTACATTTTCTGACAAATTCGAAGGGCTAATCGAGAAAGAAAAGTATTGGAGTAGAAGTGCAAACTTTCGACTATAAAAGTGGATCTTTTACTGTTTGAAATCCGCATTATAATCTTAACACTGAGAGAGATTCTTCCGAAATTGCGTCTTCCGAGGTGCGTCAGTAGATGCACTCCACAAGGTGAATTCCTTTTTCTCTTCTTTCAAATTAAGTGAAGAGCAGAAAAACAGGAAAACATCTTGATATATGCCAAAAGAACTCCTTGAATAAAAGACATCTGCTTTATGATCTCGAATACGTCGCGCCGCGAAGTAAACATGAAGTGAGATTAGTTTCGTACTCACCCCGAACGTTTCGGTTCAAATTGCATTGAGCGTGGTCATCGGGAAACTATTCTCACCTTATATTTATAACTCGGATTAGGTATGCTTTAGACTAACTTTCAATATGGATCAGTTGAAGGACCAGAACAAGGCTAACATAGATCTTCCGTCTTGAAACGACAAACAACTAACTTGCTCTCAAGAGTTGGCATTCAGAAATACAACAAAAAGTAAAATAGCTACAGTAGCACTCTTTTCATGCAAAAAGTCATATTAAATAAATGGGGTCTACAGCCTGGCATCACACATAGACTTCACTCACTTACAATGTCGAAGCATGGTTGACGGCAATAGCCTTAGACAAAGAAAAAAAGCCTTAACATAGTCCAACGTTCATCATGCTGACATTTGAGCTTCTTCCGCGTCACGTCAGGAGATATCCTTATTAACTTTTTGTCCCTTAACATCTGTGGTAAGCAAATGTCTCGGCTTCTACATTGTTAAGAGTGTCACACTCCACCAAAAACAATATTGGCCGTGTTGACAATTCCGAAGATTTGAAATCATGAATCCCGAAACTAAGTAAACACTACACTACATATAAATGCCTTAATTCGGTAAGGTTCCAAGTAAACATTCTCCGGATTTGACTGGAAGGACTAATCATTTCATGGAAAATGAAAGTGTCCATTTTTATATTACGGAGTTGGTAGTGGTGTTTATTTGGAAAAAACTATTAATCCATCACCTCTGAATTGGACAGCATCAGGATGCAAAAACCAGGACAAAAAAAAAAGCCCAAAAAATCGGTGCAACGCAAACGAAATTTTTTATAACAATTTCCCAGTCACTAAACCTTCCAAGGCTGAAGTCTTGTAACTCAAAACCACCGTCTGCTGACATTACCGCGACTAATGATGAAACATACCAAACCCAAAACAAATGACTCATATTATAATCACACTGACATCCCATCTCATAAATCACCGCGCAGCGCCATTGAACTTCATATTCATACCGACGAAGCAAGTAATATTCATTAACCAAATGACAACGCCACCATCCCACATGTGTGTATTTGTATGCAACACTTCGTCTTTCACTTTCCACGCCTAATTAATTAATAAATCCATGTGATGGCTTCGAGTAGAGTATAAGAAAGAAGAACTTTTAAAAAGCGCCACCCCTGGAGGACAAACAAATTAGTGGCAATCAGCAACCCAAAAACCAGCGTAAAACATCGTTTTGAAAATTAAAATTAATTATTTTTACAATCTTCAGAGAAGAGTCAGCACTTGGTACGGAAGATCAAGTAACAACTTCACAATCAGAAAAAAAGGAACTCCAACTCAAAAGCAAATAAAAGACGAGAGTTAATGAAATCAAAACCCACAGCATCCATCCACAATTGCACATCATCATCAGTTAGGTATAGCGCAGGCAGGCAGACAGCAGCAGTATCAGCAACAGCAGAAGAGTATCTTTGCGCGCCCCGTCAGTTCTTCATCATCTGGTGAAACAAAAATGAGATCTCGAGAGGACTGACACAATCTGGCGTATTAAATGTGTGGACCGCCCGCGGTGGCATCAATCAACAGCAATTTAATTCAACAAAACGCTGAGCAAGAGTCAGTTCCTCAGTGCCAGTGCCAGTGCCAGTGCCAATGCCAGACAACCACCAAAGTCGGTGTATCCGTTCGTTGCAATGCATCCGATATTGAGATACTTTTGTTTTATGATGCTGAGATATGTTCTGTCGAACTGTCAGACATCTCATGCTCTCAGGATCACCATGGTACTTTTCGTCGTCATCGTCTTATATACCCTCGGCTAATGGCAACACAAACTTACCCGGTGGGTCGGATCTGTCAGTTGTTTTTGATTTTTGCTTGCTTTCGTTTCGACACAGTTGGCAGCAATTTATTTCAATTTGTGAAAATCTGAGGATGATTCCCATTCATTTGAGTGTGCTGTGTTGTTGGCAGCTTCAGAGATGTGCAGTTCACCTATACAGGTCACTTACATACAAAATTTATATACCCACCGGCGAAGACGAAGAAGAGGAAGAACTGAATTTCCAGAAATCGTGGCCAACACCACAGCATGGCACAGCAGAGAAGTGCAATCTCCATGGTGGTGTTCCATTATTGGAAAGGTCGTTATGAAAAAAATTTTGGATTTAGGGCATAAGTCGGTGGGTCGTCTTTACGGTTTCAGAAGTGAGGTTTACGAGGAGGCAACCACCATCCAGATGGAAGTTACTGATAGCGCAAAGTGTATCTATATGGCTAGAAGCTTTTAGCTGATAGATGGGGGTGTTGCCATTCTGTCTGCTTTGCTCACTATAAACCTGCCTGATGGGTTGTTTGCATCTAAAAGATGGTGCACTGATAAAATATTGTTGTTCATAGTTCTCGTAACTCTTCCTTCCTCCAGATGTGCTTATTTTTCTTCTTTTTTTTATTTTGGATTATTTTCCGTCCATAGAAAGTGGGAAAGGAAAACCTGGCGCATAGTTGATGCATCCTTGCGGCGAGAGTTCCCTATTACTTTGGCTCAGTGAAATAATTCATTTGGTATTGAGTTGCAAATCATGTTTGCGGCATGGTTTGCAATTTGCGATTTAAAAGAGCAATGGAAAATATTTTCGAAGAAATATCCTTATTTCGTAAGGATTCTGTGTCGGCTTGGTAGGAATTAAAAGCTTTTCTCTGTAAATGGCATAATCATGGGACAAAGTACGACTTTCTGGGAAGATAAGTTCAGAGGTTCATTGCTAAGGAAAGGCAGGTTATACCGCTGATGCAAGAGAGAGCCCATGAAACTCAAAATCAGTCGTTCTGCTAAAATATGACATGGGAGATCTTTGCATTGGCAAGGTGAAGGTTACGTTTTACTACTTATGTCAGCCTTAAACGAATTCAATTCAAATGATCAACTCATTCAATTATTGAAGAGCACCCTCTATTAGTCGAATAGTTAACTTAATTGTTGAATAGGTTCGATCAAATCGTGACTAACTCTTTTAAAATCATTTCGATCATGAGTCGACCCTTTCAATTCCATTGATCAGTTCATTCAATTATTGAAGGTTCGACTTTGCCCAAAAGTCACTATTTGCAAAGTTGTGGCATGCTGCAAACCACATCACAGTTTGAGGATTGCGTATAAAGTTGTTACGTTTGGATAGACTCATTCAAATGTTCAGTCATCAACCCTTTCAATTCATTTGATTGACTCATTCAATTATTGAAGAGCGCCGAACATTTACATGTCAATTTTGGCCAAGAGTTACAAGTCACAACGTTGTACCTGCTGAGAACCACTTAACACTTTGGGTATTGAATGGAAAGCTGTGACTCGACTGGCACTTTGTGACTTCTGAGATATTAGTGGCGTCGCGTCGCGTCGGGGGGAACTGACTTGCTAGTGGAACAATTCATTAATTGTTGGATAGGCTAGTAGTTCATTTCGTTGATTAAATTTACTGTGGAACGTCTTTCAACTCATTTCAATGTTGGATAGATTCGTTCAAATCGTTGACTGACTTATTTAAACTTTTTTGGTCTTCAATACTTTCAATTTAATTGATCAACTCATTCAACTGTGGAAGGGCGACGTACATTTACAACAGTCAGAATTCACAACGTTTTGACATGCTGCGAACCACATCACAATTTGAGTATTGAGTGAAAAATTGTCACTATTGAGATATTAGTGAGCAGAATTGGCTTGTTAGTCATTCAATTGTTGGAAATGTTCGTTCATTGCGTTGAACAAATTGACTGTGGAAATTCTTTTAACTCACTTAAATGTTGGGTAGGTTTTTTTCAAATCGTGACTCACACATTTAAACTCACTTGCATACTCAGCTTTCAATGCTTCCCATTCAATTCTTCAACTCATTCAACTATTGAAGAGCCCCGTATATTAGTCAATCAATTCATTCAATCGTTCGATAAACTAGTTCATATCGATAATAAAATTAACTGTGGAACTTCTTTCAGCTCAATTAAATATTGGATAGACTCGTTTAAATGTTCAGTCATCAACGCTTTCAATTCAATTTATCAACTCATTCAATTATTGAAGAGCGCCATTCGCCATATATTAGCCGAACAATTCATATTGTTGAATAGGCTCGCTCATATCGTTGATCAAATCAACTGTGAAAATTATTTGAATTGTGGAACAGCCCATTCAATTGATGGATAGACGCGTTCAGATCGTTGCTCAAATCGTTTGAGCTTATTTGGATCCTCAGTCATCGATACTTTCAATTTGATTGATCAACTCATTCAACTATTGAAGGGTGGCGTACATTTCCAATCCGATCTTGCTCAAATATCAGAATTTACATCGTTGAGACATGCTCCGAGTCACACCACAATTTGAGTATTGATTGAAACGTTGCAACTTCTGAGATATCAGTGGCGTCGGACAGAATTGGCTTGTTAGTGGAACAATTCATTCAATTGTTGGAAATGTTCATTGCGTTGATCAAATCGACTGGGGATTTTTTTTTTAATCCGTTTAAATTTTGGATATACTCGTTACTTGTTGACTTTCTTATTAAAATTTTGGATACTCAATCATCAACGCTTTCAATTCCAATGATCAATTCATTCAATTATTGAAGAGCACCGAATATTTACAGGTCGATTTTGGCAAAAAGTCACGAGTCACACTTAGTACTTGCTGTGAACCACTTGACAGTTTCAGTATTGAGAGGATATAACAGTGGCATCAAGCAGAATTGACTTGCTAGTGGACTAGTTCATTCAATTGTTGGATAGGCCTAATTAATTTCGGTCATCAAATTTACGGTGGAACGTCTTTCAGCTCATTCAAATGTTTGATGGACTCGTTCAAATCGTTTACTGACTTATTTTAACTCATTTGGGTCCTCAGTCTTCAGTGCTTTCAATTCAACTGATCAACTTATTCAATTATTGAAGAGCGCCATATATTATTCGAACAATTCGTACAATTATTGAATAGGGTTGCTCATATCGTTGATCAAATCAACTGTGGAAGTTATTTGAATTGTGGAAAAACCAATTAAATTTTTGGATAGACGCGTTCAGATCGTTGCCCAACTCATTTGAAATCATTTGGATCCTTAGTCTTCAATACTTTCAATTGAATTGATAAACTCATTCAACAATTGAAGAGCGCGACATACTTTTACAACCGTTGATTAACTCATTAAAAACTTTGGATACTCAGTCATCCACAATCTCAATTCCATTGACCAATTCATTCAATTATTGAAGTGCGCCGAACGTTTACAGGTCGATTTTGGCCAAAAGTCACGAGTCGCAACGTTTTTACCTGGTGAGGACCACTTCACAGTTTGAGTAGACGTCGATCAGAATCAAGATGCTAGTGGAACAATTCATTCAATTGTTGGATAAACTCGTTCAATTCAACCGATTCATTCAACTTTTGAACAACTCATGTCGAACAGGCACGTTCAAATCGTTAAATAACTCATTTCATTTGTTGGCTGGTCGCGCACGGATGACCAACTCATTCAATTGATCGCCAGCCTCGCAGATTGAAATTACCAGTTCTTGAAATGATTCAATAGCATTGCAGAACAACAACAAACTTAATCGACTCAATCCTTATCGATCATCGCTCATGAAACTGAAGTTTTGAACAGTTTCCTACAGCGGTAAAGTTGATCAGCTCATTCAATTATTAAACAACGCCAATTCAATGGATTGAATGGCCTCCTATAGACGACCGATTCATTCAATCGCTGAACAGCTTTGAACATTTAATCGTCTAGCATCTAGCTCATTCGGTTGAACGAGGCACATCTCTGATTGAAGTCATCATGAAACTCTCAGATACTTTTACTTTCGCACAGTCTCCTAAAGCAAATATCCTCCGAATCGTTAAATGATTTAATTTTTATTAAGCTATAAAATGCAATAAAATCTAAATTGCACTTTCTGAGCCCATCGCGCACTACCGACCCGTCTTTTTATCCTCGCCCATTTCTTGCTTTGGATTCTCTATGGGTGCTTCAATTAAAAAGTCGTAAATTAATTAGCGCCACATTGCCAATTGCCAGAAAGGAAATCCTAAGAACAGCGATATCCCATGGATCGAAGAGCATCATGTAGTTAACTGTGAGACTTGAAAGAAAACAACCGACACGAATCGAGACCAAAAAAAAGGAATCAATTTAAACAGATACATTTGCCAGATGAATCAACCGGCACTCTTATTGCTCTCCTCTTGTTGGCTGTGCCATAAAAATCGTGCCACAGCCAGCGACAGCTATTGAAGGTCGCTTTTAAGTATTTATGCAGGTTTCAAATGATGCTGCTGGTACTGGAATGGTTGGTATGTACATACATACAAACATATGCTCTCTTCCTTCAATTGAAAGTAGGTAACTTGATTGTTAGTTCAGCCGCCTGCTGACCAAACGACCGGGCGGTTGTAAAAGTTCTTAAAGTGAGTTAGCTTAGCTGGCAAACGAAGATATATTGCGATGGAGGTTCATTTACGGCCGTTTTCTGTAGCGCATCAGATGCATGCTTGCGCACACATGCACTTAAAATGTTAAACGACACGTGGTACGTGCTAAGAATGGTTATTACAGTCATCGCAACGAGTGACGACCATGGATGGTTTTAAATTCGACACCACATATGCAGAGGCGTTTCAGGCGTCTCTGGCGTCACCAAAATTATACCGGAACGAAGAGTGCGAATTGGACAATGTTTTTGAAACATGGCCAGACCGGAAATTTTCCATTGCTCTTAACTCTCCCCATTTGAATGTCTCATTGATTTGGTTTGGACTCAAAAAGTGCACCAGCTAATTGTCAAACACATGTGCGTAGGTAACTGCGCCTTAAGTGATGTTTCTTTTAACGCTAAGGAGAGGAATTATTTATGTTCAAGAACAACAACCATAAGGCGGAGGCGTTAATAATACGAAAAGGGTTAACGCCTGCGGCGGATATGTAAACGAACACAAAAAAATAAAAATTCTCAGATCCATCAGTCGGTGGTGGATTGTCTGTTATTAAAGTTAAATTGTTGAGAGCTTGCATCAATACCTTTCTGGGGGATGGATCTATTGAAAGCATGTTGTAGCAGATATACTCAAGCCCCAGGTGCACCATTTGCATAAGTTATCGGTTCCGATGTGAAAACCGACGATGATCCCTTCTTCGAGGAGGGCGTATTGAGATGACAGAAAAATTGCCATGTAATTGCCGGATGAAGATGGAAAAGTTAACTGAGTTTCAATTTATTCGCCCGAGGAGTCAGAGTATAACAAGTTGAACCGCTATTTCATATTGATCCACTAAAGAAACAGGGTTGTGTACTTTAACCGCATGGTGCTGCTTATAGACTCAAGGCTCACGGGGAGTGAAATAAGTATGACGATTCCTAATTCATTTAGAGGTCATAGCATTGAGATTTTTGGTTGTTCTTTGGTTTTGATTTCACCAATAAACGGACAATGTTTGTCTTAACTTTGACTGCTAACTTTGAACCACTTTGGGTGTATTGCGACTGAAGGAAAAGTAATTTCAAAGAAAGATAGAAGCTATCCACGTAGTCCTTTTTTAGGAACTTGCTCAGTTTTTCGGGTGGGCATTGCAGATAGGATAGAGCCTGGGCCTCAACCAACATATTTCGAAAGCAATTTTAGAATCACTTCATTTAGTCCATTTTACAGGCATCTGCTGGCAATCCAAAACTACAGTGTTGCAAAACAAACTTTAAATACTTGAGCTTTAAATGCAAAGAAAGAAATTCAAAATATGTTTCTTACCAAACCCAAATTTAACCTTCAGGAAATGGATACTAGTCTTGGAAGCTTTTTCAGAGGCAAGACTTATTCTTAAGTTGACCCACTAAATACAAAGAACGGCAAAACTAAGTCGGGCTATTTTTTATTTTTTATTTATGTATATCTACAAGCAAATGCTAACAGATTAAGATATATTGTAATTTTTCTTTGTTAATATATAAAATTTATAAGACCTCGGGTAAAACACTGCAAGTTCTACTGGGTGTCACCCAACAACACCGTCTCCTACTGACCGAAACGGAAAGCAAATCAAGCAAACCAGAGCTACTGAGGTGAAGTAGCATCTGCGCAACACTATCAACGCAGTACAAAATGCAGGGAGCAACCAGAAAGTATGTGGGACTGGCTGCAACAAACTTACTTATAGGTAATTGTTAGGGCATTTAAAGGGCCACCAACAACGCAAAGAAGCTTCATCATTCCACGGTGGTGGAATGATTTTCCAATCATTTCCAGCTTCACTCATCCACTTCATTGTAATGGTAGTAAAATATTTGGTGGTTTTTATTTTTTCTGCGTTGCATAAATTTTTCTCTGTCCTTTAATTCCTTTCTTTCTTCTCTGTATTTCTCCGAGTCGGTAAATAATATTACTAGGTAATGTTGCTTTACATTCTTTTAAGTCATTAAGCAGCAACAAAATTAAGGTGTTTCTTGGCTCAATGGCAGAGTCGTTGGCAATTAAACTCAGGGTCTCAGGTTCGAATCCCAGCCGTGGCGACAATTGTTATTTATGTTTTCACTTTAAATAAATAAAAAAATGCAAGTCATGGCTGGGAATCGAACCTGAGACGCTGGGCTATGAAGATTTTACATACGAATTACGATGAGCCAAAAAATGGTGTCGGTCGCGAATTGATTGCTTCACCCTCACCCCCATAGCAAAAGTGCCAAACGCGCCTAAAGAAGTTTTCACTTCAAAAAATAAATAAAAAGGGTGGCGCAACAGAGCGAGAAGTTCGAGGGCCAAGCGAATTTCTCACAATCATGCCTTGTTCGGGAATGAAGGTTTCGCCGATACCGAACGGCTTTGCAAGAAAGTGTTTTTAATGGCAAAGAATTTACTAACGGAGGACTTACTAGCTCCTCGCGAAAGGCGATACCAGTTTGCGTCTGTCGGGATTCGAACCACGAACCTTTGGGCTAACAGGCAGACATGGTAATCATCCCGCCAAGGGTATCACAATAAAGGAATGTACAAAGAAAGGGAGATATCCACAAAAAGCTATTAAAACTACCGTCCGATCAGGCTGATGTCCTACACTTCGAAGATCGTTGAGTTTAATAACCGATCAACGATCTTCAAGGAGTATCCGAATGCGGAAAACAATAAAGTTATCGTTATTTACTGACAATACCAACTAAATAATAAGTCGTTCGATCAGGATGATGTCCCACACTTTGAAGTTATAAGGATCCAATCCAACAATCGGCAACTACTGCTCTTAAACAACAAGGAGTTCCGGAGGCCTAAGATAAATGAACAAGGATATGTATGGAGTAGCAACGAGCGTAAGATTTCCAACTGGTGTTACCCAAGTATTCTATATCGATTTAGGTGCACATCAGGGAACCGTCTTGACTCATCTACTCTTTATCACTGGCCATACTCGCTGGAAAATAAACCATAGAACACCAAATATCAAAAACTATTCTTCGCTGGCCATGGACCATCATAAGTGAGGATCCTACATTTTTGCAAGAAGAACTTATTAAGTTTAAGATAGTAGTTGGTATCGCATCAGTCCAAAAAATACTAAGTATTTCTCTTGCCCATTTTAGGATATAGACATGCCAATTCCAGACATCTTTTTGATTGATTCCAATTTGCAAAAAGTTTAAATACTCGTATCTGTGATCAGTGATCAATAATGAAGTAGCTTGTGATGACGACAACAATCATCGAACAATTGGAGAGTGGATGAAGTGGCAAGAAAACTCCGCAATCTTCTGTGAAACAAAAATGCCCCTACTGAGAGAAAAACTCTGCACCACATACGGTTCACAATGTTGGACAATGTGACAAGCATGAGAGTAAGCTGACAGCAACTGAGATGAAGTTGTTTCGTATGTCAGCGGGAGTAACAATCGTATATCGTATTAGAAGTACGAAGATCCGTGGAAACCTCAATGTAGAAAATACCATCCTGCAGATGGCATAGTAGGTGCTGCCATGTTCCAAGGTGAGATCCAGAGAACCACGTCAAAAAGGTAAAGTCATACAATGTTCAGACACGACCTCGATAAAAATTCAGACCAAAACACTACTGGTACAGAAAATTGCAACGTGATCACAATTTGGTTGCCTTAGAAATGGAACAATCCAAGACCGGGAGGCTTTCCGACGCATTCTGAGGTCAACACGGTGTACGCTCCTAGTTCAAAACAGGCAAGTAGGAGAGCTGTGATCAATATGAGATAACGATGCTCGCAACGCCGGAAACAAAAAGAAGAAGAAGAAGTTTCCTTATAATTCAGAAAAGCATCTCAACCTAATTGAACTGAAGTTGCTGGTTTTAATTGCAATGCTTTAGACAGCAAGCCAAGGAAGAATTCACTTTTTTGAGGCTCATCAAGGGCTGTTTACATTGATAGGTTTATGGGGGACATTAAACATTAGTGATCGTGAAGTAAAGTGTCTTTCAGAGTTCATCCACTAAGGGAAAATCTTCTCATATAAGATAAGCCACTTCGAACTTCAAGCAGTTTTCTGAATTTTTCAAGCTTGTTCTTTAAAGCTACAAGAACAAGTTTGACATGCTATGACCTCTGTTACGCATCACTACTCAACTAAAAGTTCAATTTATCTCAAATTCAAATAACGCAGCTGCACAAACCAACTTCAAGTTGAGTATAGTCATCTGGAATAGGACTGCAAATTCGCTCTGCTTCTTAAAAATTCGCCACATTGATCTCTGAGAAAGCAACTTAAACACAATTGATAAGCTTTTTTAAATTCAAACTCTACATTAAAACGAAGAAAATTCGGCCTCGACTTACTCCGAATGGAAGAGCAATTCATTTTCTTTAAAAACATTTATTTACAAAAAACAACATTTTCTTCCGGCAAATATAAATCTCCACCTGAGACGAAACAGTAAAGGTACCTTCCCTCGACACATAACACCACAGCAAGCAACTCTGATGAGAAGCCATGTTTATCCTCCACGCAAAACGCTAGTGGCAAATCATTCCATTTTCGACAAGAGGAGTCGTTGATGGATTTTGTTTCCAATGACTTGTAACATGCCATAGAAAACTACACCACCGTACTCGAGCAAAAACCAAAAACTGTTTTATATTCCCATTCACCGAGAGATAGCATATCGCATTCTCAGTTCGCTTCACTAAGCCCAAGGAATCTCAAAGTACAAAGAGAGTTGCATCGCGAAAAACAAAAGAATGAAAAAAAAAAACTAGAACCATGTTTCCATTCGTGCAACTAACTTGTCAGATTCCAGAGCAACATCACCGACACATTGTTACACAAGGAACTTGTAACATAGACACAGTAGTCCCTTAGGGATGAAATTAATGGCATTCGAACAACCTCTAATAAGACAGTTTGAAAGGCTTGAAATCTATGAGACCGACAACGACGCGACCAGGCGAGGCGCACTGTCTTCTGACAGACACACAGTACACTCACTGCTCACAGGCCAGACGGGAATCCACCTCCTCCTATTACACACAATAGCGCGGGCGGATGCATGCTATGAAATTCTATCCACCTAATATTTTGCATGGAACGGATTTTGAACCAAAGATACAAAGATACACTCAACTTGTGTGTTGTTCTCCCGGTGCAATACAATTTTTTGTGCGAAATAAAATCTATGCACGGAGGCTATTTGCAAAATTGCTATGCTCTGTCATGCTAGTAAATTGAATGTTTTTGCCATGGCATTAAACATTTTTCAGATTTAACGCGCCTCGATGGCACAGCGGAGCAGCAGCGCAGCGTGGAGAATACATGTGCACGTTGGTTGTGTCTTCTACTGTGGCCCAGAAGGCACAGATTGTTTTTGAAATGCGAGTACTTCCTGCTGATTAATCTCGAAAAAGTGCGAGAACATCCATCCCTTTGCGACGCGGCGCGGTGGAGTAAAGCACATGCATACTCAATCGAAGCATTTCACCAACTGTCACCTTGTGTCACTTGCTGTCAGTTCTTCCAAAATAGAAACCTGACATGTGTCACACAATTCTGACTGCAATTGATTCAGTCAGAAATGGGATTTCGTTTTGTTTTTATTTTTGTGCAAAATGGTTTTTGGGCAAAGCTGATGGGTTGAGGCCATGTGCACGTGACAGAGTGCCCGACATACAATTTCGACACACTCAACAAGATGGCTGTGTATGAGTACAAGAACACGTTGCTTATCTGTCGAGTCTCAAGATTGTCGCCTGCCATCATGCCACACGCATTTGCTGTGAAGTGTAAACTTGGGGAATGCAATTGCAACGTCTACCAAAACAAGTCCGTGGCTTTTGGTTTCATCCACATAAGTCCCATTAGAGATCATATCTTTTCCATCTTCCCTTGGGGAGGACTTTAAAAATAACCATAAGATAGAATTTTCGGGCTACAGAAAAGTAAATCCATTCCAGCATCATCCAATTGGCAGTAGCAAATGCCAAAGTACCTATATCTACTTTGTGATGTGCTCTATGTCTCATTGCGGTGGCATTTCTCGATTTCGGACGGTTTGATGGCTCCCAATGGAATTACTTTCCGTCATTGTCGCCATCATCGTCGTCGTCCTCATAGTCTTCATTCCAGACATGTTGTGTGTGCGAATGCCAAATTCGTCGACCGCACTCGATCTCGATTGGGATTTTATTTTTAGAATCCCATAGCCAATGGTGTGGTAGCCATTAAAATAATTCCAAGGAAGTAAACTCTATAACAGCCAGCTCTAGCTCCTTCTGGATATCTCTATAAAGATACTTTTAATAGGTGAAAATTAGCCGCCGCATTAGGTCTGGAGTAGGAGTACATTACGACAAAAGATTTCGAGTGTGATGCTTCGCCAAAAAGACGATGACGACGACAACGACGACGACGATGACAACGACTGCGAGAGTAATTTGTTCCGCATAAGTTCGTTTGCTGACAAAATCAAAAACACACATAACACACAAACCTTTGGAGGGATTTACATACGGCGGAGCCTTGCCTTACAGACTTTCGGGCAATTAGTGGAAAGATAAGGGAAAATATATATAAAACCTAAGTGGTAGCGGCTTCTGCAATTTGCATATGTACATATGGCATACGGAATCGAGGGAGGATTTACGAGTTCAATTTACGAGAGGAATGTTAAATAAGGAATTTGTTTTCATCTTACACAAATTTAAAAAGATAAAACAACAACAACAACAGTCAGAAACAAATAAATGAGAAAGGAAAAAAGAGGAACAGAAAAGAAGATACGCAACAGAAGTCCTATCGGATTTTATTAGGTGGTAGACTTGGGTGGTAAGTTGCAAAGAATTTAATGTCAAAGCAATTTTCAAAAGAAAAAGAGGAGCCACTTGAGAGAGGCATATACATATACATGCGAACAAGACAAAGCCATGTTAAGTATTTCTGTTGTAAACTTAGAAAGCGGAAGAATTTTACAGGTCTCGCTTGAAGAATTCGCAAAAAATCTTTGAAGTTTTTAACGATGAGACTTATGTTGTGCAAAAATTTTAAAGACTTTCCTCAAAGAAACATAAAAGAAACGATAAACTCAAATGATTCCGAAGTATTCCGCACAAAATATTCCTTGAGATCCTAAAATTCAATAAAATATTTTTATTGTTTTGAAAAAAAAAAGAAGGAAACATTCCGTCGGCCTACGTCGCTTCGTCGCGAGGTAGGATGGACACCATTTTTTGTGAAACTTCTTCATTTGCTGGGTAAAGTGAGTATATCCGTCTTATGTAATGTGAAATTTAATGGAAGAAATAAAATGAAGAGAGCGTCAATGAATTAGACACTCGATTTTATGAGAATCAACAAGAACGAATATTTGAACTCGTACCGCATTGATCAAGCTATTAGGTTAAACGTTTTCTCTCAACTATCAGCTTTCTGAATGGGACAATTTCTGCATTTTTTAAGCATAAGCCTTGAGTGTTTAGAACTTCAAACAGTTTCAACTATTAGACTTTCATTTGTTAGGTTTTTTCAAAATAAAAGCTGAAGCCATCAGACCTAAATACTGGTCTATACTCTATACTATTAGACTATTGACGAACTCGAAGATTTTATGATTTCACTTAAACGATCACTTGTAGTATATTTATGTATGAGTTAATACTTTCGAATCGACTTAGTCTTTCTTCAGAAAAATCAATACCGAAGTAATGGGGAAGATCAAAAGTGAAAACAACATCAAAATACAAAATACAACGAAGACAAGTATCTGACTTCTGTTCCAGCGAAAGTTTAGTTAATAGGCTTGCACATTATGAGGATAGTCATATCCCTTACATGTGAAAGTGAGTTACAAAAAGTACGTATTTTTTTATGTGATCGAGATCGAACTGACAGACATTTCTGAAACTTTTATTAATTGACAATTATCCCAGTACATGGGACTTCCCGATTCAGTAACTCAAACGGGTAACCACTTCCGTTGGTCCATCAAAACTCAATACCGAGCCAAGGTTACATCAAATTAAAAATGTTAAACACCATTCCGGTACAAAATATATCAAAGATGCAGAGGATAACCTTGAGCATTTGCCATTGAATGACTTCAGACAACTGATTCTCTGTTATTCGAAACTTATATACATATACTTTCCCTTATTCATGGTTACCGGAGAGTTTTGTTATGATCACCAGAAACCTAACGATTAGCGAATACTTCACGATCACCGAAGATCTTATGATCACCGGAGACCTCACGATCATCGGAGACCTCACGATCATCGGATACCTCCCGATGATAGGAGATCCCACGATCACCGGAGACCTCATGATCATCGGAGACCTCGCGATCACCGGAGAACAAACGATCGCCGGAAATTTCACGATCATTGAAGACTTTACGATCACCGTAGGCCCCACCTTTACCGAAGACTTGTATATCACCGAGAGCTTCACGATCATTGGAGACCTCACGATCAACAAAGATCTTGAAATCTTGAAGACTTTGGAGACCACAAAATAATCGGAAAACTCAAGATCAACGCAGACCTCACCATCATCGAAGACTTCATCTACGGAGGCCATAAAACCACCGGAGACCTCAAGATCACCGCAGGCCTCACGATCATCAAAGACTTCACCATCACAGCTTTGATTGTCCATCATAATTCAATACCGAGCCAGGCACTCATCAGATTCAAAATGTTAAACACAAATCCGGTTCAAAATATATCAAAGATGCAGATGATAACCATAATAACCCCATTATACTTCGTAAGAAATTGATGCGCAATCACCTTCACACAGCTGATTCTCTGCGATTCGAAAGTTATAGATTTTCCTTTTTCATGACTACCGCAGGGTCTTATAACGATTACGATCAGCGAACACCTTACGAACTAAAGATCTTATGACCACCGGAGACCTCACGGCCAGCGAATGCCTCACGACCACTGGAGACCATTGAATGACTTCAGACAGCTGATTCTCTGCGATTCGAAAGTTATACGCTTTCCCTTTTTCATGATTATCGGAGGGTCTTATAACGATTACCGGGGACCTCATGATCAGCGAATACCTTACGGACTAGAGATTTTATGATCACCGGAGACCTCACGATCAGCGAAAGCCTCACGACGACTGGAGGCCTCACGATCAACGGAGACCACTTGATCGCCGCGGACATAACGATCTTTGAAGACTTCACGATCACCGTAAACCTCACTATTACCGAAGACTCCAAGATCACCGGTCACTTCACGGTCAATAAAGACCTCGCGATCAATGGAGATCTTAAAATATTCGAAGACTTTGGAGACCACAAAATCACCAAAGAACTTAAAATCAACGTAGATCTCACGATTATCGAAATTTCAAGATCAACGGAGACCATTAAATCACCGGAGGCCTCTAGATCACCGCAGAAATCACGATCAACAAGCACTTCAGGATCAGTGGAGACATAACGACTGAAGAAGTCATCATAAGTTGCTTCGCTATTTATTTTAGATTCAAGATCCTTCGAAAACTAGAGCGTAGTCCCTAAAATATTATTTAGGAACTTCACATTTATTTAGGAAAGTCTTATTTTGGAGCCTATATTTTACTTTTTTTTATTTAACTGCTTTGCGAAATCCATCCCCATACAATAGTATTCTTAATTAAACTTAAGCTAAACCTAAATCTTCTTCCAAAGTGGTCTAAGTTGGATGAAACTGTGAGAGGACCCCACAAAATGCACTCTTTTGCTTGAGTGGAACTTTCAAGACTAATATTACTATGCACCTCTGACTTATAGCAACATTAAAAAAATATTTCAGCATCATCAAATGTTTATCAGTGCTACTAGATTGCGTCACTGTGTCCCAGGCACACACTTTCTGGCTCATTTATCGCAACAATTTGCTACTGAAACACATTTCACAAAATAAAAACTCTCCTTTATTACACAGATCCTTGGCGACAACGCACGGCGCGGCGACGGTAAATGCCTTATTTGTCTATCAATATATTCCTAGGAAAGTCTAAAAACAAATTTAACTCACCTGCTATTTGCAATGTAGCATTACGGCTAACGGCTTTGCCAACAAGGTTTTTCGCTACACACCAATAGACACCGCCATCCTGTTCCTTTTTACTGTGTACCGTTCTGTAAAAGAACAAGGCACCATTTTCCAGAAGGACACGATGTGATTTTTTTTCGTTTGTCTTGACAGGTTCGCCATCCTGGTTATTTGTTTGTTTTTTGTTTTTTTAACAATTTTTTTTTTTTGTTAATCCGCAGATGATGTTGATGATGATTTCGGAGTGTCTCGGTCAGGTATAAGGTTGTCCCAATATTGTGAGTATAAGGCATCATCAGGACCACGAGAACAAGTCGTCAAAAAAAAAGTAGAAAAGAAAAACAGAGAAGAAGCGTTAGTGAAAAAATAGAAACAAAAAATAAAATTAACGAACTGAAGGAAGTGATTTATTAGTGTTCATTTTTTTTTATCGTGAAGAGTTTTTTGTTTTAGGGGTAGGAAATGTGGGAGGTGGTTTTGCGGTACAGACTCAATTGTAGGTTCTCTTCGACTGTCCTTTTTTATTTTCCCATTTCATTGGACGATGGAAAAAGTTGTCCTTTGGTATATGAAACTGAGTTTTTACCAAGTCTGTGTTTTAGCAATAGAAACTTTTTTCCATCGATCCCCTCCTCCTCTCATCATGAGGAAAACTCCAAAGGTGAATGGAAAGCTGAAAACACAATTTTCCGGTTCATCGGTTGGGTTTTTTTCTCGTTCTTTTTTTTTCGGGCGCATTTTATTTGAACATTCTCGTTCGATTCGGTTCGATGGATGTTTTAGCACGACCCTTGTTGAACGTGCCATATACATACAACCCTGGGCTCCTTCCTATCACATGATGACCTTTTTTGGAGAAAAAATAAAAGGAATTGTCTACCTAGTAGGTATGGGTGTGTGTGTGTCTGGAGGGATTGGGTTGGTGGGTTGATGGCAAAATTAAACTAAAAAGAAGTACAAATTCAAAAGGATTGTAATAATTTACCTTAAACCATTCGATTGTCGGTTCGGGTTTGCCCTCAACTTTGCAATTCAGTGTGGCCGGATCACTTTTTTTCACTACTAAATCACTTGGATGTTCTGTTATTCGTGGTGAACGGTATTGAGCTGAAATTGGAAGAAGAAGAGGAGAAAAAAATTATTTTATTGAAAATAAATTGAACTGCTTCATAAAGTTTGTGTAAAAAAGAAAGAACATTAAGGAGGATTCTACAAGTAACGACAATTTCAATTAACATAAGTCACCATTGGGACTGCAAATAGAATTAGGTAGCGGTATGGATGGTGGAAGAAAACAGAGACGTGGCTTGAAAGGCTGATTTGTTGGAAAAGAAGGTAGTTCTTTGATTTTGTGACTTTTAGACAGAGACGAATTAGATATTGTTAGGATTCTTGCCTCCTTATTGAAGTGAGCAATTCATTGCGAAAGAAAAATCTGCAACAAGGAAATTGATTGAAATTGTGAGGTGTTTAAGTTTTCTACACAACAGAACAAGGGTTTCGCGATAGATATGATGACCAAAGTCACTTTCAATAACACGTTGGGTGATACGGTAACGTATGTACTCAATTTGGTTCAGATGTCAATCTTGTATTAAATTCTGCCACTGATTTTCAATCTCAGAAGAAACAATTAAATATGATTAACAAAAGGTCCTTTGGAAGTTCAGTCTTTGGTTTTGATTTTTCACTAAGGAATCGGGCATTTTCGTATTTTAACTTCTTCATTAGAACACAACTCATCAGTTGTACAGAGGAGTTGCACACCGCTCAGTACTTCCACTAGTCTATTTTTATTCCCATAAAATAAAAGAACTCCATCAAGAACTATTTTTAAGACTTTGGGTTCGATAAACAAGGGCTACTCTTCAAAACCTTAAAAAAAAAATAGGTACTTATTCTGTGATGTTGACTATTAAGTATCTTACAAAAAACTACAATTTTACTGCATCGCGAGGAAATTTTTTTCTAAAATAGAATTCAAGGCAAGTGAGGAACACCAAACCAGGACCAAGTTTCTCTATCCTGTTAAAACGCGAGACAATTGTAAAAGAAGATTATAGTAATTTTTTTTTTTTAAATCTTGCTTTTCAATCTCTTTATTGGTTAGAACAAGAATTGGAAAAGAAATATCTTCGTAAGGACCACAAAAGAATAACTGGGGGTTTAAAAGGAATTGTCAAGTTGAGATCCTTCGGAATGGGCAACAAAAATGTGTCTCCTTGAATAGTCTTTGAGTCGAGACTTTTGGTACACCGTTTAGCATTGCGAACCATGTGCGAGTGCTGGATGCACAACTGAGATATAGAGTCTTCCCTAAGCTCAGGGGGCGCATTTTTCTATCATAGAAGATGGCAAAGTTCATCTACCCAACGCTTCCTCGGTGATTGATGTTGCCATCACAAGTTGTTTTACTTTTGGTCACAAAGCCTGTTTGGTCGGATGAGCATCATTATGCTGCGCGAGTAGTGTAGTCGGAGAAAGGGATGTGATGCTGAAAGCATTTTAATGCGAGAAAAATAGTAATATGTTTTCTTATCCACGTGCGTTCAGTGAAGCGATATTTGATGAGACACTTGCGAGTCTGTCGCAAGGTTCTCGTAAGCATCTCGAACAAAAACTCTTCTGACTAATTTTTCAAGCGATTTTGTGCGAGAAGAGTTTGTAATCGAGTAAAACAACCGCACCAAACCGCTTTTCCTGTGCGAACTTTGTCGCATCTAATATCGCAACTCGCATCCCTCCTCGCATCGCATCACTTTCTCAGCCTTAAGGAAGTCTAAACACATTACCCAATTCCAAAAAATGCATTGATTTTTACCAGTTCCATTACCGCAGTTGTGTAAACTTTCCATTTCCCGGCTACCAAGGATCTTTTCACTAAAAAAGGATGGAGGTCAAAAGCCTAGTGTGGCAATGCAAAATTAGCGAATTGCCGAATAAATAGGGTGGCGCAGCAGAGCGAGAAGCCTCAGGGTTCAGCGCATTTCTCCCAAGCATGCCTTATGAAGTAATGGACGGGACCTTTAATTTTTCTGCCGGTACGGAACGGCTAATCGAGAAGGCGCTTTTCATGGTAATGAACTTACTAACGGAGGACTTGCCAATTCCTCGCAAAAGGCGATACCCAAGGAAAAACATTTTTGTCTCTGTTGGGATTCGAGCCACGAACCTCTGGGTTAGCAGGGAGACTTGCTAACCATCACGGTTCGGGTAGCACAAGCGATTGGGTTGGTTTTTTTTTTTTGAACGGTTTCAATAAAATTGGTACCAAAGAAGAACAAATGTCAGAGAGTCCAGTTTAATTGGTACCAGAAGTGCGCAATGGTGAGCTTGAGTTTGTTGCTTATATGTATAACAGTTTCAACAATTTAAGGCTGTAACACCATTGCCAGTGTTTCCGGTGGTATGAAGTTGAAGGCAATTCAAGACAAAACTTCACTTACTCTGCTACGTCAAGCGGCCAACATAGCAGAATAGGTGAAGTTTTATCTTGATCTGCCTTCAACTTCATACCGCAATGCTGAAAAATTTAAAACTCTTGGAGTTACAGCCCTGCACATCAAGCTCAGTACCACTGGTGGAAAAAAACTACGACCCTCTGACCTGGTGTTCATTCAGCACTTATTGCTTTAACTCGTTCATCAATGGCTATTGGCCGCATCGATGATTTTACTCCGATTCCACCAGATTCCCCTCGCAGGAAGGAAGGTCGTCGTGGTCGCCATTTTTGTAAATTGTGTGCCGGATTTGCTTTGCGCTTCAATTTGTTGAAATTAGACTTTTCCTTCATTTGGAAAGAATCGATTTTTTATTTGACATAAGCAAAAGAAGACGTCATCAGGCCAAAGAAAAATAATGAGTCACACCGATACGGACAATCAAACGGACTTTGATTTTGACCAAGTCGCCCATTCCCATCAGTTTAAGTACGCAAATAGCTGTAACAATAAACAAGGAGAACCGAAACCTACTAAGCTTGAGTAAATAATCTGTTTTCTTTCTAGAAGTTCGTCAAGTTACTAAATAAGACCACCTGTCATCATAAGCTTTTGGTATTTTCAGGAACGTTACTAGGATAATGAATAAAGACAAAGCATGTCCCCGAACTCACGGAAGATTAACAAATGTGAGAAGCGGTAGGATCAGGTAAGTACTAACATTATCCTCCCCTAAAGAGGTTAATAAAGCTCCAAGACTTTTGCAGTGTCTTCGAAGCAAAAGTACTTTCAGTCTGTGATGCCGCGAAACTTTGCTTAGTGCTTATCGTTCAACAAAAGCATTGGCATTTTCATAAACAGCCAGGCGGTCATAATTCACAGATTCACAGACATCCAAAGTCAAAAAATTAAAATTGAGAGTCTGCTCATCACAAAGAAAAGGGTCAGCTTGATAAAGGTTACTCGACACCGTGACAAAGATGGGACTGAAATGGGATAAACTGACCAAAATTTGATCATCACTTGAATCAAGCAATTCCAATATCTTTCTTCTCACACAAAACCAAAGCAAGAACAGAACGAGTTCACCGAAAATTTTTAAAGGCTCTCAATGAAAGATGGTCGGCCATTTTTAGTAACTTTTTCGATTTCTAGAAACCTAAACCTACTTCAATTTAGCAGGGTCTACTCTACCCGTTGATCGTCATCCTCAAAGGTTACAACTTATTGGGTACCCCAGATGACGAGAAGGGACAAAGGTACATCCGAGTTATGTAGGGGATGCTAGGAGAAGGAGATAGATAAAGATAACACAAATTGGGTGTTATCTTTAATCTGGTACTAAGCATTCTCAAATCCATTCAAAATTATGATGGTTCAAGGGGTTTCCCATCATTTCCACCATTTCCTTTTTCTGTTTTTAGAGATTAAGCGGTATTGAGCTTAGAGCAAGTTCATGTGTACGCACTTATTTAAGCTCTGCAATATAAATGCAAAGGTTAGCGGTAAGTAAACAACGCCAACACAAGCACAAAAGAACGTATACAAAAAAGGAGGTGATCTCGAAGGGATCATAGCTCTCCCACTTGTCCGCTGATCTGCCCGTAGGCAGATGATCATACTTCATCAACTGCTTGAAAAGCATTTAATTATTTTCTGAACGAATAACAAGCAATTTCAAATTGAAGAGCTTTTTAACTACAAAATACCTGACATATAAATAAAGCCTACTAATATTTACTCACACAGGGTTGGAGGTGTCGCTGTCCGAAAATGATTGAATACAAAACTCTAGCTATCTTCTATCATATGAATTTCATTTCATTGGGCCATCTTGAATGAGGTTTAGTTTCGATTAAACCCAAGTCAGTGGTCTTAAACGGATTTGCCTTTCTCATATACACATAACTCCCAACTTATGATACCTCTTACTTTTCCAACTGACTTACCTAAGCCTTTGATACAAAAATGAAACCAAAATTTCCAACATAAAATTTAAAAGAAAAAAACGAAAATGCTTTCGAATCAAATCGGTAATCCTTCAATTTTCCTTTTTAAATGAGAAGCAGGTTTTAGAGATTTAATCAGCAAAGAGGAGACCACTTATGTCATTTTTTTTTTTAAAGTATAATAGCAAAAGCCGGTTGTTACGTGTAAAAGAATGTCAATGCTGCTTTGAAGGATACTCAGTTAACGTTTGCACGATAGGCTTAGACTAAGAATAGGCTTATGTGAAATGATTTTATCCCGAGTGTCCTGTAAATGGATTTCGATTCGTTCTGCATCGACAAACCTTAAAATAACATAAATTAATCACTGACAGAACAAATTTGTTTCAGTGGCTTTTTTTACCTATTCAACTCAATCGCATAGTCCCTGTCCCTATGCGATACTCTTTTCGAATGAGTCTGTCACATTAAATGGGAGTGAAAATGGCAATTTGTATTTTCCCTCTATCATTGACAGCTGAGAGATTGAGATACAACTTTTTTTTATCCATTGACGTGTTCTATACGTGTATCCACGCAAGGCAGAGCAGAGGGCTCTTTTTTTTAAGTCAGAATGATTTTGAATTCAGGTGGAAGCTAAATTCCATTTATAGTAATTCATTGAGTCTTGTTGCTCAGTGATAAGAGGACTTGAAAATCCCATGTTTGAGGGAATGGGAAAGGAGAACCAAGGAGACACTTTCTGAGAACCGAATCGTGTTTCACTCATTGACTCCGAACCAAATTGAAACGGAGACGTTTGTGAATTGTCGTTTTGTCGTTTTGTCGTCGTCGTCGATG
This sequence comes from Melanostoma mellinum, assembly GCA_914767635.1. Classification (NCBI taxonomy): domain Eukaryota; kingdom Metazoa; phylum Arthropoda; class Insecta; order Diptera; family Syrphidae; genus Melanostoma; species Melanostoma mellinum. Next base: position 165,045,814 of record OU612059.1, read on the forward strand.
AAAGCAATTTTGTTATTCGGAAAAATCTTTTATTCACCTTCAGATGTCATATGATATGAAAATAATAATAAAAACGAAAATGAAAAATTAACCTTTTCTCGAATAAGATACGAGCTCCGTGATTTTCATTTCGTTTTTATTGAATCCAAATGTGAAATTAAATCTTCAGCTGGGGAATTTCCATAAAAACGAGAAAGCTGATTTAACTGGCATTTTTGTTCTTTTTTCTATCCCCATGGGCATAATATCCTTTTTTTGATACTCGACAATGATAGATCTTCATGTGAAGAGGTCCTCCTCCTATGTATGTATGTAGGTTGTATACTTATTTGCCAACTCATGGTATTCTATTATGACAAAGTGTTTCATTTTTAACAAAATGACGTGCAATTTTATTTTTTATGAGGAAAATCCTTTCTATTTTTTTTTTTTTTTGTTGTTGCTCGCTTGTTCTACCCTTTCCTTTGTCTTTATGGAGAAAGTTCAGGGGGGAGTTGTATAGAGATTTTTATATGTATAAACTTTTTATGATTGGGAGTGTCTTCAATTTTCTTCTCAAATCCGCTGCTTGTCTTTCACGTTAGTAAACGAGTTCCTATATAAGAAGAATCTGGAATGCCGTTTAGATATTTGATGGCAGCGAGCGGGATATTGTACATACATACATATAACAAATTTAGATTGAAAATGTTTTCTGGGAAATTGAGACATTAAAATAAAGGACGTGATATTGCGAAACGGTTTTTGAGATTTTAATGAGGTCGAAAATTGGATTCGTGAATCGATTGAAGAATCACGCAAATGGGAAACGTATTATCGCTATTGAGTTGTTGCTCATTCATCTGTGAGATGACGAGAATGGGGGTATTTGGCTTTTATATTTCTTTCTGAGAAGCTTAAGGGAGAAACCCCAACGTTCAACGCTCTTCACGTCGTTTTGTTTAAATCAACTCTAAGTTCGTTTAAGACTCAAAACTTAATGGTGCCAGTAATTCGAATTGGTACATATCAATTGAACCAATTTCCCGTAAAAGACACATTAATTTTTATGGTTAGTGACAACATTATATCAATTTATCTTGCTGTCGTTCAAAGTATTTAAAACCTTTGATGGAAGCAAATGACACTTTTTCTGTAATGATAACTTTTTGTTGCCGGTTATGATTATGGGAATTATGGGTGGATATGTGTTCAAAAGGCTGACACAGGATCTAAAGAGCTTGCACTTGGTGATAGTTGACGTTTTTCTCTATAAAACAAGCAAAAAAGTCGATTAGCAGCATACCCATCGAGTGCTGAGATTCCTTCGAAATCACGATGATCGTAACGAAGAAGACAAGGATAATAGCCGAGACATTAAGTAAAACAGTTCATTCAGAACACAACACGTGTTCAAGAAATCGGCCGGTGTACGGTCTTCAAGCCAATACTGCAGAATATAACAAGACCAGCAAAGGATGCCACTCACGTGCTTTACGGAAAAAAAGAAGAGTAAATCAATTTCCTCAAACAGATAAGAACAAAACTTGGGATCCACGAAACCGAGCTTATTTGAAAGCTTAGCAAAATGATTAAAAGATCGTTTCAGTGTTATAAAGGCCCCACACAGAAGCCCTACAAGAAAGACAAACATGTTGTCGAAGAAAATCAGTCGTTCCTGAGAATGTGGAACGCAAACTTTTGCAGATAGCTAAACGGCATGTTTGTCTAGGCGGAATGTTAGTAGTTTGAGTCCCAACAAAAAACAAACGGGTATCGCCTTTTGCCATCAAAAGTGCTTTCGGTATTAGCCGTTGGGAGTCTGCAGAAAACTGTAGTTCATTCCCTCAAAAGACATGCTTCGGAGAGATGCGCTTGGCCCCAGGGCTTCCAAATCTGTTGCCCCACCCTATTTATGTTTTGATCCATTTACGTTGGACGATGAAAGACAAAGCTTCCGTCAACTCCATCAAAAAAGGAATGAGTTCAAGATTAATGCCTTAAAAACTGCTACAGTGGATGGTTTTTGTTGGACGTGAGCATAAAAGTACCTGCTCAAGTACAACTCACATGGAAAATGTGTGTCTGTGTGAACTTAGACCGTTCCGAACAATTTGGTATGGTACTTTCTTCCTTCGGGCCTCATCATCACGTTTTGATCGTTACCCATCATATTGACATCGATTTCTACTAAGAAAGCGTTCGTTGCTACGAGTTATATAAAACCAGGCCTAGTTCCTCTAAGCAAAATGTTCATAGCGTTCTTGAAAGTATCTTGCAGCTTTTGAGAACACGACGGAGCCCTCTGCTACTGCTAAATGGCGCGGAAGGATATACCTTGTCTAAGTCCTTGGTCGTTTTGAAAGAACTTGGAGTGATTTTTGGTCCATTTCGTGTCGCCTACACGATGTGCCGATGTATGGAGAAGATTCAACAACGAGCTTTACAGCGACATGATCATATCTAGAAGAATTTGCATCACGAGACTACACTGGCTGGAACATGCAGAGCGGATGAATACCAACTTTCAGTTCAGATTTAAGTCACTGAACACAAAACAGATCATTGATTTGTTTTCAGTGTTATAAAATGCATTGCTTAGCTGATTATAGGATAGCTGAGTACTGAGTTGCGACAGAAGCTCGCTATAGATCCTGCTTAAGAATACATTTTAGTTTGCAAAGTTCTTTTCTAGAGAACTACGACGCGATGTATACAATATCCTGTAACTATCCGATCCTATTTCACTAACCAGCATCATTGAATCTGCCACAACTTGTTGAGCATCTTCAGGATCCGTATTACAAATAACGATAGTCGTGAAAACCACTCTTTATCGTTACTTTAGGAATAAGTTTCAAGAAAATCCCTGTAGTTTACGACTGTTTTTCAGGTCGTTTTGCTATCGTTCTGACATTTTCGTGGATCCGTTCTCATAGTTCACAGTCAGGGCAGTCATTGTTTTGGTTCGTTTTTGCCTCGTGTTTCAAAATACGGGCCAATGGGTTGCTTTGAGAGGAAAGATTGTTCGGGAAAATTATGCCTAGTCTGTAAAAAAAATAGCCCTTAATGAGGAACGTTTTTGCCGAACATCGCGAACATTCACCACGTGTTGACTCCTCAAAGTGTTAGCATGTGCGAAACACAAGTAGTTGCGCTCATGGTAGATTCACAGCTAAAATAAGGATTGTCCTGAGCACGGCCCTTAATGGCGAACATTGAAGGCACCGAACAATAGAAAAGCGAAATTTTTCAGCAACAGCGAGCGGTTTGCGAACCATCCACTAGACGAAAAACATTACGAGCACGAACAAGTTTGACGAACATGGCTACCTTAATGCGGAGGAAAAACTTCAACAACGAATTGCAGATTGCACTGTGCTTACTGATTTTGACTGTGCTACTGACTTCAACGCCTTTAGAAAATCTAACTTTTTGGCGGTGTTATAAATTGGTGAACAATTTCAACGAACTTTAAATGCTTCACTAGAGAAGACAAGAGATCGGATTGACTTCAAAGATATATGGTTGAGGCCGTGGTGTACCCTGGGCTGTAAGTGCAACCAAAGTATTGAGAGTTTCTGGGAAATTCCGAGAGCTCCACTTGGATGGAATCTTCAGATACACACGAATTTCTGAAAATTTTTTTAATAAGCAGGTACCTTGCCTCTAACCTGTTTAATCTAATTTGAAGCTTACAAATTGAATCTGAGATAAAGGTTTTACTTGGCCAAACAGGAAGTACACTATTTGAACTTGAATAAGACTCATCGAATCTATGTACATGTTGACTTAGTTGGCGCAGCTTTTTAAGTTTTTCTAGTCCATTAGTGGAGAAATATTATCTTATTTTTATGCGCTCATTTTACCTGCACCACCTGTCCCCTTTATTTATTATTCGAGCATGATCCCCTAATAAATGACTTGGCATCCTAATCGGGTTTCTTCAGTTAAGATTACCGGTATAGGTTTCCAACAACCCTTTCTTTTATGCTACGTCGACTATTTTTTTTTAAACATATTCAAACTTTCGTAATAGTTTCGTTACATGTACAATCACAACTGTTTTCCTCTATTTTGTACTCAGGTGGAAATGCTGAAATTTAGTTGGAGGATAAACCCATGCCTCTACCTTCCAACTTATTGTAGGGCTACAGCACGTGTAAGAAAAGTTCTGTTTAAACATTTTAGGGCAAAAAGCAAACAACCTATTAACAAACCCCAAGGGCCTTAGCCTAGTTACCTTTCATTTAACAAAAAAATAAAATTGTCAAAGTAACGATCTCCAAAGCGAAAGCCAAATAAATGAACTCGGTCTGTTGGTATCATCATACTTATATACTTTGTAAGCCTTCTCTACCCTTGGTTCATATTTTTCAAATTAACTTCAAAAGATATGAATCTAAATTTGCAAAAAGAGGAAGAAAAAAAAAATATGAAAACTCCGAAAAACGTCACCCATAAAATGTAACATTTTAGCAGCGGAAACGTTTAAAAAGGCCTTTTGACTAATGTATCCGTTTCTAGGAGGTAAATGGACAGAGGAATCGCTAATAGGCTGGCACAGCTGGCCCCTGCGGAAAGAGGAGCTAATGCACAGTCAGTCAAACGACCCTATTATAGCCGTCGTTTAATTAACTTCATTAGTTTTCCTGTGTGTTCCTTTGTATCCTTTTTTCAAAATTGCTTGGACGTCATCGTCGTAGCAGAGTGGAACAGCTTCGGTTGTCGCGGTTCTTCTCGGTCATTATCCTTGTTTATCAAAAGTTATTATGGTTTCTAGTCAACCAAAGCGATGGCGGCTCGCGGTCGGCGGCAAAATGCCATACACGAAGAAGAAAGAAGAAAAAAACAGTGCAGATATATCCTGATAACATTAAAAGCAAACTGCCATCGTAAAATATTTATCACACGTTATGACGGTCGAGTTTCATTCAGTTCCATGCGTGTAGAAAACACAAACCTTTGCCATTCCTTAACCGAAAATTGCAAAAGGACAAAGCAGCCAGCAAGTTCAAGCTATGGGCTATGTGGGGAGTTTGACAATTCCCATTAGAATTTAACGACAGCCATCGCGCACGGGTTGAAATGCGGTGAAGTGTGGTTCCGCGAGGAAAACTATAACAGAAAAAGGATGAGAAAAAAATGGAAAGGAACACAGAGAGAGAAAGAAGTCCTCTGCTGGCTGCACTATACTCGTAAATAACTTCGTTAGAAATGAAATTGGCTCCTTCGGATTCGAATGCGTTGTGCTATTTGCTTTTGATATGCAGTGTTGGCTGCTGTCCCCGCGACGGGAAACTATTTTAAAAAGTTCGCGTGCCGTTCAAGCACAATGCACAATGGCGATGGCAAAAAAGGTCAACAAGTCGAGAAGCAAGCAAACAACTTCTGCCATAGCACGCTTTCCAATGCAAGCAAGTGCAGGACGACAGAGGCAGTTATTTATGGGCTTGGTTTTTTTTTATTTTTTTATTAAATATGAAGGGGAAGCTTTGTGTGAGGATTGGTAGAATGGTTAGTACATTTGGAGGAGGAATATTTTCTTTCTTTTTTCTAATAAAAAAACAGCTTTGCTAGAACATGAAGAGTGCATGAGAATGAGTACTCCTCGGACAGATGGTTGGTTTAATATTTATTTATAAAGGATGATTAGGGAGTGAAAGGTTATGACTTTGCAAATTTGTTTTGACATTGATTGAGTAAGAATGAAGTTTAATCTGTTTTCAGTAACAAAAAAAAGTTGAGAGGTTTACTTTTTGAGAAAGGAAGTGGAGAAACGAAACTTGTTTATTTTGATGGGTTAGAAACAGACGGTTTGAGGAATTTGGATACAGGGTGTTTTAAAAACCAATATTCTTAGTGTGATTTTTCTGGAAAGAGAAAAGCATAGGTTTAAGGCATTCTAAACTTTAACTGAAATCATCAGTTTTCCCAGTGTCTACTGTTAAGTGTTAATTTTAAAATAACTTTTGAGTACTCTGAAGCCTTTTGTGTATAGACGTTTTGATTACTTAAAACTTTTTTTTATATATCTGTGTCTATAAAATGAAGGTGTCAAAACCTCCCAGCCCTTATTGCTTAAAAAAAAACAGAAACCTACCTGGAGATTTTTATCAAATTTCATAATTCACATTTAGTTTCAACAGAAAATGGGTTTAAAAGTATTTCTGTCGAAACAGTGTAGATTTTTCAACGAAAACCGGAATGGAACATCTCGAGATCGCGTAAGCCAGCCGACTTATAACTAAGACGTTTATTTTTCATCTACATAGTTTTAAGTTGTTATTTTAAAACTAGAAAATGTATTCATCACTTTTAAATTATCTGTAAGGTAGGTACCAATTGGATGTATATATCGTTCAATAAATAAGAATTGGAATAAGAGCGTGGATTTTTATCATCCACTCCGAAGCTAAAGCCTAATAACCACCAAACAAAAGTTGGATGCTTTTCAGACGTTGAGAAGGCATTCGATAGGGTTTGGATAGACGGACATGTCCATAAAGTAACCATCTTACTCTTTCTAGATACATTAATAAAAATTTTAATCCTTCTACGTGCAAGTTTACAACACTGTGTCATCACCCAAACCCATTCGAGCAGGGGTTGCTCAAGAATCGTAGGTAAGACCTTTCCGGCATAACATCTTCACCTCGGACTAGCCTCAACCAGAAACCTTCTCCTCGTGGATGATTCCTTGGCCTATGCGTACTCATTGTCATCTGTGCTCACAGCTCGTAGGGCTGAAGACCACATTAAAAGCTCTTCGAGTATTACAATTATTTATTACATATGGGGAACCAAAATTATCTCAAAAAAGTCTGAGCTAAGGACGGAGATGTTCGCGATCAGTTACAAACTGCCAAAACATCTCCATCAACATTCCTGACGGAGCTTAGCTCAGTCCAAAGATACGGGTCAAGTATCTAGGAGTCCATTTCAACGAACTGATGAGTTTCTATCTGCAGGCCACTGCAATTGTTAGGAAAGCTAACTAAGCGTCCATCTGTTGATGCGTAAAAGAGGTGGACATAGCCAAAAACAAAATTACTTATTGATCCCGTTAAAATAAATAAAATCGAAAATTAGTGAATAGGGTGGCGTAGCAGAGTGAGGAGCCCTAGGCCAAAGCGCATTTCTCACAACCATACCTTCTGAGGAAATGGAGCGGACCTACAATTTTCTGCTGGTTCCGAACGTCTAATCGAGAATGCCCTTTTCATGGCAATGAATTTACTAACGGAGGACTTGCCGATTCCTAGCGAAAGGTGACACCCGTGAAAAACATTTTTGCTTCCGTTGGGATTCGAGCCACGAACCGCTGCGCTGGCTGTATTAACAGGCAGACAGACATACTAACTATCACGCCACGGGTACCAACTGCTTTCCCGTCTGGTTCACAATATCCAAGACTAGATTGCAAAAGCTGGCTGTAGTCGAGAGGAAGGTTTCGCGCATCAGGACTTGGCTACAAGGCGAAACGTTGGAAAATCGTCGGCAATAGAAAGCTTTATTAAGAAGCTAAGATCATCCCTATAGAGAAGTAATTGGTGCAATCTGGAAGGCACCTACAGCAAAGCGTGCCCAACCATTCAAACCCTTTAGTAAAAAGGATAGCAGAAGAAGACAAGCACCCCAAGAATACCTACCTACTTAGAGAATCAATTTCATAAGAGTTTTTACGCTTTAAATCTTCGTAAAGTAGTCGATAAGATCCAAAAGGGGCCGAATGGGAGGAGCCCCAATTTTAAAGGTAGAGTGGTTTTACCTAGAACCATCACTTTCACTTGAAAACTCACTGACTTTAGATTCGCGCTATTTTGAATTCAAATGAGACCAAAAGACATTTTCATATGCTTTGCCTCCGAGTACATAACTATTTGGATATTTTTAAGAAAAAAGTTTAATCATTCTTTCGAAACTAATATTATGAGGGCTCTCAGATCAAATTCAAAGAACTGCTTTCATAAAGATGCATCCTGTCATCTTTTATAAAGATGCACCCTGTGCCAATAATTACCTTGCAATACACAGCTCAAAAATTATCTATAAAACCACTTTTAAACTTTTTTTAAAGAGTGAGTAGACAAATTTTCAACGATCTCTGAGCAAAAGCTACTTAATTAGGTTTTAAAGAAGTCCTGCAAAGTGAACATATGAGAAACTCTTGTTAAGAATTATTAAAGCCATCTTAAAGAATTTTTGGCTACACCTAAAACAAAAACCACTTACAAAAAGAGATAAATTAGAGGTCATTAAGTCGAATAGTATTCTATAGATCAAATTAAGTGCTTGTTAAGTGCTGAGCAACTTTTTTCGACAACTCTTAAAGAGCTTTTGTGTTGCTTGGGACCCGGTGCCGAGATACATCGATGCGATGACACTAAAGGACGACGACACAGTAAACAACGATTAAGGAATGACCTTCTTTGCTGAGGCAGCCTCATTCAACCACCGTGGTTATTTGCCCAACTAACCAACAGCGCCCATTTGTGCAGTTGCCAGTACAAGTAAAACCAGAAAATTTAATCCAAATCTTTAAAGCAGTTTTTAAAGAAACCCAGGCAAAGAAGAATAGCTTCTACACATCATCAAAACTTTCCAGATTCAACGTACTCCATTGGCGAATCACTAGTGTGAAACAGAGTTGTCATTCCTTCGGGAGTGTAGTCATCCCTTCGAATTCACGATACCGCTGACAAGAATATCAAAACTTTCCAAGTTTTACGATACTCTTATGTAACTCAATCAATCGCCAAAATTCCTCTTTTTTTAAATGAGGGTAAAATCTATTTTCAAACCATGATGAATTATGCGGCCTGCGCTCACCTCGCCAACGAGGAATGTCCTCCCTACCTCACAGGAGTGAATGATACTGATACAGTTGAAAATCTAAACCAACAAACTTTCTGCTTACAAACGTCCCACCTAACGTTTTTACAATGGCTGTTGTAAAAAAAAGGTTTTACTTTTTTGACTGCCAGACAAATCATATTCAAAGTACCTTAACCAAAATTCCTATCACCTCCGCCCACTAATTTATTGCATTCGCTTTGCCCGTATTCAAAGACTAGAATTAAAAAAATGAGAATATGGAAAAGCTAAGGCACCACCTCCCATCCAAAGATTGGAAAATTCAATTTAAAGCCGATGAATGAGTGTCTATATAGTCCCTGTCAATTTACTATGCATGATTACACTTTAGAGTACAAAATTCCCACACACATAATATCCTTGGCTGTAAAATATGTTAATCAAATAGGAAAGCATTTATACATAGACACACAAACACACACTTTGCTCACTCTATAACTTCCTCTTCCTTCTCGGGACTTGTCTCACGTTGCAATTTGATACAACATCAGCAGGATTTTCTAACTATGCTTATGTCGTCTATATCGTCATCGTTGTCGTCGTCAACATCGACAATTTGCGAAGCTAAAGCTTTTGGTAAACTGCAACAATTCGCATGTCACACATCCTCAACTAATTTATAGGCATGGGCTGAACCATGAAGTAGTAAGCACTAGCAGCCCAGAGGATATGAATATATTAGACTCTAAACGATCGTCTCATTCCCAGACAACGAAGCAAACAACATGACATTTAAGCAAGTCTTAACTACGGAACAAGCGTAGCTACACTGTGTAATTACAGACCACGCACGCATACGAAATGAGATTCACCTCGAATTTTTGTTGATGGTAAGTATACCGATATCTGTACGTGTACATAGTTTGAATGTGTTTATGTGATGCAGATACATGCACTTAACATAAACTGTAAGGTAGGGACTAGGGAACTAGGGATGTGCCTTAATCGAGTTGCCGATGGGTGGTTATATCGTGTCTGGTATTAGAGGATGTGCGTGTGACAGTATACACATCTAACGTCAAAGTCTCTATCACGTAGCTAATTGAAGACTTTTTAGCAATCTATTGTCTGCCAAATTGGTTGTCATTTACTCAAACCCAAGGAAATTCAACTCCGATTAAATTAAGTTATTTCAATACGAAGAAGGTACCTGCCATTACCATCACGGTTGATGTTATTTAAGCTTTGAATGGCGCAACAAATGAAAGTAAGTCTGAAATAATAAAATTATATTAAGGTGGAGTCAAAATTGATACCTATTTGGAAAGTTAATTTAATTTTTTTCTTTTTATCTCAGGACAGACACGTACAGGTCGTGAAGATTGATAAAACTTTGATGAAAAAATTAATTTACTTTCATACTTAGTGATTATTAAAGGTCAAACCCGTGTCTTGTGTTATAGGTGTCTCTTGCTTTAAATGTGGAAGGAAACCATTTGCTTAAGTCTAAGATCCATGAAGGCTGTACTTTCTTGATCAAACAAAATTGAATGCATCTTCCATGCACAGGGGTACTTCTTACGGAATAAAATGGATTCAAAATTAATAGGTAGGTACTTTAAAACTTCGACACACATAATCGCAAACCAATTCGACCATTTATGTAGTATTCTCTAATATAAACAATTTCAGGATCTTTAGTTCAAAACATAATTAATATATGTAAAAGCACGGGCAAATTGAACCCACTGAAGAATAGTGGAATGCCATCTAACAAAAGTTAGTAAAAAAGATCAATGTTAAAAAAGCAAACACAGCATTAGAGCGGAATCTGCTCATCACGTCCTTTCATTTGATACCCATATTGAGGAAGTAGCGAAAAAATATGTGATCCACCATTTTGAAGCGGCGGCGGCGTGGAGGGCATCTTGGATTTTACAATCATACCGATTATATAAAAGTTTATTGTCATCAGAACCAAAGGTGGAAAAGTTCATTATCTACCAAATTATTACATTACAGCAGGTCTTAGAAAAAACCCAGGAAAACAATAGTGAAATCTCCCATAAGCGGACACTCATGGTCTGTGATTTTTTGTCTGGTTGTGGGAGCTGTCCAGTTAAGAGAAAGTAGTTTTTTTTTTTAATTTAATCTTTATAATATTTATTATAATTCAAATGAATTCAAAAAAGGAAGTAGTGTATAAATACATGTATTTATAAATAAATAGAAATCTACTTTTTATAAAGAAATTGTTGACTGACTTAGTAAACTTGCTTTTTGCCCCATGAATTTATTTTCAAAATGGCTTATTTCTGCTCTTCGAATTAGCTTACGAGCTGGGGAATACCTTTTTCAACTAACATAGAAGCGCAGTGTCTTGTCAAAACGTAACGCGTTATCCCATTTGGTAAGAGAATACCAAGCTAAAGAACTGGAGATTGCTCTTTAAAGCTTATAAAAAAGATGTTCTGTCCGCATATTAGAGCTTCGCGTTTTGTTTTTAATTTGTCCGTTTAAAAGAGGCTTTAGATGAAACAAATATAAGAAACAAATGTCCGTGTGAGTATAAGAGTGTCCGTTTATAGAAAAGCTATTTATTTGGAGAATTTAAATAAAAGTTTAGTTCCCAAAAAAGTGTCCGTTTAAGGGAATTATCCGCTTATCGGAGCTTTCATGTATCGATAAGCACCATCCATTTATCAATTTCAAGGTCGCATTTGACAATATTTACAGAGATTACCTCTACAGAGATCAATCTAGTTTCGGCATCACTGCAAAACTCTTACGACTATGCTGGAGTACATTATAGAGTCCGCACTTTTCTTTCAAGGTCGGTAAAGAACTTACCGAAGGCTTCCGACAGGCGGCAAACTGTCATGCGATTTCTTCAACATCATACTAGAAAAAATTGCACAAAACTCAAATGTCAACAACAGACGAAAAATCTTTCTATAAAGTCTGTACAATTAATCGCCTAAGCAGACGATATTGAAGTAATAGCATAGGGGCAAGCAAGCGTGTTGTCATAGGTGTTTTTTGAGCATTGAAACAGAAGCGGCAAAAATGGGTTTGATGGTTAATGCGGGACAAAAGGAAGTTTAAATCGTCATCAAGCAAGGACGGAGAGCAACAATCAAATGAGTAAAACGTCACAATAGGCTGACATAACTTAGATGTAGTACAGGGCTTCGTCTACCTAGGATCGGCCCTAGAAACGGAAAACAACATCAATAATGAGATCAAAGGGAGAATAAATTTTGCCATCCGCTGCTACTTTGGCTTACGAAAGCAATTGAGAGATAAAACCATCTCCAGAAAAGTATAGTCCTCTATAAAACCATGAATCACGGACTTTTCGAAAGTGGATAAGAAAACCCTATATTGTTTCGAAAAAAAAATCCGAATGATCTTTGGTTCCGTATGAGAAGAAGAAGACACAACAACGAGCTGTATTTTTTTTTTTTTTTTTTTTTTTTTTTTTTTTTTTTTTTTTTTTTTTTTTTTTTTTTTTTTTTTTTTTTTTTATTAATTCATTTTGTTTGGTACAGTAACATTTCGATGCAAATAAGGTTATGAAGAAAATGAAAATAACAATATTAGAAAAATCATTACAAATAATTGATAATTAGGCAAAATTAACAAAAAAAACTAGATAATTAAAAAATTTTTTTTTTTTATTTGTAATTTAAAAGGAGTGATCTTCTATATAACTATTTTTATTCAATACCGCAACAAAACAAATTAAAGAGACATTCTGTAGCATAGCTTAAAAGCTAGAGCTAGTGGTGAATGCTCATCAAAACAATAAATCAATACAACTGTAGTTGTGTGCAAGGTGAGGAAAAGGGAGAGGGAAGGTGTTTTTTTTTTTTTTTTTTTTTTTTTAAATATATTTACGACAATAGATGTTCAATTTGATTGTGATTGTGTTCGAAGAGCCAAGATTTTACATTCTGTAGAAAAGTGGGCAGTAATCTCAAGCTTCTGATCGGGAAAGGCAACTTATTAAAAACTGAGGGAGCAGTTATTGTAAAGAATTTTCTAAAATGTATTTTATTATAAGAAGGGATGTTAACTAAATTCAAGGTATTCACTCTTAAATTATGACGAGGATTACTTCTTATTGAAAGGTATCCACTTCTTATAAAAAATACTTTTAAGACTTTAAAGTAGTACAAATGTCTTAGAGGAAGAATTTTCAATTCCTGAAATAAAATAAAACTGCTATGCAACCGATTTTTTTTACAAATTATTCGTACAATGTGTTTTTGAGCAATAAGAAGAGGATTAATCTTGTTTTGATAAGAACCACCCCAACATGTTATACCATACTGAACCTTGGAATGAACAATACCATAATAGACCATAACTAGTATTTTTTGTGAGCAAAACAATCCAAGATTATAAAATTGTCTAGAACAACACAATAAGTAATTTTTTAATGCACGAGTGTGATCAGACCAATTCATTTTACTGTCAAGTAAGACACCAAGGTATTTGAAAGTCTTGACAAAATCTACTTGAAAACAATGAGAGGAACAGGACTCATTATCAACAAAACTTTTCGAAACAAAGCCATTAGAATCAGCTACACTAATTTTGAATTTTTTGCAGTCTCAATTATGATAAAAAATATCACAGTCGTTCAAAGCAGGCGACCCTGTTAGACTAAAGTACATTAATTTCGTTTTATTACTCAATATCATTTTATTAACTGCAAACCAGCGTCTTAAAATTTCCAAGTCAAAGTTGATGTCAGAAACCAAGTTTAACGGAGATCGACACCCATATGCAAAAGCCATGTCATCAGCAAATGCTGTAATTTTGCCTTTAAAATTCTGAGAGAAAATAGAATTAATGAAAACCAAGAAAAGCAAGGGACCCAAAACAGAACCTTGTGGAACGCCAATACTAATATTGCATAAACTACTCAAGCTTTTATTTATTTTGACAATTTGTTTTCTATCAGATAGATATGAATCTAACCAAGTAAAGATAAATCCACGCATTCCTGAATTGTATAATCTTTTCAAAAGAATTTTATGGTCTACTAAATCAAAAGCTTTGGTTAAATCAATGAAAAGTCCAGCTGTAAGTAGTCACTACAAAATTTGAGCAACGCGTCTTCAGTAGATCTTCGAGCTCGAAATCCAAATTGAGCTTCACTAAAAAAATTTGTTTTATTTAGAAAATTCAAAATTCTACTTTTCATTGCCTTTTCAAATATTTTTGAACAAACAGGTAACATAGAAATAGGACGGTAGTTGTTCATAAGACATGGGTTTGAGTTTTTATATAAAGGAATGACCTCTGCAATTTTAAGTGAACTTGGAAATTCACCACCATATACACTTTTATTAAAAATATGTGCAAGAACATCCACAATGTTGTAAGCAATTTGCTTAAAGATTAGATTGGAACAATTATCTCTTGTTATAGAACTGGATTTTTTTAGATTTTTAATGATGAAGAGTAGTTCACCAGGCATTATAGGATCATAAAAAAGACTTCCTGTAAAAATCTTATCATTAACTAAACCTTCAGAAAAAGAACAGTCAATATTGCTCCTGATAACATCAATCGAAGCATTTTCAGATACAGAAATGAAAAATTTGTTGAATTGGTTAGCTATCTCAGTAGTATCAGTAATATTGATATTATCTACTTCTATAGTCAGAGGCTTTTCATTACGGGAACCACGACTCAAAATTTTGCTTACTACGTTCCATTCAGCTTTAATATTACCTTTATTTTTTTCAAGTTCAGCTAAGTAATAGCTTTCCTTACAGATTTTTATTTCTTTAGATAAATTTTTACATATGTTTTTATATTCAGCTTTTAAATGAATATTATTTGGATTTTTTTTACATTTTTTATGAAGCCTGTTTTTTTTGTATACTTTATCCAAAATATACCCTGTCATCCATTCTTTTAAGTGTTTTGACTTGCTCTTTTTTACTGATTTTGTCGTACAACAATCCAGATAATAACTTAATTTTTGTATAAAAACATCATAGGCAAGTGAAGGATTGCTCTCATTATAGGCGCCTTCCCAATTTTCAAAACGCAGAAGCAGGTTGAGCCTTTCGAAGTCAATTTTCTTAACTTCAACATCAGGTTCAATGAAATCTTTTTCAACATCAAAATGTAAATAATGTAAGCTAGTCATACAGTGATCAGTTATACCTAAATCAGCTAGAGAGCAAACTGGATCAAATATGCGAGATAAACTATTTCGACAAAAAATATGGTCGATGCATGTTTGAGAGTTCTCATCAATTCTTGTTGGAACATTAATATATGAAATTAAACCATGAGTTGCCAAAAGCATTAAATAGTTATCCACATATTGGGTTTTGGAGAGAAGATCAATATTAATATCACCTAAGAAAATCAGATTTTTGGTTTTTTCATTACATAATAGAATATTCAATTCTTCAAGAAAGACATCTCTACTACTGTCATGAAGCCTATAGGCACATATTAAACAGTGTTTTTCATTTTTTAAATTAAAAGTTATTTTAATAACATCCGCTGACACCAAATTATCACTGACAACATCACAATTAATGTATACATTTTTTATAAAAACACCCACACCACCAGCACCATAAGTGTTGTTACATGTGGCATAAAAAGTATATCCAGGAATTATGAAATTACCTTTCTCATTATCGAAAATCCAAATTTCTGTAACAAACACAAAATCAGGCTTCTTGGAACACAAGTCTATATGGAGCAACAACACATCAAAATTTGCACGAAGACTACGGATGTTTTGGTGTAAAAAATAAAAGCTATCAGAATAAATATAATTATTCAGAAGAACACTTAACAACAAATCTTTTTCGAATTTATATGATAATACAACTTCATCTGGTTCAAAATCATTTAAATTATCGAAAGACATTAGTTATAATCAAAAAGAACAAATTTTATAGAGCATTTAAGTCTTCTAAACACTTGATTTTTATAGCTGTATGAGCAGTACCATGACATGGGCATAGCTCGTAGAGTACGCATCGCGAGGTTTTGATGGCTGGGACATGTAGAGCGGATGGTCGTCAACGTTCCGGCTCGACGGGCTTTCGAAAGCGCATTGCAGGAAGACCTATTCTTAGGTGGCACAATAAAGTGGAAAAAGACCTCAACTGACTTAAAGTGCCAAAATGGGAAAAGCTCGACTGAAATCGAGTGTTGGTTGAAGCCCAGGTTCACACCGGAAATCAAACTTCTGTAAGAATTAAAGCAGAAAGACCAACCAATGTCTAATTCTTGGTGAATCAACTGTTTTATCGAAAAATTATGTCTTCATCAGCGATGAGACTCATTTCTGGCTCAATGGATACGTAAATAGGCAAAATTGTCGCATCCGGATTGATAAACAGCCACAGGCTATAAAAGATTTACCGATTCATCCCGAAAAAACGACAATTTGGTATGGCTCATGGTGGCATCATCGGTCCTTTTTTTTCTCCAAAGACGACCATGCAAGAAACGTTACCGTCAACGGCGAACGATAACGAGCTATGATACGCGACTTTTTTTTCTGCCCCAGTTGGCTGAGCTGAACTTAGTTGACATTTGGTTTCATCAAGACGAAGCCACATGCGAGAAAACTCGGGAGACAATTGATATGTTGAAGGATGAATTTGGTGTGCAGCTTATATCTCGAAATGAGCCTGTGAGTTGGCCGCCAAGATCGTGCGATTTAATTATTACACATTGACTGTCACGTCCAACCAAGTTTACCTAGCACATCACTGCGTGCCAGGGATTTTAATTGTATTAAGATTTCCTCTTAGTAGCTACCATTTTTAAGACTTATATCATAATGTGAAAGCATACCTGGCCAGCATATTTAATAGCCACGGCACCACTGAAAACTCAACTGGCTATCAAATATGATAGCCATGGCAGTCAATGTGTTAAGTTTCGTAAAGTTGTTAGTCTATGTAGACAAGCCGAACACCATTGAAGCCTAACAGAACAATATAACACGAGTTATTCTTAGAATACAGCCAGCAATGCTCGAAAAAGTGACGAAATTGGGCCTCAAAAATATTTTGAAAATAAGCAATTAAAGTGCGTCGGCTAAGCTGGAGGTTGTATAATAGGAGAAGTGTCACATGGAGCGATGCGTCTCAATTCAAGATTTTTGTTAGAGACTCTCGATGAAGACCGTTCAGTAATAGTTTTTAAGGTGTGTATGTCAGCCCGCCGCGCCCGAGGAGTGGGTAACATAAAGATATCTTCGAACACATAATTTTACCCTCAATGCCAGTGTTGCTAACAGAATTTAAAAATAAAATAAATAAATAAATAGGGTGGCGTAACAGAGCGAGGAGCCCCTGGGCCTAGCGCATTTCTCACAACCAAACCTTGTCAGGGAATGGAAGGGACCTACAATTTTCTGCCGGTTCCGAACGGCTAATTGAGAAAGAGCTTTTCATGGCAGTGAATACTAACGGAGGACTTGCCAATTCCTCGCGAAAGGCAATACCCGTGGAAAAAACATTTTTGCCTCTGTTGGGATTCGACTCGAACCTCTGGATTAACAGACGGACATGCTATCCATCACACCACGGGTACCACAGCTGACAGAAGATAGTCGTTTTATATTTTAAAAAAACTGCGCAATTCGCCACACAGAACAGTTCAACTCAGCATGAGTTGGCTTCGAGTACACAATATTCCAAATCTAAAATAGCCTGCAAACAGCCTCGAAAGATAAGACTTCAAAGACATGAGAAAAAATCCAAGAAGTTTTAGATGGAATAACCTCCTGAATGTTGCAACAATCTTGTGGAATCAAATCGAATTTAAACATTTATCAAAAACAAGAGTGACGTCACCAATATTAAGGAAATTTTTTTTGCGTTGATAAAAATGTGGAAAGCTTTATTTTGCTTCAAATAATTTTCAATTATTTCTTGCTTAGATAAATAAACAGCAAAGTGGCGCAAATGAACAGAGAGCCCGGGACCTAGAGCATTTTTCAACCACATTTTTGAGGAATCGAGGGGACCTCGAATTCTTTTCCGACGCCGAGCGACTAACTGGGAAAACTCTTTTCATGGCAACGAAAGACTTGCTATTTATTCGCGAAAGGAAACTCTTTTGTTTTTCTGTATGGACTCGAGCCTCAACTCTCTCATAACTCAGAAGTTTTTATCGAAAGCAGTTGGAGGAATTCAAACATACAATCATCGTTGCTTTTCATAAACATCTGTATCTTCTTTTGTACAAACTCCTACACTCACTTTTTTGCGTCTCACACCACAATGCCATGACACGTGCCATTGTGTCCATCTTTTCTAATGAAAATGCAAAATATGCAAAAACCAAATGAACATTCACATACAATAAGCATTTTTTTCCCCAAAAATTTGACAATCTGTTCTGAAAGCCGCAGAATTAAAAAACTTTTAATAATAACAAATCAACTCGTAGCATCCTCGAAATAACTTATTTTTGTTTCCTCTTTCTTTGCTTTGTAAATGAAAACGAAACAATTTTAGGGATTTATCCTTGAAATGTACGTTTTATTTTTCCAACCAAAAATACCAACTTCTTCTCTCATCATTTGTATTTGTTTGAAAGCTCCTCGGCAGATCCCAAAAGCCCTACGCAAAATAATAATAGAAAAAAAAAAATGAACAAACATTTTTGAATATCTAATTAGTTCAACTGGGGTTCTCTAATGACTTTCGATTTCAAGGATCTCCTTCGCATCGCATCCGTGTGGTATGCCATGCCGTTGTGTGTCTAGTAGAATTATTGAAAAGAAAATTAAAATTTTCCACAGAATTTCTCCCCAAGAAGCAGCCCAAGCCCCAACTCTGTCCTCTGGTATTGGGATGGGGATGAGGGGGGAATGATGCGGGTTGGTTGATGGTTTGCAGAAATATTATATTCCGAAATAAAACCATCTTTTCTTTGTGATTGCTTTGTTATTGGCTACAAACCTTTATGGCTTTTAGGGCATTTGCGGGTACGAGGGAATAATAATTAAATTTTTACTGAATTTTGAATAAATTCCGCATGGCAGCGTATTTTGTTTGCCAATGCCAAACGCAAAGGCTTTGGAGAGGAACGAAAGGGAGGTGGTAGTATTGTGCGATGTTTATGGGAGATCCTATCGCACGGGACAGAGGGAATGAGAATAAATAGATGTAGATACAAATCCTCTTACCCAAAGGAAATTAGTTTCAAGCTGAAACAACTCATCGGCAGGATTTGGAACGGTTGGGGATCCCATCAGATGTAGGTACACACCTAACCGTATTTTTACTATTTTTTTCTTCTTCTTTTCTTGAAATGATACAGCCTTACAATAACTGAAGGATTTCAATTTCTGGTAGTGCTTCCTGGATCTCAGTTTCATTTGGCATTCAAATGGAAGGGAGGATACAAACGAGAAGAAAAGACGTTAGAAATATCCTCGATGAGTCGAGTCGGATGGAAACGCAGGGTGATGGAACAGCGGACACTACAAGTAGAAACACGTGCTCCTTGTCAAAGGCACAAGCTGCCATTGGCAGGCAGACTCAGATCAGAAAAATAGTCCAAATTCCATTCTCAGAATACCTCGGGGATGTGATTACACATGTGCGCTTGCCAATGTGTGGGTTTTATTTTTTGTATTTTATTTGTTCCAGAATCGTATTTTCGTTTCTTAAGCCGAATTCCTCTGATGCCTATCTTTTCTTTTTCTCAATTTTTCTTTTTATTCTTTTTTGTTTGTCCTCGACTCAGCTCTAAAGATATTTCTGCCTCAGGTCGCATCCGGTATGGGATTTTGAAGTTTCTAATTTTTTAGGAAGTTTGAAAAGTTGGACACTCGAATTTTTTTTTTTTTTTTGCTGGCTATGTCGTTTTGGGTGGAGATTTAGAGATTTGTGTGTGTAGTTCCTGAGGGCATGTTTTCATTCGCTGAAATGGATTTCAATTACGTTTGACTACAGCAATGATGTATGTGTTCAAGTGGAATGAGCTTGTTTTTTTATGTAATAAAAGGTTTTTTTCGGCAAAGTTTTACAATGACGATGGGAATGTTTGTTTCAAAAGCCTACAGAGAGAAAGAGACGGGCAAATGAATTGAAAAGATTTAAATTTTTTTATGTCGATGTGGCTTAAGGTCGGCTTTATTTTTAAATTGAATGCTGTTCCTATCCTACGACGCAATAGTGAATCTTGATTGAGTTGTAGGTGTGTGAGGTGGAAAAGTTTGAATGATTCACTCTCCAAGTAGTTTTACTTTTACGACCCAAAGGCAAATTGGTTGGCCTAGTAACTTTTCTTCATACAAAACTGAAATAAGGTATTTCCAGCTCAAATTGATTACAGTAGTTCAAAATTTACTTCGTTAAACGTCGAAAGTGTTTATCAACACTTATAAAATCATTTATAGTTTTTAAAAAAGTAAGCTAATTTTTAGAACCAAATATTAAATATCTGCCTGTTACTTCTTTGGTGAAGTTTTCTATTTACTCAACGTTATTAAAAATTAAGAAGGACGAATTTTAAGCATTCGAACATGTGGAAATACCAAATCCATTCTTACCGCTTGAAGAGCAATTAACCAAACTGTTTCAGATTAAAAAGCTAATCCTCTTTTCTTTTCAGGGCTCTAAAAAAAAACTTTTAGAAACGCTTCACCTCACTGTTACAAACAATATTGTGGTCTCATAAGCCATACTTAAAGGAAGGGAAAATCAAAGGACACTGAACTTACGTACGAGTTCGAGCAATAAAAAATTAAATATTTTTTATACTGTAATAGCGATGTGCGCATTGTGATCCCGAATCAGTCACAATCTCTCATTTCCTTCATACCAGGAATGAAATGACACAATCCAAGAAAGAAGCATTAGAAGAATGTGCTAAAAATGACGATTAACAAGAAATGTAGCGCAGAAAGAGATTAAGTATTATTCTTCCATCAAATAGAAGAAAAACGATTTTCAACACAGACGACTTTTATAAAAGCTCAGAATTCTACTCGTGGTGCCCGTGTTGTAATGGTTAACGTGGCTGGCTGTTACGTGGGAGGCTCAAAGTTCAAATCCCAAAAATATCAAGACAAAAAACAATGTTTTTCTACGGGTATGACCTTTTGCAAGGAATTGGTAAGTCTTCCGTTGATGATTCTTGAAATGACTCCGTGGTGACGAAGTGGTGTGCCAACTGCCAAAGTCGGGTCGGTAGAACATGAAAATAACAGAATCTATCTTACTGAAAGCTGCCAACAATAGGGGTCACCTATATTTCGGCAGAAGACGTTTGCCATTTCTTTGTTTGGCCGTGGTCGTTTCGACATTTTTTTGTTTTGCAAACCTTGTTTGGCAAATAACACTTTGCATTCTTTCATTTTGTCTTCTTATTATTACGCAATTATTATTTGGCATTTCATTCTTTCGGCTCAGTTTGAAATGATTTTGGGACAATACGCAAACATCATTTGGCAAATTGTTGAATGCCCTTAACTTTCTTCGCTTCAAGTTACTTGGTCAAGTGTTTATTTCGCAAATGATCGTTTCGCCGTTTCATTGTTCCGCGAATCGATTGTTTCACCGTACCTATGCATAAACTTGTTATGATCAAAAAGTACATTCTTAAATCTGTTTCCAGTTATTTCATTAAAATAAATTAAACCATATGTGAAGTTGCTACTTTCGAAATGTGTTTTTCTACATTCTTTGATTATAGTTTTAGTAATTATCGGAAAGCATTTAATATCCTCAGAGAGTTCTAGGAAAATACTTTTCTTACATACAATAAGGCATCTCACTGGTTGTTAAAAAAGTTAAGTATGTATTACTAAATAACGATTTGTACAGTATGTATGTGCGGTAAATTTTTTTTTGCATCTCATTGTTTGGCTTTTTTTTATTTGGCATGCCAAATAAATGCCAAATAAAAAAAAGCCAAACAATGAAATGCCAAATAAGAAATTGCGGATCAAGGGAAGTCTTATCGACCAATTGCTAAACAAAAATTGCTAAATAAAAATTGCCAAGCAATTATTTGACCAAACAATAAAATGCAAAACGTTCTCTGCTGAAATGTAAAATGCTAATCGACAATATGCCAAATAATGATTTGCAAAACAAAAATTGCGAAATGATACACCGCGAAACGATTTTTGTCAAAACATTTTTGACGTAATATAGTATACCCCAACAATAGTTGTCATCTATGAAAAAAAAAAAAAAACTGAAAGCTGCAAACAGTAGTTGGCATCTATGGAAGCTTGGCGGGTATAAAAAAAAATTTTCTTTTATCTTAGCTGAGCATGATTCGGTCATAGACATTGCTTCCCACCGGAGAACTGCATGATTGCAATCACTTGCGCTTTCGAGTCATTCCCTGAAAAACAAGCCGTACACAGTCTCACGCTCTAATGATGAAATAAGTGTGATGTTTGTCGAAAATGTACACAACACTCGCGAATACGAGCCCATACGCATTGCTTGTGCCCATGAATGATGAATGAATGGACGATTCAAACTCAAACAGGTACACCATTCGCTTGCATTCGAAAAAAGCGAATGTTCACGAATGATGAGGGATGACAACGAATATTTTTTCATGTTGATACACACATTTTGTGACCTGACTTGGGCGTTAGTTTTTTTGGTGGTTTTTTTTTTTGTTCAACAAAGTATTGCACTGTGAAGCGTTCATTGCCTTATGAAGTATTCGTTGCACTGTAGATGATTCGTTGCATTAGACACTATTCGCACAAGTTCATACGCATACACATATTGTCATTGTCTGCCATTGTTTCAGTTAAGTTAGTGAGAGTGAGAACCCGTCTTCTTGATTAAAAAAAAAAAGATTACAGTGTGTGTATTTGCTTTGGAATAAGGTGAATGGTACCTGAATAGTGTGTTAGGCAATGAACAAGTGAATGCATTCATAAAACGAGACATTCACTGCAGCTTCCTTAGTACCACGTTTCACAACTTAAAGGGTATCCATATGGCGAAAATGGACAACAGCACTTCTGTTTTGTTTAGAGGAAAAAGGGTGAGTGCAAAATCATGGTGGATATCTAGTAAAGTCCCCTTCAAAGAATACCTTCCACGAACTGCGTTACTTCTCCATTTCAAAACTGAAAATCAGAAATGGGTCAGGTTGGCACCTTACACAAAATCCAAAGCTTACACAACACTTACTCTTCTACGCATCGTCGAACGAACTCCGAAGAACACAAAATATGAAAGTAACGTAGTAACGATGTGAAAGCAACGACTTGTAGAAATTCTTAAAAAGGCTAAACCAACTTTGCCACAAAAAACTTGGATAGCAAATGGCCCCTAATTTCTTTTACTTTTAGCCACGGGAGTATGCCAGTATCTCGAAAGGATCACAACTCTCCAACTTGCCTGCTTCGCACTAAGTATCCATTTGTGGAATATGCAACTAAAATTGGATGACAAAGTAAAAGACTTTCCTATATTTAAAGCTCTGTTCGTTATCATGGTAAAACTACCAATTTGTAAGATCTTGCAGACTGCCAGTTCCAGTTTGAAATCTGTCCTTCAGAATTGAAAGGGTTCGTTCACAAATTACTCAAAGGTGTCAAGTCCTTTTTGGAGAACCCTTTACTATATTGATTTGATTTTGAAAAGGTTCCGGAAACATAGTGGTCGATCTTTTATCGTTTCTATAAATAATGATGCCTGACGAGCTAGTTAAGTTTCTACGCCCCCAAAATTAGAAGAAAGGTGAAAAAACAAAACGTAATAAAGTTCTTATCTTCACAAAACCTTTATTCTTCACTCAACAAGTGAACTCGCCAGAAACGGAACACTTTTGCCCTGACGCATGTCTTCAAGAAAACTAATCTGAGATGGTCAAGCAGTTTAACGTGTAACGCAATAAAACAGATCAGGCCCAAGCTAGACCTTGAGCGGTCGAACGGCTTGGTCTCTCTCGAAAGAAAACACATCACTGCGATGATAGGTGTCGTCACAGGACACTGTGTTATTGGAAGACATGCCCTCAAGGCTAGGAGCCACCTCAAACGACTTTTGCAGAAGCTGCATGGATGAGGAGGAGAAGGAAACTACTTCCCACCTTCTCTGTTCATGCCCAGCTTTAGCTCACAAACGTAGGATACACCTAGCTTCGTATTTCTTTAATGACCCCAAAGATCTTACTCAAATCGACATCCTGCGTCTCTCCCGTTTCATTGTAAGGTCGAGTCGGTTCCACTGGGATAAGGATACATAAGATCCATTGTGGTATCACAAGGGGTCTAAGTAAGTTAGCCGAGCTAACGGCACTGTAACCTAAACTAAACCTAACCTCACTCAACTACCGGGTCTTACGACATCTCTTTCTCTAATGAGGCCAAGTATCTAGAGGTAGTCTTTGATAGCAATTCAGTGCTAGGATTCAGTCGTTCTGTCACCAAAAACGGTACTTTGGATATATACAGCTATGGAAAGACTACTTTACACAAATTTTCCTTCTTTCATCTCACTTCTGTCTTATTGGCTTCAAAATACTGTGTTTCCTCTTACCATTTAATGCTTCTTTTTTTGACAAAAAAGTTACTTGTATCATACCCTCGGTCTCTTTGGAGACGGGCAGAGTAAGCGTTAACTTACGTCTAATCGATGAAACCAAAGCTCTATCAGTGATTCCGTTGAAGCATTCGAAAGATGGACCAATTTTGTATTTAGTGCTCTGTAGCTGCAGTTATCGATATCCTTTTAAAGATCTTTAGATCGGCCGACGAAAGCCGTCTTTCTTAGAATTGAATGCTTGATAGCAACACACGTGGCAAGATACTTGGCTGTCATTTTATCTCTGAATGAAGATTATGTTGTTATCAAAGTACACTAAGTGGAAATGAATTCAAATGTATGTACATCTTTGATATAAAAACCCTTTATAGCCTCTAACAAGTACTTAAATCCAAGGCTGTTGGTAAAGTCTTCCTCCTCATTCAACAACTCCACCGTCGACTGTCGACCGTCACACTAAAAAACCAAATAAACAAAAAAGAAAAACAAAAAAAAAAGTATTAACCTGCCCAACACTTCGACCTCTCCCAATTAACATGGTTCACTAAATATTGTGTGGCAATTAACTCATTAAACCGTATCGCCATTCCGCAATCTGCCATACCGCAAACGGTCTATTATAAAGCGCTGCAACTAACCCACACACAGTTTGGCTTATAATTGGCATTGATTCTCCCCCATCATGCACCTAACGTCAGAAAATTGTTATCGTGTCGTCTCTTTGATAGTTAAATGTGCACGAAGGTCAAAGATCCTAGTTACCAGTTGTTGCCATTGCCACCGAACCGAACTCGAGGTAAAGTATAAATAGGAACATGGTAGAGGTATAGAGGTAGGTGCGTTCAAGCACACAGTACAGTGCCGACTCATTTCCTTCAAATCGTGTACAGCCAGTAGCCCACCTAGAAAGATTTTCCTCGCTCTTTTCATGCCACGTACCAAAACAGAAAACACTATGTTGGATACATCTCTATTTGTGCACTGTTCTTGGAATGGATAAGTGTGTTTGGGGGAAGAGGGGAGCACTGATTTGGAACCTATCACCGACTGATTAAGCACTACAGACACGTCCTCCAGCCATGACGCTCTCTTCAGGAGTCAGGCAGGAGAGAAAAAAGGGAAGTAGTTGCAGTTGGTAGTTATGAAGCAAGTGTATAGGGTACACCAGCACACACACACTAACCGAATCCTTTTGACGTCCCTACGTCGTCGTCGTCGTCGTCATCATCGAATTGTGTGGTGGTGACACAGTCTCCTTGGTATTGCTACGCCTCCGAGTTTTGTTGAAGAGCTTAATTAGCATGCCTTGATTACCGTGTAATTACACCACAACGACAGAGAATTTTTAATTAATATTTTGCTCCCTTGTCGCCTTGTGGGCTTCTTTTGGGTAGCACAGGTGCCACAGATGGAGGACCGCATAATAAGGTCGTCTACTTTTACAGAGATTTATAGATTTATATATTAGCAGGGATCCAACCAGTGAGTGGTGGTGACCTTTCTTCTGGATGCCTCTCCAGAAGCTCTACGCAATTTTGACAAATTCCAATGAATTTACGACTTCGGCTTGGATCATAAAAAATCCATGGATACGACACGTTGTGTCAGAGTGGTTTGTTTTTCTGTTTACGTTCAATGTCATTTCGTCATATTTATGAACATTTCAAACAGACGCGTAGCCCAGTGAAGCACACCAGGACTGCCTCTGCCAGTGCCATGCAAACACAGGCAGTCTTGTCTGGAAGTACTCGTTGAATCTCTGTCTGTATAGCCACTTGATGGAGTTAACCCAGCCAAGCAGGCATATGGTTTTGCGTGAACGGAATTTTTAATGCGAAAATAATTAAAAAATATGTATGGTGTGTCGTTATACTCGGTGATGTGATGGAAGGACTCCCTTCTTCGCCAAAGCCAATATAGAAGACCATTTTGTGTGTGTTTATGAGTGGGTCCCCTGGATGGATCAATGTTGCTTCGGAATGCTATCGCCTGCGTTGGATGAATATCTAACTTGTGGGATGGCACGAGATACCTACGTACGAGTAAAGACCTTTATCCTCCAGAGCCTTGCGATGAATCGGCGATTTTTCATTCTCAGAATACAGTGAACGGAGCTAAAGAAGAGTCTCCGTCCGTTGTCTGCGCGTGGTTATCGCAGCTGGAAACTAGCTCGAAATAATTGATTGTTCGCGCCCGCTCATGTGCCTGGGTGTAAGCGCCAGTGGGTGAGCTAAATAAGCCCATTCAAGGCTTCGTCTTCCTTTTTTTTTTTTTATTCTTGGTGATTTGAAAGTTCACGATTGTGGCGCGCGATATATGCGCCAATAACCAATTCATTATGACTGTGTAGTTGCGCCAGTCGATTCGATTATGTGAGGAGGAGGAGGAGGTTCGCGCCTTGTAATCCCAGAATCTGTGTGAGGCCAATTCATCTCGAAGAAGAGCATAACGATTTTCTGAGAAAACATAGTGTGGGAGATTGAATGGGTTTCCTATTTTGGGATTCAATTTGAAAGTTTTATTGCATCTCTGTGGTAGATTGTGCCGTTCTCACGATACAACTATATAAATGGACCCTGTGCAATTTTCATATGAAACAATTAATATAGACGACTCCTTCACCTTTGATAGAAGAGGACATGATGCAGCAGTAGGAAAGGAACGCTCAAAGCACTCAAGCAATCGATTCGAAGATAATCGAAAGTTAGTGCGCCAAGGAGAAGCATAAGCAGAAGCACCGTGTCGGCGGAGTCTTCCAAAATTTAATCAGATTCACCTTTGGCTTGCGGGAAACAGCGATACAAATTGATCGATGGTGTGTAAGGACTCCCGCAGAGCATGTTGCGGAAAAGTAATTTCATTTAAACGATTGAACACATGTGGTTCTAAGGTGGGAATGCTGCAAGCTTTAGGTCAATTGAATTGAACAAATATTCAAAAACAGTTCATTGAAACAGGGTGCGAGGTGGGCCTTAAATTACCTGTTAGGTTCTATGACGTTTCCATTATCGTTATAGATTTCGGATTGATGTTTGAAGTTATCGAATTTATTCGAAAACCTATTGAGTCCACGATGTTCTGTATGCAATTACTTATCTCAAGTTCAGATTCAATGAACTAGTAGAAGATCTCATAAACGTTCGACCAATGCTCATCGAGTTTCCTAATGAATTTTGTCTTAGGATAGCAAAGTTCAATTGTTTGCTACGTCAAAAGCAGTATTTTTCAATGGGAGATATCGTTTACAGTGGCTGTAAAGGTGATGTAAGTGTGAGATATTTGCTGACATAAAAAGATTTTTAGCAGCAATATTAAATGCCAAGAACTGCAATTGTAATAAGTTTATGAGCTTAAAAAAAAAATCAAATATTTTGTGAAATAATTTCCATGATAGCTCCAGAAGCAGATTGAAGAGGTTCAAGTTCTGGCTAAAGCACCTCCGTTTTTCATCGTCGAAAAGTTGACTTTACTGTTTATCTTCGTCGCACATTGAGTTCTAGCCTGCTTGTATTAGTAACCATTAAACGGCGCGGCGGCGGCGGCTGTGATGTTCTTCAAATAATTATCTATTTAAAGGAAGCGGTGCTGTGCTTTTAGATGGAAGATAGCCTGATAGGGCAACGAATGACATTAGTATTGAGTAGATGACTGAACGATGCGTCAAGAGAAATGTCCAAATGAACTTTTTGACTCAAAGAATTTTTACGAAAAAAATGTGAATATGTTGCACTCTACCACTAATGATGCAACAAGCTTGATTTTTTTGTACACACGGGCTCCATGTCTATTTCAAAATAGAGCAGGGCCTTTGCAATTTTCGACTTAAACTGTAATAAAAAAAGATTACAACCGAGGGCCAAAACGTTTTAGTTTTTAAAATAATTTTGCATATTTCTACAACAGAAAAATGAGACGTGATGAAAAGAAAATTTGTATGTACACATATGTATAGAAGCAATAAGTATAGACAAGAAAACACGACATTTCATCAAGGTGTGTATTTTTGTTTAAGGGTAGAAATTCATGTGGTGCTCGTAGCATAATGATTTGAAGTTTTTGTTAAATTCCTCGGTGACAAGTCCACCGAGGGCGATCAAACTGACTAGTGCTTTCTAATACACGAATCTCTTCGGAACCTTCGAGAATTATTCTCAAAGTAGGTATTATTAGCCGAGTTTCATTGGGATTCATATTCACTTCAGCAACCCATCGCAAGACATCGCACATGGAAAAAAAGCAACTATAAAGTGAACAAAGTGACAAAAATAAGTTACTTGCCGAAGTGAACAACAGGGATGGCTGGTAAATGGAGTTTATGGAATAAAGTTATAAAAGTGAATACAGCGTTTCATTGAGCGCCTAAGTGAAGTGAATATAAATATTCCCAGTAAAATTCGGCTATTGTTGAGGGATGGGACCTAACAATGTTCTTTAACAAAATCTATTTTCGAATCGCTAAGGAATTTGCTTCTATGTATTTACTATTCTTTCAGCTTCTCATATAAATATCCATAAAGCACAATAGAGAATTGAGCAAACCACTAGAAAAACTCGTTGATATTTGCTATAGACAGTATTCACACACATTAACGTACGCAGCAATGGAATTATTTCTAACTATCTTAAGCGTATGTGAACTGACTAGAATCGTTTCACTTAACCGAACACTTTACGGACTGCTTTAATTTTTTGTGGCAATTTCCATCCGCGAGAAATTGACAATGTTTCTAAAAGTAACTACTGTTACGCAAAAGAAGGAGTCCATATCCAGTCAATGAAAAAAATTGATTCGAAGAAGAAAGCAGACTAGCCAAAGAGTCAAGACTCAATTTATGTTATTTCGTTTGAATAAAATAAAATAGTTTTTGTTTCCAAGTGGAGGTAGTTTCTTTAATATACTTTGTCATGAACAGCGCTTTCTCACTTCTCGCATAGAATCGGCAACAAATCAGTAGGTCGCTCACATTCCCAAAAAGCTATTACTCGTATTAATAGTAGACAGTGTTCTCTAATTTTTAATACGAAGCACACTTGAGTTCGTAGTCCATCAAGGGAAACCTGCATATCATCGATACCGAATAGCATGATAACACGAAAAGTATGTACCTCAATTTTCCGAAAGAACAAAAAAAAATCAAAGATTTCCAAATATTTTATTTTGTTTTGGGGGCTCTACAAGAACGTGTCTATATACTATACACCCAAGACAAGCCTGCACAAGCACAATTTGAGGGGTAAAAAAGAATGGCGTAGTTCGTGTTTTTCGTTTAGTACGAACTTTTGAGTAATTTGAATTTGAAGTTAAAAATGACGAAACCCTTCAGTCATTTCTGTTGGAAAAGTGATGTCAGGTACCAAATTTATTTGCTACAAGAAAAATATCGATTTTGAAAGGAAATTTTGTTTTCAGCTCGAAGGAAGTAAAAATGCCTTCACAACATTCTTCATAGAGTTATATTCTTCGCTTTTGAAAAAGTAATTCAATAGGAAGTAGGTAATGGTTTGCATTTCAATGATAAAACCAATAACAACCAAAAATTGGCGGCACCATGAACTCATACGACTGAAAAAAGCTCAATTTTGGAAATTTTTTTTAAGGAAAATAACTGAACAATTTTTTTTAAACGAATCAACACGAGTAACACGAAGTGTACTTTTCCGTCCAATGACTCGATTGAGGTCGCGTTACGTAACACGACTAACCACTGAAACAAGATCAATTCAGATTATGAACCAAAGGAAAACTTTTTCATATGAAATAATTGAGTGATTTCGTTTAAAACGAACCAACATGAATACAACGATGTGTTTTTTTGCCATTCTAACGACTCGGTTGAGGTCGCGATACATAGCCAAAGCGATCCTTCCACACTACAAAGTGAAAAACTTTGGGCAATGAATTTCTGATAAAAAAAATTAGTTTTTTAAAAAGCTACAAACTGCTTAAAATTTAAAATTTTTATAGGTAATATTTTAGTCACTATTTTCAAACAAAGTCAATGATTAAAAATTGATTTCAGTACATTCCCAGGGGGAGTTTTTTCTTCAAATAACCTTCATATGATTTTCTTGCCCACGAGCTTGGACAGAATAATTGTGGGCTTTATTTCAAGCCCTGCTCACTTGTTGTGCGTATTGAAAACGTATATCCGAAAACAAAGTTGCCAACACTAAATGGTAGCAAAATAATATGTCTTTTGCCACCGTTCCATTTTTCAAAAGAACTTTAAGAAAAATGTTTCTTGAAATCTTTGAGAAAAAAGAAACCTAATACGAATTGATAAGTGTTGCTATTTTTCTGTTTTCTTTCTCATTTTCGTCTTTGTGGAAAACAATTGAAATGGAATAAAATAATTCTTTACTCCCTGCTTTTGTAAACAGATAAACGAATGCGCTCCTAAGGACTCGCACATCAAGATAACAGTTAAATGACAAGTGCAAACGCATTCTATACCTGTAAGAGTTTTTTTATTCAGGAAAATCTTATTGCATTCCATTTGTTAGAGTAGCGGCAAATAGCAAAAAAGTTACCCCGCAATTTAGTAGTTTTACAATATCGTTAACTTTAGGTATCCAACTAAGACATCATGCCAAAACAACTCGTCAAAACAATTGACAATTCGAATTTTTGGATTGGATTGGATTTTCCGTTTAAAGCTACCCTTGGTTCAATCTCCGGGGTTTTGAATAGAAAAACAAACTCTTTCCTGTCGATTATTGTTAATCGTCAGTTTCCCATTTATGCTGATAAGATTTAAAACTCACACGACATAGGGCATAGATTCGCCGCTCTGTTGCACCATTCTTTTTACTAATTTAAAGCCCTTATCTTCCATTGCACAAATGACACCAACTTCAGGCTCAACTTAAAATGCTCATTACCTTCCGTTTTCCTTTTTTTATGAAATAATCTTTTCACATTCAACGTGTTTCTTAAAGTATGTGAACTTTCTTTAACCACTTTGGCAACACCTGTTTCGAATTACTTTGACTCCCACATTGAACTATAAGACTCACACCCTTGTGCTTTTTCACATATGAAACGACTTGTTTGAAATTGGTTTTGAAACAGGTCGGCAATAAAATAGCAATACCCGCACCTCATTGCTGAAATCACATCTGAACAGCGAGCCTACACTCCCCCAACATAGCCCACAGTCAAAAACATGATAAAAAAAGAACGAAATAAATGTCACAAAAGAGTTGGCAAAATATTTTCACTGCATTCGCATAAAATTTGAAACTTTGACTCCCCACAGAGATGTTGTAGGGGAGTATCCACCCTCATCCGCTTGGTTTACACCCTCTGGTTTTTCGTCCTCGATTACGAGTATAGTTCGAGTTGAATTGCGAAGAAAATTATTATTGGATTGGTCTTGACAACCTGCCTACCGCTCATAAATATTTTCACAGAAAAAAAACGAAAGAAAATTGTGTAGGTAGGCATTCTCTGCTTGATCCTCTTACGTATACCAAAGGAAGCATCTCAAGTACCAAATTCAACCCTCATGCAAACAAATTGTGTATTTTTTTTTCTTGGAATCATTTTGATTGCGCCATCCAATCATTCGATATCCATAAGCGTCTCAACTTCAATGCGATGGCACACGGCATCAGGAAGTTTGTTTGAGTGGTCATCTTAGATGAAAGGTATATCAAGAATCAATTAACGTCAATACGAAATTTACGATTCAGAATCAGAGTGTGGACTGAAGACGAATCGAGCAAAAGAAAATCCCAGGGATAAGACCCTTCGATGATGGTGTAATGGGTTTCTGCTACACACTTGCGTCTCTATAGAGAGGAAGACCACTTAGGTACCAATGCGATCGATGTACCAAAAATAAGCCCCCTAGATTATCAAATTCGAAAATGAATTGTTTATGCGACATCGGACACTGCTATCAAGTGAATAATAACATCAATAAAATTAAGCATTTTATTTGAGATTAAAAAGGTCACATTGAAGTCTGCGTGGCATTGATACACCACTAGACTGGTCACAGCGAATAACCGGCGCGTACTTTTACTTAAGTTTAAGGTTTCTTCAAACTGATAACACTCAACAGCTGAAAAACACACACACAGACGTACAATAAAATAACGACAAGACGATGAAATGTTTTGATTGACTTTAATGGCTCCCCTTTTTTCCAATCATGGATACAGCCAGATATAAGAGGAAGATACTCTTACCATACTTCAATACTATGTGAGCATCAGTCGACTTGGTATATGGACAAGTCGACTTAAAGGATTCCCTTGCTAATGGACCCAGAGGAACAGCATTTAAAATCGACAACCATTAAGTAGACGCTCTCCGAATTTTATGATTGCTTTCTGGGTGTCGATGGGGATATAGGGGTCACCATAATGGAAGTGGATGGCACTTTGCACTCGATATTGGGATACATTAAAAATAAAAGACTCGGCACAACACATGTGCTCTAGAGAGGCTGAAAGTGTGAGACTTATACTTGCTATCTGTTGATGGGATCATCAATTTTTGGTTTTTGTTTGGCATTAATAAAGTGCTGGACATTTTGTTTGTTTTGTGAACAAAAGGGTATGTGGATAGGAACCATATTTTTATCGGCACCATTGACTGTCTCCTAGCTTTGATGTGTTGTATAGGAGTTCTCGAAAGGGGGAGCAACTGTGACATTAGGCTGAAACTTTCACTTGGTGTTCGAGAAAGGAATGGGGTTCGTGGTAGAATGTGTCACGATTATGAGATAATTTCCATAAAAAACTTAATTCATGGGCGCACTTGGGTGATAATAGATATTTTTTTATGGATATTTAAATATTATTACTTCACACTCACTTAACCAAATCGACCCATTGGAATTTAATTTTTAAGACGTTCTCACGAAGATTGTGATTTGGTTTTTCTGCTAACGCATACATCTGTTTTCACGACGAGTGAAGGAATTAAATATGCCCTATGTCCTGTGAGTGGTAAGTCTTATCAGCACGAATGGGAAACTGACGATCAGCAATAGTCGACAGGAAAGAGTCTGTTTTTATATTCAAAGTCCCCGGAGATTGAATCTAAGGGTTTAGACGGAAAATCCAATCCAAAAAATAAGGCTTTTGTCGTTTCTGGGATGAACAGGCTATTCAAATAGTCAATTGGTTGTTTTGGCATGATGTGGTAGTTGCCCAAGTAACATTTTTACTCTCATAAGATGCTCCAAGAGCTTTACTAGACATATTTCTGGGAGTTAAATGTAATCTTGTAGAGTTCTCCTATATTGTTGTGGGACTGTTATCTTACAAGCCATAAATAAATAAAAAATAAATAGTGTGGCGCAACTGAGCGAGGAGCCCCAGGGCCTAGCGCATTTCTCACAACCAAGCCTTGTGAGGGAATGGAGGGGACCTATAATTTTCTGCCGGATCCGAACGGCTAATCGAGAAATCGCTTTTCATGGCAATGAATACTAACGGAGGGCTTCCCAATTCCTCGCGAAAAGCGATACCCGTGGAAAAACATTTTTGCCTCTGTTGAGATTCGAACCACGAACCTCTGGGTTAACAGGCGGACATGCTAACCATCACGCCACGGGTACCACTGAAGCTGTACAGGTATCCTGAGTCAATACCTAAACTAATTAAAACTAATTAAAGCTAAATTAAACTACAAGGATGAGAAATGGTTTAAAAGGAGGACTTTCAGACAAGGGCTTGGAAGATTAAGGTCGAAAAGAAAAGGAACAGAGTTAATCTTACTCATCATGCGGGTTAGGGGTTCGTTGAGACCATAGGATGTACGATGAGCAGGAAGGAAAAAAAATCGGGATGAAATTACGTTTCGGGGATTAGTGTTGAAGGAGATAAGGTCTAAAAGGGGGGAGCAGTCAGTGTTACCAGTAAGAAGTCGGTGAATAAATATGATGTCACAGACATTCTTCTGTTTTCTAGGGAGTACAGATTAAGGATTGCGAGACGTTCGCGGTAAGGAGGCAGGGTGAGAAAGTTTCTAACATCGTAGAGATCCCGAAGGGCAAACAGCAGAAAACGACGTTGAACACTTTCGATCCTTGAGATATGAACCACTTGATTCCATATCACACTTGCGATGCATACTCTAGGAAAGGGCGAACATAGGCAATATAGAGGGATTTCGTTACAAGGGGGTTGTGGAACTCTTTGGGCCATCTCTTGATAAAACCAAGGGCGGAATTAGCTCTTGATATTACTTCGTCAATATGAGAACGAAAATTTAATTCGCTGTCGCAGAGAACTCCTAAATCTCGGATAAGCTGCACACGGTTTATAGGAAGGTTCAGAAAATGATAGGATCTGCGGGGAGGTTTATTACTTTTACGAGAAAAAGTTATTGTCTCGCATTTGGCAATGTTTAACTCAAGGAAGTTTTTAGAACACCAAAAGACGAATGAATCGAGGTCATTTTGAAGCTGGAGAGAGTCTCGATCGGAGGTGGCGACTTTGAAAATTTTACCGTCATTCGCGTAAAGTGAGATAGAAGTATATTGGATGATCTGTTTGACATCATTAATCGCAAGAATGAAAAAGAGGGGTCCAAGATGGCTGCCTTGGGGCACACCGGAGGTTGCCACAAAAGGAACTGAAAGAGTAGAACCGAAGCGAAGTCTATATTGAGTAGGATAGGGCTGATTCCGAGGAAGGAAAGTTTAAAGAGGATTAAAGTGTGAGCTTTGCTGAAATCTGTGGCAATGACGTCTTCGTTTCTTTTTCCATCGCAGAAAGAGAGAAGGAAACACACTCAACTAGATAAGTGGTTGTAGACCTTCCCTTACAGAAACCATGCTGCTTGGAGGATATCATTGATTTGCACTGGAAAGAAAGTATTTCATACAGAATGCTTTCGAAAAACTTAGGGATATGAGAGAGTTTGGCTATGGATCTATAGTTAGAAATTAGGTTTTTGGGGCCTTTTTCATGGATAGGTGAAATAATAGATATTTTCCATAAGTCCGGAAAAACTCCACTTGAAAGGGATAATTTGAAAAGGTTATTGATGGGAAAGGCTAAACTGGAACAACAATTTTTTAAGCAAAATGGCAGGAATGCCATCTGGACCTGGATTATACTCGTCTTTGAGTTTGAGGAGATCATTAAGAACAGTTGACTGATTAAAGCTTAGATTAGAAGGTCCTGTAGAGAAATGGCGAAGATAGGAAAAGTAAGTCTGGTCTAGATCTGGGGTTTTTTGGTCAAGAGACAGTTTAAAGTAACTTGCAAAAAAATTTGCGATTGTTGTTGGTTCGTTGGAAGATTGGCTTTCGTAATGAAGAGAAGAAGGGAAACCATCATTTTTCTTCTTATAATAGATAAACTTATAAAACGATTTTGGCTCCGAGATTAGATTAGCTTGGGTGGTGGATGTAAGGTCATTGTAAAGAGCTTCATTGAGGTTGGAAAATTTATAAAACACTCCAATCCAGATCAACAGACATGAAGCCACACGATCTAAGAACTCAACTTACAACTAATAAACGAAGCAGTATCAGGAACTCAATCCAAAGTCAATCGTTTAGAGAGATGTAATACCGAGACAGCAGTTACAGAAATTCAGTCCAGAATCCGGCAATTAGCAAGGCTCCGCAGCAAAGCAAAGAAATGGAAGTAGTTCAATTGTTCAATCTTTGGGAGAAGGATTGTTGCACAGGCACCCTGTTTTGCTGAATGTCACATTGCTACCAATTTGAATTTGAAGACGACGCGACGGTAAGTTCCTGTTTGGCAAGCGTTCGACAAACTAAATCTTCTATCTATTCTTATAAGACACGTGAAGTAACTAACGTGACCCGATGGAATATATCAAAATATTTAACTAAACGTGGGAGTCTTTTATCTAAACATAATAAAAGTACACTGTCATTAGAGTGGGCCTTGGTCAGCCAAGCCCTAATCACAAAGTTTCTAATCAAAATCATAGAAGAAATGCTTCGACAAGGAACCTAACGACTTGTTTTTGTTCATTACCTACAATTGATTGATTGCAGTAACTTCGTTTCACTCCAAGTAAATGATGCTGACATACACAGCTACTCGCCTACCTACTGTCCAATGCATCAAATCATAGAAATTCCCACACGTAACCAATCATTTTATTACCGCAAGCCACTTGTTCAATCAAAAGCTCATTGTGCACCACAGAATGCAACAGATAATTTGTACCCGCAGAAACACAATAAGACGGTATGGTCAATTAAAATGCAGTCATCTAATCTCCAAGCCCAGATTGATCTGGCGCCAGTATAAGACCGCAAAACAAATGCTCTCTCACACAAGTCCCATAGATCACTTGTATGCCTCTGCTATGCAATAGTGATCATGATCAAAGCTGATTGTCTCTCAACAGTAACTAATCATGCACTTTACTGCAACGTTGAGGTTGCACAAAGCTCCGCATGCCAAACACGACTACAGTCAGCTCGGAAAAGACTGTCGCGATCATTGAAACAAGTCAAGAAATAAGAAGAAACTGACGAGGCTATAAAAATGCAAATAGCAAAGATCCATAGATACCGTACATAAAAATTTATATCTGTGTGGTAGAAATTCAAAGCAACAAAAGCTTTCCGAGAGAATTCGTCATGTCTCATTAGACATTAGTTGTTCTTCTTCATCTTCGCATCTCGAGAGAAATGTCATTGCCAACATTAAACAAGATTCAAAGCAGATACTTTTGTATCTAATGGAAAGAGTTTTCCTTATCGCTCTAAAGAACACGATTTACAACTTAAAAGCTGTATCCATACAGAACTTCGGTACATCACTATCGCTACCATAAAAATCTAACACACAATGTCATTAAATTCAGGATGAACCACGCAATGAAATGAGTGCAGCCACAGAGTGGATTTGATATGAGTGTAGAGTCGCATGCGGGCAGCATAAAAAGTATGTATATTCCAAATGCAAGATAACGCACATGAATACGCCTCCACCAGCGCAGCACCGTCCACCCCATATAGAATCCACAAGGCACCACCACTCGTACGATACTCTAAAAGTGTATCTTTTTTGTGATGCCTTGTCGTCGTGTGCTCTTTTCGTCGACGACGACGCCGCATTCGGCGACCCAAATTTCATCTAACACTCAATTAGGATTTTTTCTCACTTCAGAGATACATTTTATCTAGTTTTTCTTTTGAAGGGGGATCTCTTTTTATGGCAGGAATATGGTTAAAGAATCAAAAACGAAGGTGAAGTGGAGCTCTTGGGTTGGTTGTATTTTTAAATTTTAAAGTGCGACGACGCCAATGGTAGTGGGTGTGAGAAGTCTTTACTCATTAAAATAACCTGAATTTCAAATTTCATTAGTTTCCTCTTCGATTAATTTTTTTTTTTTTTGCTTCTTCCCAATTGGAAACTCGAGTTTTACAAAGTTGTAGAGACAAGAATGGAGGCGCTAATGCCAGATACAATTAAGTAATGAAGTTTATACTTATTTTGTGAGTGTAGGCAGGGGGTCGAAATCGAAATTCGAATTAGAGATACACTGTTTTGTTATTTATATTTTCATTCATATCGACACTCGATGCGAGAGTGGGCTGTCTAATTCTTGTATGCTTTTCGATTGATCTTCCTTTCAATATCTTGTTCTAGTTTCAAACAATGCCTCGAAGCTGGTTTGGGACAAAACATACACAAAGAATGGCTAAGGTAAATATTTTAAATAAACAGACTTTGTTGGTATTGTTTGATTAACAAAAGCAAAGAAAAACAGTTTTGAAATGAAGAAAACTGTGTTTTTTGTTCCATGTGTCAAAGGTTTTTGTTTTGG
This sequence comes from Melanostoma mellinum, assembly GCA_914767635.1. NCBI lineage: Eukaryota > Metazoa > Arthropoda > Insecta > Diptera > Syrphidae > Melanostoma > Melanostoma mellinum. The sequence goes on from OU612059.1 coordinate 165,083,938, forward strand.
GTTCTTTTATGAAAATACAAAAGTTTTTAGTTCTCAGTTTGATTGAGTTTTGTATTTCTCAGGGACATGAGATGATGGCGTGGGCTTGACATCGGCATCAGAATTCAATAAACACAATCAGAAGCTGAGGAGAAAATCCAAACTGTTGAATGGACACACATTTTCAATGAAATTAGAAATGAGAATTTTAGATCAAGTGAAAGTTTTAGCCGACATTTTTTTGTATATCGACTTGTATGTCCAAGAGTTCTTAGGAATACGATTTCATTAAGGCAGACATTTTCAGAACGATCTTTAGGAGAAAATCAATTTGACAAACCCACGTTATAAACGTGAAAAGAATAACACAAAGGACAGTAAACCATTTGCTGGAAGCCATTGGAGTGAGCGGAAGTTAAAACGATTCCGAAACTTGACAAACAATAACTAACATAAAAAAGAAACCTATGAGCATTATTCGACAAAAGGTTTCGAATGCTTTTGGAAAGATTACTTCTGAGACATTAGCCAAAGAAAAGACTTTATGTGATTACATTAAATGGTATAGTAAGCTTATATACAGCTTTGGGCATTTCGATGCCTAATTGAAACATATTATGTCAACCATTCGAGAGTTTCAATCGAGAGCTGGGGTTGAATTTCTGCATCAGCAATCCAGTAAATAAGGGGCATAGTTCTTTGAACAGTCATCTATCAAATCACGTTCAATTAATGATGAGAAAATGCCAAGCTCACACAATTCCGTCACGTTACTCGGAAGCTCGGCTTCGGTTCTTTTGCTCAGAAATTGAACAAGAACTTGGCTATTCTTTATTTTTTGAAATAAAAAGAGGATGCTTATGTTAATCTAAATAAACTCAGATCTAATTGCCAGTCTTCTGTACTATTACCAGGGTAGCACCCTTCACTTTTTTGTAGTGCACTAAAATGAAAATAATGTGGCTGTTATTTCACAACATTATAACCTTCAGGGCGGCGCGGCGTCCATCAGATAAAACTGGGAGACTAAAAGAAAAGTAGATGCTGAAAGCGGGATTTGAGCCCACCCTTCTAGCTTATCTATATGAACACTCTACGATTGCACCACGGCCACACTTGATTACCTTCTGTGAGTGAATGAAATTAAGTTCATTTTGGGGGATGATCACAGGTTCAATTGATCGAAAGATCGCTTTTTGCATTAGACCAACTGGTTTTACTTCTGGGCTGAATGAAGTTGTAAGCAGTAGTACATGTCCCAAAATTCATAAAAGATGCGAAACAAATCTAAATGAGCCAAGACACTAATCTGAAATTCCCGTATTCAGGATTGTCCAAGCTTCGAGCCTCCATGTACCCAAGGCAAGAATAACAAAATCCCGTCTACTAAGGAGTGTATATTGAATATCTGCATCATGGCTTAATTCGCCAACATTAGCCTAATAAACTCCCACAACCTCTCAGAAGAGAAAGACGACAATTTCAAAGACGGTTTCTACGAGCATCTCGAAAAAACATATGAGAAATACCCTGGACGTGGCGTGAAAATCGTTCTTGGCGATTTTAACTCAAAACTAGGGAAGGAGGACATCTTTGGAAATACATTTGGTACGCATAGCCTCCATGACAAAACCTCCGAAAACGGACTGAGGTTAATCGATTTTGCTGCGGGGCTAAATCTTGTTGTAAGTAGTACACGCTTCCCGCATCTCAAAATTCATAAAGGTACATGGCGATTCCCAGATCAATTAACCGTCAACCAAATTGACCATGTTGCGATCGACGCAAGAGACTCTTCCAGTGTGTTAGATGCCCGAACTTTCCGAGGGGCCAACTTTGACTCGCACCACTACCTTGTTGTAGCCAAGGTACGACTGAAGATATCTTGTTCACGACCAGCACGAACTAACGCTGTGAAGAGATATGACGTCAGAAAGCTACAATTGCAAGAGATTGCCAATGCCTTTCCAACCGAGTGTCCCTTCAATTATCCTTGAATCCCTTGCCGCCAGCATTAAGCATTGAAGACCAGTGGCAGCAATGCCAAGAAGCCATCAGAACCGTTGCCTCTGAGGTACTGGGTTTCACTCATCCCCCAAAACGAAACCCATGATTCGATGAAGAATGCAGGCAGGCAAATGCAGCCAAACAAAAAGCACGGCAAATGCTTATGCAAAAACGAGCAAGGGCTGCTTACGATCAGTATAACGAGATCTAAGGGAAAAGAAGGGAAGAACACCGAATTCTCAAAAAGAAAAAGAAGCAGCATGAGAAGCGCTCGTTTGAGGAAATTGAGAGATCCCATGACAGGAACGAGATTCAGAAGTTTTACCAAAAGTTAAAAAGATCTTACCAAGGTGGCAGACCCCGGACTCAAGACTGAAAAGACTAACAGGGAAGCATAGTTATAGAGTCACAGTCGCTACTGAGGATCTAGAAAGATCATTTCTGCAGACTGCTTAACGGCGATGAGGACACATATTCCGATGTCAGGCAGATTGCCCCATTCAGCTTGGACGATGATCAAGAATGACGTCCTCCCGACCTAGAGGAAGTTAAGCTTGCCATATGCAAACTAAAATCAAATAGGGCTGTAGATGCAGACGGCCTTGATGCCGAACTCTTCAAGGCAGCTGGAGACCAGTTGGAAAGGAGCATGCACCAGCTGATCAGCATGATATGGTCGGAAGAAAACATGCCCGATGAATGGAACCTCAATATCGCATATGCCTGATCCTAAAGAAAGGAGATCCTTACAATTGCGCCAATTATAGAGGGCTTCTTAACGCCGCTTGTTATATCTTGTCTGCTGTAATATGTGAACGTCTGAAGCGCCACGTCAACAATCTGATGGGTCCTTACCAACGTGGTATTAGACCAGAAAACCCCACATTCGACTACATTTTCAGATTACGGCAAATCTTGGAAAAAACCCGAGAATATCATATCGATATACTCCATATTTTCCCATCGAATTCAAGTTTTTACAGAGAAGAGCTGTACAGAGAGATGACTCTTGCCAACCGTTCGTTGATTCTCTGAGTTACAAAACCAATTGAGAAAATATTTTGTAGGCCCATGACCACCCCAGCCCATTTTTACAGCACGGAAGCCTGGACCTTATCGAAAAAGGATGAGGAAACCCTTGGCCGTTTCAAAAGAAAAATACTGCGAGTGACATATGGACGAACTGTATGAACTGTATTGCGATTTGCGAGACGACGATGGCTGGGAAATGTAGAGTGGATGGACATCAACGCTCGACGTGTTTTCGAAAGCACATTGCAAGCAAATCGTATGGAAGGGGAAGACCTCGTTTTAGATGCGGCACATTCCAGTGTAAGAAGACCTCAACCGACTTCGACTGCAAAAATGGAAAGAGCTCGTCCGAAATCGAAGTCGTTTTCGGTATACGCTGGTTGAGAACCAGTTTCACACCGAATTGTAATACCAACCTTAGTAAGTTAAGTAAAAAGAGGAGCGATAGAGGATTCTTTCATTAATCTGACTTCTTGAAAATTCAACTCATTCATTTACAAATTGATTTCATTCCTCTCCAAATGGAATTCAACCGCCTAGCAATGGAAATCTACGTTATGTTTTTTTAAAGCAGCAGGGGATTTCAACGAGCCCTAATTGGCAAAACTAAAAATAAGCTCACATGAATTAGACTCGCTGGCGACACATTGACTTAGGCCCAAGTTCCTCCAGACCTGTAAGCGCCAAAGCTATGTAGGGAAGTAAGAATAGGCCAAGTATCAACGGACAAGGCTCACAAAGGAACAAAGTCCTTAGCTGGCTACCACCGCAGTTATAGGTACCTCAAGTTGGTAGATATAGCCGTAAGCTTAACTGTGTTTATTGATGTGGAGTTCTCTTATTCTGTTGCGAAGTCAAGCAAATATTAACTCCATCCCTTATATTTTTGATTCTGACAATCTATGAAAAAGCCATCTAAGTCCCTGTTTTTGATATTATTTATTAGACATTTCAAGATATATCGTACGTCCTCATCGATTGCTAATAAACTATTTCCCATAAAAAATTGCCAGCGGTCGGCACTACTCAATGATAACTATACAGAACCAAAACCAACTGAAATTTTTCTCTGCAAAAATTCTTTTCATGTGATCGCTTTAATTAATCCTCATGTTGGAATCTAGTGCATCAAAACCATATCCTTGGTTATGATACTGACATCCAACATCTATGTATGTCAATGCCTAGCTTCTTAGCTCCAACCACCCACCCAATCTTCAATAATGACTTCCATTCACACAATACCTAACGTTAGAGAACACCTCAAGCGATACTATTCAACTGCATTACACCATTCAATCCACGAGAGACAACTGTCAGCTCATCGAAACACTAATCCAACAGAACTGGACGCAATTTATCAGAATCCTCAAAACAGAAGGGACATATAACCTCCTTTGCCAACCAAGAGCTTGCTTCCTGATTGCATGTATAGTATAGGCCAAAACCAAAGCTATCACCCAACATATCATTCTCGCATGATTATTGTGGATGAATTGCCCGGAAGACATTTCCTTGCATGGGATAATACAACACAACAACATGTCCATTTCAAAGCCAATGGCATCAAAAATTTCAATTGTACCGATGAATATAATGGAGACCATCATAACCATAAATGAGGTTCCTTGTGCCTCAGCACACTCTCTCTCCCTCCCTTTGCCGGATAGTCCTCTTTTGCTGCTGTTAATCTGTTCATTTCTACAAGAAAAGAAGAGACAGAGAGAGAGCCTCAAGTGATGGTGTTGGGCCTCGAACGCTCGAACCATAAACATGTGTACATGGCTTGTCATGCAAGAGGAAACCTAACAAAAGAAAATCTCAATCATAATAACAAATAATGTGACAAAGCTATTACCAACACATAATTTTCAAATCCTTACCGCAGGGCCATAGCAAATAAACAGTTGGGTCTTACACGTAATGGCTTGAATGGGATGGTAAATTTTTTACTGCCATTTTTCTTTAAACACTTCCGGAGGTCGTTAAGAGCAATAAATTTTTATTGGATTTTCATTTGACTTACGTATTAGCTTTCCTCTTAAAGAGGATTTTTTTTTATTGAACATTGAAAGTTATTTAGTAGCTTCAAGTAGTTGACCTTTCGGTAGATTCGACCTGATGGTGAAGTCCGTTAAGGTAGAAGGGCATAAAAAAACGAATCCTGATGTGATGTTCCAATCAAGTCTTGAAGAAGATGTCCCTCGAACACTGCTTCACAACTCTAATTCTTTGGACTTGACTTCATTAAAAAACCGGTGGCTATCCATTACCATCGATTTTCCCCAATCAATACTCACGAATCGTTACCTAAATCAACATTAACAATATCATTCACTCGTGTGTCTATTTAAATGCACACCTATCCTTGCATAAGCAAACGTAGTAACAATAAATAAACTCTTCCATCACCCTGTTGCTTCATTACACAGTCCATTGACCATACACCGTGCATCCAACACACGCTTAAAAAACGGTTTCAAACAAAACAGAACAGAAATAAAGAAATAACTTTTAAAAAACTCATTTAAAACTCTTCACAAACAATAATACAATCACGAAGCACACGATTAATCATTCATCGATTATGCATCAATCAAACAAATGCCCCATCATCAGTCAGCGCAATCATAATTCCTCCCATTTCATACCTAAAATTGAATGATAAACCATAAAAGTGCCCAGTGGAACGAAGAAGAAGAAAAATTTTTAAAGTCAATTAACCACAAAACCATGATATGCGTGATTGATCAATTACATATATTCCTCTTTCTACCCTAAACCCTTCATCAAACACAGAGCGTATGTAGAGTGCAAGTTTACCACACACGCATTCGCTTTCATCGATAGTTTTTTCAATTGTACATTACTTATATTGAAACCGCGTCAAGCATGCAATCCAAATCAACGTTCGGCTATTTAATCATACGACGCGGATCCATAAATAATATAAATTTAATCATCTAGCGGACAACAGCTGATTATCGTGGGGATTGGGTCACGCACGAGGTTATCGGAGGCGTGCGCGATCTCAAGAATTCAATAAAGACGATACAGTTTACTATGAAAGCCACATTGTTTACCATTATTTTGAAGACGGACAATGATTTTTCACTGATGCAATATAATTCATTTATACGAATCGAGTAAAGAGACTCGACACTCGCGAGTGATAAATTGCCCATTTGGGCTTTTATTGGACAGCTCGCGTCACTATAAATTTTCTAATCTATGAAATAGGTTTCTGGACGTGCAATGGCAATACAATTTAATGGTGGAAAAGAATGGAAAAGGAGTGGAAACGTGACCATTTGCTATAATGAGTAATGTTTTTTTTTTTTTTGGTTTTACTCCTTGTCGGATTGGATTGGTATTTTCTTTTCTGTAACGATTTGAAAGTCTCAAGTTGATCAATAAATTTTATTTAAATCGAATTGTCTTCTTTAATTTTTTTATAAAATTCTGCTTTTCTTAAAACGCGTCACTACCTGTTGATTGAAGTAGAATCTTTCCATGGCAGAGATAATTCTTTTCATAAAATCCCTTTAGCACTCTATCTATTATTACAAAATGGTTTTTTTTTTACGTGGTTAATATAATTAAAAACTGATTAGAAACTGTCTAGAAACTGATTGGTGACTGATCAGAAACTGATTTAAAACTGATTCTAAAGCGATCGCTCTCACAAAAAAAAAACATAATTAGAATGTATTTGGCATGTGGTTAAAATAGCTACCCAAGTCTACTTCAACTCTATAGTAATATAGGTAAGGTTAGGTTGGTAGAATGGGCTGGCAGTTGATTTTATTTCCGCCACACTTAGATCAATGTAAATCCATTGTGATACCCTGGAGTATTGCAACGTCTTGGAACTGCACATCAATTTCTTCGTATTTATTTTATTTTAAAGAAAGACAGCACAGAACAGAAAGGAAAATTCGAAGGGAGAGCCATCACAGCAGCTTTTATCTTTTGCCATGAAGACGTGTGGTCGACAATGATACATCACACTTCGAGCGGTAAACTACACATATTTTTTGAGGCGTACAAATGACACTCGACACTCGCGGTCAGTAAAAATCGTCAGAAATATAAAGAAGTCATATAAACTAGACGGGGTTTTGAATTTTGTTAACAGTTCGTCCAAACAAATAGTTACAATCATCGTCGATGGTATGTAAAGAGCTACTTTCGCCAATAATTGAAATTTGCAAAAATATCCGCAGTTCCTAAAAAAGGAACTAAAAGCATGATATGACAAGAACCTGAACGAAACGCAGACTTGTAGTTAAGGTCATATATTCTTCTCGATTTAACATGTTTTTTTAAAAATTTTTTCTAGGAACAAGACATCGAACTACAGATCGTTACCTTTCCTCAGCAGCTTGAGTTTAAAAGATGCTTTGAAAGAGCTAATCAGGAATTAGGGCTGGTAAATGCTGATATAAATGCTGTTTTCCATTGAAAAGCATTGACAATAAGTAAGAACCTAACAATGCGGTCTGGAAATCGAAGAAGCAGACGAGTCTTTTTTGATACGCGCCACATCAAGCGCACTCGCTGAGACTAAGGGGTGTGTTTTTTACGGGTATGAAAACTCAAAATGAAATAAAACACGCAAAAGTAGGATTCGTTATCATGGTATGGCATTCAAGTAGTAGATATTCTTATGACATTAGAGCTTACAAGGGATTCAGATATATTGGGCCCACAGCTACTTTGAATTAAGCGTAATCGGGAAGTCCAAATTTCGACCAGTTTATCAAGTAACTGGAGCTGTGTATCGGAAAAAATAATTTGTAGGCCTTGTTCTGGAGTAAGTCTATTTATTGTGAAACAGCAAAACGTATTGACTATAAATAATAATAATAATTAATAATAAATAAACAGTGTTACCAAGCCATTTGAACATAAAAGGTTTTTTTCGGGCTGCGTAAGCAGTAAGCGGCCTCTTAAATCAAAATGAGAAACGTTTAAGTACAACTGTTTTCAAAAAAATTGTTTTTCCTAAAAGCAAAAAAACGGAAACAAAAAGTCATCGAGTCAATGGAAGCTAATTTGTCACTCAAGTCGAGTGGAAAAAACAAGTATCTGGATCTGAATTCTATAATTTTAAAGACGATTATTGTACAATATCGAAAAGAGATACCCAGTCGCACGTTTTGGGCGAATGAATGATAACAATGTTATATAGCCTCATAAGTTTTGATAACTTCTAAATTTTTTAAAGACGCTTTTTTAATACCTGAAAATAAGACCTGACATTTAGTGTATGTAATTCTTCATATAGTTGGCCGAAAAGGAATACCTCTGACTCGCATTAGCGTTCAGTTGAAAACGTTTTCACTTTATTTCACGACAGAAACTGTTATTGGATCAAATACTTTCAGAAGGACCAAGCCTTCCGCGGATGAAACGAAATTAGGAAGCTTGAAAAATGGTGGAGCAAAAATAAGATTATTTCATGAAAGCAGTGAAATCAATAGAAAACCCATTCCACAATGCATATGCTACTGAAGACTAAGTCGAGAAAAAATTTATATTTTCTGCAACTAAAATGTTGTATTTTTTGTTGGGTTTTCAATCTGACAATACTTTTCGGAGTTTGTCTAACAATTGTTTTATGCTCAGTTTGATTTGCCCTTCCATCGTGGGAGAATTGAATCCGCACGACAACGACGTTCGGTTAATTGTCTCAAAACGAAATCGCTGTTGACGCGATTTTCACATAATTCTGACTTCAAAGCTTCTGAGCAAGATTAGGCAATTAAACAGCACAGTACTTCTTTTTTGAGGTTGTACGTGAAATCGCGTTTCTAAGAAGATAAGCCCGAGATGGTTGAAGCCACCCTAAATGCTGCTTAAAGGGGTCGTATATTTGGTGTCTCGGCTGGATTGTTCGAATCAGCCGCATCGGCTACTTGCTGTTACTCTTGTACAAAAAATAGTGGCAAACCCTTATATTTGTAATAAAGATTGCCCATGAGATAGAATTATATGCATTTTTCTGATTCACAGACACAAACACTTAAAGGACGAGAAAGTACACCAATGTGAACCTTTTGGAAAACACCAAAGACCAAACTGTTCTCGTTGATGATCAGAATGACAAAACTGGACTAGAACTTGTATTTTGGATCGCAGAATACAACCACCACGATTGAAGGAAGGAGACTAAGTCTTCAGACACTTTCTGGATTTTTCTTACATTAATGAAATACCAGAAATAGGACCTTCTATCTGACTTCTGTATCAGAATATATAAGTAAAACGGCTGAGCCCGTACCAAGAAACTAATTCTTGCAAATAGATAACCGAGCTTTGCCAAATCGGTTCGAATTTCGAACACTCAGATTATTAAGTAGATGCTTAAACCATTACCTACTCCTCGAAATCTTAGAGTGTTCAAAAATCTGCTCTTTCCATGAAACGCTCGTTAGAGGACTCAGTTTTAAAAACTAAACGCTGTACTTTTTTCTCTAACTCTGTGTACGTTAGAATCAATCATCAGACAGAAGGCAAAGCTATGCTATGTTTTGTTGTTGAAAACAGTTTAATTGTTGAAAACAATGGAATTTTAAATTATGTGGCTTGAAACACAAATAACTTTATGTAGATTTAGGCTTTAACAAGATATGGAGCCCTATCTCAGAAGCTTTTTTCCAAAACTGTAAAGAAAGATGACATTGGCTCCAAGTTTCGGTTTAGAATAAACTCCCGAGACATATCATCAGCTGCAGCCCTCCGCGGATAGTCACTTGAATCGTGGCAGCCAGTATTTAACACATTAAAACTTTCGCACAACATTGAAGCTACTGGGCCAGTGCTAACATCATTTATAGGTGTAGAATGGGCGAATGCATGCAAAACTTCTATAAGGCCCATGATTTTATGGTATGCCGATTTGAAGCTTTTCTGTTCGAAACACTCCGTGAACTTGCCGACCACTCCACGCTGGACTTCAATGTTTTGACCGTGATGACCTTTTAGTTTCAGAAAAGACGTAATAAAGAGTTTATCTCACAGAGCCACAGAGAAATGAACACGATTAAATGCCCTACTATCATTGATTTGCGGATACGACAGTAACTTATATTTGCATTACTTTACAGAAGTGGACCGAACAGAACAAAACTGGACTAAGAGCACTTCCTTACGGTACGTCAATAGACTGTTTAGTTTTGTAAAATAATCTTCAGTTTCTGTGAATTGCTTTTGAGAGACGAGTATAGTGGCAACACTAAAAGTCTTTCAAAGTTAAGCTCAAGAATTAGGTCAGTATATTTTCGGTGCAGCCTATGCTAAAAAAAAAGTAATCTCATTGTTCAATTTCGACGAAGAAATGTTGGATCCTCTATTTTCATCTGACTGTTCACGTCAATTTCTATAAATTCCTCTTTTTCAAGTTCTGAAAACAACATCACCAAAAGTATTATTTCACAACCTTTCCTAGTATCGTCACATTAATTATTTCTACGACAGCTTACATCAAAATAAATATTTATTCCAAAGCTTACGGGGTCAATGATAAATGTAATTTGTAGGAGTCACAAATTCTACGCTCTCGATCATAAATATATCTATCTAAAGGCATCAACTTGCATCTAAGCTTGAAAGTGTTGACAGTTTACGTCTTTGGAGATGTAACCTGTCAAACTTAATTACCACTTACTACACCAAAGTTAAACAAACTTTCCAAAAGCATCTTCGAGAATCCCTCACAATGCATTGCCTTTGGTCTGTTGAATGGGAAACATAACAATCAATCAAGTCCGTTGTAATTTCCAGCTAGGATCTAACATCCCCCATAATGCATGCACTCTATTAGACGACCACCAATCCTTTTGTGTGCTTTGAAAGCCGTGTGATGATGCATCTCGTTCAAACACACAAAAGAATTCGAAAATGACTTCCATTTCCTATGTGTGTTCGTTCCAATCTGACAGATTTATAGAAATTTTGTTCCCCAATTCACGAGCGATTTGTCCCAATTTAGAGTATCCATCGAGTTACCCTTTTAAACTTTTCTTGTGAAACCATAAAACCATAAATCAAGCAACCAGTCGAGTCGCACGAACAAAAAAAAAACAGGAGCCCAATGGATTCCGAATCTCCACAACATGGCTGTGTCACAAGTTGTAAATCGCAACCCCACCATGAAGTTTTTTGTCTTTTTTTGTAATTTAATGATTTGAATTAGCCATAAAATACAACACACCAACCCAAAAAGACAGAGGGCCAACACTACGAACACCACCACCACTTGGCCATCGTCCAAAGCTTCATGGTGCAGCAACGAGGACTACTAGATTCTGTGTGTGGAATCATATTTTGACACAAAAAGCCGATCGCCACGGAATATGCATAAATTCACAAGCGGAACGCTGCCCCATGCTCTACTCACATATCATGCTAGTGGTGTAACCTCAGGTTGTTAAGGAGTCAGGAATATACATTTTTTGTCGAAATGAATTCAAATGTGATTGTCGGTGAGTGTATGGTGGTGGGCTGTTCGTACAAATTAAATTGAGTGCACATTTAATATGTTTAATTAGCCTATTCGACTTAATGGCAATTACAATCTCTGCGCGGATGGAAATAGGTGTAAAGTTGAATTTTCTGACAGTGCACTCGTGGTTCGGCTTTATTTTTTGATGGATGCAAATTGGATAGCCTTTTTTTTAGAGAGAGAAACACATTTATTTTCGTGAGTAGGGCTTTTGAAACGCAATAGAATTAGAAATAGTGACAGTAAATGCCTTTTTTTTGTGTGTGTGTGTGTGCAGATGTGCAGCTGTGCACATTTGTCAAAATTGTTTCTGTTTTTGTAGGGCATGTGTGCTGTTTCTGGTGAACCCAAATTAACTTAACTGAGTCCTAATGTTTGCACAAATATTTTTTGCTTGCTTGGGGGTCTTGATGATCAGCAGAGAATGTTTTACGAGTGTGGGCACCTATCTTCCATTAAAATAAAATTTTAAATTTTGCAATGGTTTGCGCTTTAGTGAAAGGTTTGAATATGACACGAATTAGTTTATCCCAAAATTGAAATCACTCCAATTTTGCAAAACACTTTTAGTTGAAGCTACCCAAACGGTGATTAGATCAGGCAATACGTTCGCTCTTCTTGACTCTAATTTGGGATTGAGTTATAGCAATCTACATAAATTGGTTTGGTTTAGTTAAAGAGACTTTACTGTAGGTGGTTATTTGAGCAATAACAAGCATTATGCAGAAGAAACATGAATACTAAAGTACCTGAATTCAAAAAGTTCAACTGAACTTAACCGGAGCAGGGCGCATTTATCTCAACCATATCTGTGAGCGAATGGAACGGACCAACACTTTTTTGCCGATTCCGTACGACTAATCGAGAAGGCGCATGAAATCACTATATCGGAAATTAGCAATTCCTCGCGGAAAGCGATACCCGTGGAAAAAAGTTTTCTTCATCGATTTTTCTGCAATTCGAACATCGAACCTCCCGAACGTTACAGCCAGACACACTACGCATTACGCACCAAGACAAACTAACCTACCATTCATAAAACTATGACCAAGGTACAAAGAATGGCTTGCATTAGCATTACCTACTTTGTCGTTATGAGAACCAACCCCACATCGAAACTAGAAACTGTACTCAACATTTAGGACCTGAACCTCTTTAAACATAAACAGGCATCAGCAGTAAATAGAGCTGTTATGTTAAATCAAACTGAAATTTTTTGTCTTTGTTCAGAAATACATATTCGTAATAAAATCACTCCACAGACTTCACAATGCCACGTCTAGACTTCCTAAAACAGATAGTGGCCCGTCTGCAGACACTGTCAAAGGAAAATTGTGTGAAGCCTGACTCTTTGGGCGCATAGCAAGGCAGAAGCCATTACTGACTGACCATTTAACACCGTTTTGCCCTGTAGGGAAGAATGGCAACCTTAACAACAACAAACCAAATAATCGACAGTGACGACAGCTGCTTAATAATTTGCAATGTTGCTAGTACCACAAGCTGATGTCACCTCTTTTTCATTGACACAAAGACATTAACAAAGACATGAAATAATACAAGCAATTTTTGTTAGCCAAATAAAATCGAATTTTGTACAACAAGAACTACATTTTTACGTATTCTTGGTGCTTTCTTGGCTCTACTACCAGCCAACTGTGTTGACTCGAGAAACGAAAAAAAAAAGATGAATTAGCAAGAACGGAGTCCTCGTTAGATAAGGAACCCAAAGATACAATTGTTTTATACTTTCGAATTGTTTGAAAAAAATTTTGAATTCTATTTTTAAATAACATTAACAGTGAATGTAAAATCGATCGAATCCTTCCAATAGCTCTGGACAAAAGGTTCCGAGCTTCGATTGTCAAGTTGCCCCAACGTCCTAAAGGATCACCAAGAAGGAATTCAGAGCATTAGAGTACTTTCATTATAGAATCGATGAAAACCATAGGCTTAGATGAGAGTGTGCAAAAATAACCTTATCTCGGAAATGGGTGCTAAGAAAAACAAACGAGAGATGGAATTCGTTGGACTCCAGAAAAATATTACCACACCACAATTCGAAAAGTAGAAAGCTAAAAGCATCTTATTGATGAATAAACTCTCGCTAAACTTTTTCGTAATCATCACTACCGGACACAACTCAGTATGGGCGTCTTGTGAAGAGACTGTGGTGATAAGGAAATCCATGAGGATACTCCACACTGTCACTATCCAAAACTCTATGGCATAAGAAACAAATCCTTGGGGAACAATTCTTCCAAAATCTAGAGGGACACTCCGAAAAATCTCAAAATAAAATGCTGAAAATTAATTCATACTTTTGGGTGGTTTGAAACTCTTTCAAATGGCTTGTTTTTAATTAACTCTTGAATTTTCGGTCTACAGTATGGTAACGGATCAACATTGACCTAAGTGCAACGGAAACCAGATCACGCATCTATCCGTCAACCTAACCTATCCCAGATAAAAGATAAAAAATTAATATGAAATGAGGTAGGTATTCAAAATCCGGTTCGTGAATTTCGTGCGCATTCGAACTTTGCGTAAAAAGATCGTGTTTGGTAAAAAGAAAGTCATCAATAAAGTGAGCGTAAGCAAATTCTGTTACGTTCTTTACCAAAGGATGTTATTAAAAACGTAAGAACCAAACTTACCAGTTTTGCAATTCTTATTGAGTTGGCATTATGGATTGTAGTTTAAGAGTAAAGATTTTGTACGTACCTGCAAAGGGAGAGAAGAAAAGCATTGTTACAATATTTGTCATAAATTATTTTTATTAGTTATTTCGTCAAACTTAAAAAAAATTTAGACTATGAGCATCATAAATCTCATCCATTTTTATCTTAATTTCTAACCTGAACAAATTCTTTGACAAGACTGTGTAATTAGATTGTGGTTCTTTATTTTTTTTTATATAATTACGTTGTAAAAATGTTGCATCTTGCATGACAAAAATAGGAACAATCAAGTTCTAGGTGTCAAAGGAGTCCTTAGAATCACAGTATGACAAAAATTTTAGAAGACTGAGAAAAAATTTGAGCTTAGGTTGTTATGAAATACTCATGAGAAACTCTTCAATAGAAAGTTTTGTTGCTTTTTTTATATTTACACTTTTCAGTCAGCCCTATCACATATTCCATCGTAGAAAACTTCCACGGAAAGCTAGGTTACGAACTACGAAAATTTGTGTTCACAAAATCCGAATGGAATCGAAGAAAGCATTTCCAGTTGCAACACTAAATACCGCCATGCTGGTTTTCGAAATGAGCTGTTTTACGCCAAATGTGCAAGATCATTCACGTTTTCTGCAAACATAACTTCTTTCGTATATTAAGACGACTAATTTGAATTCCACTCGGATTTGGTGATACCAAGTCAACGAATTTCGAAATTCGTTCCACTCCGAATGGATTATGTGATAGTTACATCGGGAAACTTTGACTTTTTTATTTCGATTACGATGGAATCTGTGATAAGAGCTGATTACAACGAGATGTTGGTTGACCTACATTTAAGGATTTCAGCAGTCAAAAATGTTAATTTTCAATTTTTAAAAACACTAATCTTTAAAACCGTATTTAAATTGGGTTCTTATGGTCTTAGGGTTGCCAGATTTTCAATATAAAATGGTGTTGAAATTTTGTTCCCTGCGCAAAACTTTCACTTTTTTCAAAAAATGATAAAACAAAGTTTCTTTATTTTTTTCTGATGCACAAAACAATAATAATAAAAAAAAAAATTATTTAATAACTCATAAATTTTATGATATTTGGAAAAATACATGGTAGAAAATCTGGCAGATGGAGTTATTTTCCGAGAACTAATAGTTTTGGCTTTGGAGACATCAGATGTCGTTGATGTTAATTTTGTTATGCATGTAAAGTCTTGCTATGTATATGCCATGCTTGCCATAAAAACACGCCTGATGAATGGTTTGAAGAAGAGGCATGTTGGATCCTCTAATAACTTACATACGAGATACGAGAAAAGTTGTAAGCAGTTTTAAAAGAACGTTGATTTGTTATAAATTAAATTAAATAAAACAAAGCACTACATCAAAGTTCAGCAGTCTTGTGGGACACTCTGTATAAATAGAACGTAGTTTCTGAAAATGGTGACTTGGAAGGACCTCTCACAGCATTGCCATTTGTAACGCTCAGAAGAAACCCATCACTTATTAATTGATTTAAAATATAGGAAATGAAATGTTTCTCTTGCGAGGCTTTGAGCAACCAAATTAAAAGTTGAAGAGTGGTCATTACTTCATTCAAAAAATAAAAAAAGAGATGTCTTCTTGATGCAAATATCTTCAAACTGAAGCTATCAAACCCATTCGCATACGAACACATCTGATTAGTCTCACCTTAGTCAAAATTTACTGGAGACAATAGGAAAGACACTAATTTTAGCACCCGTACGTAACCCCACTTTTTCTTTGTTTATAATCCATGATTAGTTAATGTGACTAAACAGTTTTGTCATTTTGTCGTTTTTATCTTATATCCCAGTTATAAAACAAGACTAACAGTTCAAAGTGGCAAGTCGGGGAAAGAGGACTAATTATTTTTGGGTTAAGTTGGTGTTTAGGCAAGCGTTGCCGCGGCGGCCCTTTGGCTAGTATTGTTTCCCATTATTTATGGCATACCTTCCTCTCTTTACATTGAAATAAAAATCCGAACATTTATTCCAAATTTTCTTTGAATATCTCTTATTCGAAACCTTTTTTATAATAAATTCAAAAAGTTACGTGCAATCCTCCCAAAATTTTAATCACATTACCAATTTGAAAACTCAAATTAAAATCATTTCATCGTTAGTGAAAGGACTCCCCAGTAAAAGTCCTACTTATCGAAGTGAACTGCATGTAACTTCTGCTTTCTTCCTCTTGTCAACACTGTAACCTTTGACATGGGAGTTGAAATACTTAATTCAATTAGTAAAATGAGTTCAAGCTTTAGAAGCAAAATTTTGACAGTTTTTTTTTAATCTTTTTCTGTTTGCAAATGCAACATACGTCAAAAATGAAAATTATTGAAGCATATATATCATTTTTCTCCCCTCTTTGTTGAACTTTTCAAAAGGAATAAATCCCAGTTCTTAATTAATCACAAAACTTGTAGCAAACTTTTTATCAAAAAAAATGAAAAGAAAAAGAACATAAAATCTCAGTTAGCGATCACACTTTTGAAACAACTTTTTGCGTGCGGATAAAGTTTTGAAACCTTTTTTGTTGCTTTCTAAATCTCAAATCCATGTGAGGGAAAATTTTTGAAACAACCTCCCACTCATGTTGAAATGCAAATCACCTTAAATGATAACCCAAGGTTTTGGTTTATGAATATCCTTTAGGAAGTTTAAGCGCAATTTTACACGAAAACGCACAGAAAAATATAAATAATAGGTAACAGCATATTTATCCTCGATAATTCATTTTTCTTTGTTTGTGTCAACCGTTTGCTCCTCCCCAAGGAAGTGGCTTAATTAGAATCCCTAAACAAACACAATTCCTTTCGCCTCCTACTCCATCTCACCCTCCACTTCCACCCACCCACCAACCATACGTCTACGCACAAATCAACCCCATATCAAGTTGAATTCTAAGCACAAATTAATGAGAAGAAGGAAGAAGAAAAAAATAATTCTAATAAGGACACGGACATGGATACACTTGGGGAGTGTTTTGCTGCAAAGCCTTTTGGGATAAATCATGATTTTGATTTACTTCCTTTAGTCGACGGCACTGCCATCGGCAGTGAAAATGAAAAAAAGAATCCTGCTCTGCCAGTCATAGAGGTATGCAACGTTGGCAGGAAGGGAAAACGGAAGAAAGTAATTAATCGTTCATTTCAGGTGAGCTTGACAGGTCATTATTTTTGGCGGCTACTGTACATGAAAAAAGAAAAGAAACAAAAAAAAACCTGCTAAGCACGTAACAAATTAACATTCGCGCTTTTCATGATTTGTCTCGGAAAACAGAAGGAAGAAAGCAGGAAAATCCTTCGTGAATCCATAGATAAAAGGCGAAATCCTTTTTTGATTCCTTGTGTGTGTGTGTGTGTATTTTTTTTAACACACATATCCTACACCTACTTTCTCTCACCCGACATAAAGGATATAGAAAAAAGAATAATAACAAAACACTTCGTCAGGAGGAGCTTTGCTAGCTTCACTATTCGCTTGGGCGGAAGAAATAATTAAGGCGGCTTCAGAAGATAAATGACAATCTCACGTTGAGATGGGTTGTTCTAGTGGCAGCAGCAGCAGCGCGTTGCGGCTGAAGTTTGAGGGAGGGAGGGAGTTAGAGAGGTGTATAGGACC
Organism: Melanostoma mellinum; assembly: GCA_914767635.1. Taxonomy (NCBI): domain Eukaryota; kingdom Metazoa; phylum Arthropoda; class Insecta; order Diptera; family Syrphidae; genus Melanostoma; species Melanostoma mellinum. The sequence continues at coordinate 165,101,786 of OU612059.1, forward strand.
AGTAAAGGTTATCTTCTTTTTATTTTTTGTCCACCAACTCGAACGGAGTGAAAATCATTTTTCAAGTGGGCCTTATCTGGCCGCCGATTTATCTTTCTGTCAGACTTAGAAGCCTCGAAGTCACCGCACTCTGCCCAAGGGAATTGGGGTTTGGGGGCAAAGTATGGACACCACAGTTTCAATCAAATATACAAAGCTACATTAACTTTTTTTCGTTCGGACGGACTACATTAATCGTTCATATTTCATACCTCAATCAACTCCCGAAATAAGTCATAAATGATTAGGAACCCGAGGGCATACGACGAGGACACGGAAGTAAACATAAAGAGACTCAAAAGACAAATTTTTGTTGATAAGATACGGACGGAAATATACGGTTTGGAAATTGAGACAGTAAATAATTTGGGTTTAATTTCCTCACAACTTGATCTTCATTTATATGAACTTGGTTTTTTAATTCAGTGCAACTGGAATGGAATCATATTTCTGTTTGGAAACCCCTATTTTTAGATGGACAGGAATAAAAAAGAAAATATTATTCGCCATTAAAGATAAATGGTATTCACTTTGTTTTGCACTTCGGTTTGCATTTACAATGTGGCAAAATTTACTATCGCCATGTCATTAAAAAATTATTTTGTTTTAATTTTTTGACTACCAAATGCGACAAACGCTTGGTCCCCGTTTTTGAAGGCGCACTGGAAAGAAATCTAGGAATGGAATCTTGTATGGAATCTATGTGGAACAATCAAGTGGATTTTAAACTTGAGTAAGCTCGTCCGAAATCCAACTTGTTCGAAAGAAATGTTGGTTGGGAATAATGGCTCCTAAAGAACAAGTATTTTCAACTTTTGAAGGATTTTGCTTAAGACTTCAAACCTTTATTTCAATTACATCCAAAAAAAAAAGTTTTTAATTAGAATGAAGGCTAAATAAGTATTTACTGTCGTATCTGGGCGAAACGCAAGTTTAGAAGTTGAGGTTATCTTCACGATCTCAAACATGTGTTCTAAGAAATTTGTTTTTCTTTTTAGATTGTATTACTAAATAAGTAGGTATGTTGAGAAATTGATATAACCGGATTGTGATAAGCAATTTACAATTAGTTCGACAGACTTCGTTTGATGGATGTTGGATGGTCGGATGTAGTTTGCGTTCGGATTTATCAGGTTTGTCGACCAACATTATGTCATATTTTCCTCAGCTACAACCAGCTTCAAAGTTTTCAAAAATATTTGAAAAACATCCAACAAGTTGGACGAACGGTCGTCTGAGAGTTTTTAATATCCAACATTGGTCGTTCAAACTAAAGTCTGTCCAACTTATTCTACAGTATGAAATCCGTGAAATAAAAACATTTGTAGGGTTTCATTTCGGCATAGGTAGAATTTCCAAGGTAACTCACTGTCACACATCTTAAAACATTCATCAAATTATTGAGTTTTATTATCAATGTGCGTCCTTTGCTGAATAAGTTCATTTTTGGATGTCAAACCACCAACATGCTGACGTGCGAACTGAGCAAAATATTGCAGCTGTATCAGGCAGTGTTGGTGATGAGTGATGACCGTGAATTATCGATTCGGCTCCTTTGGCAGTAATCAGACCTCTGTTGCTCAGAGCCAGAAGCACAGGAAGAGCTTCTAAGGCATCCAGAAAAGTAACTGTTTGTTGTTTGATACGATTTATGGGCTGGCTGAATCATTGGGTCGTATTTCTTCAAAGATGCGAGTCGCAACGTTAATGTGAATAGTGAGCGCTAACGTGCGATGGTAACAAACTCTTTTAGTACAAATGCAAGAGCCTAGCTTACATGGCATGGTGTTTCAAGAAGACGGTTTCACTTGCCACACATCACGCTTAACAATGAACCAAATGAGTTGCAAGTTCAATGACCAGTTTTTTCACGTTTGGGGCTGGTCAATTGGCTGCGAAGATCGTGCAATCAAATTTATATATTTTATAGGGTGGCGCAACAGAGCGAGGAGCCCCTGGGCCTAGCGCATTTCTCACAACCATGCCTTGTGAGGGAATGGAGGGGACCTACAATTTTTCGCCGGTTCCGAACGGCTAATTGAGAGTGCGCTTTTCATGGCAATGAATTTACTAACGGAGGACTTGCCAATTCCTCGCGAAAGGCGATACCCGTGGAAATACATTTTTGCATTTTGCCTCTGCTGGGATTCGAACCTCGAACCTCTGGGTTAGCAGGTGGACATGCTAACCATTACGCCACGGGTACCACCGTGCAATCAAATACTTCTAGAAATTTTTCATGGGGGGGTTGTGTCTACAGCCTGGCTCGTTTGGCGCACTTTGATGCATTTATTTGTAAGATACCGGACGAGATTTTAGAAAGAGTGTGTCAAAAATAGAGTAAATGGATGGACCATTTCAGGTGCAGCCGCGACCAAAATTTGCATGAAATAATCTTCGAACATTCAATTATATCAAATGATTCAAATAAGAGTTTCGTGCATTTTTATGATATCTCTGCTTTTTTTTAATATCCGATAACTCTTAAAAAATTAATCTTTACTTTTACAGCAACGAATTTTTATCAAGACTCTTTGGTTTTCAAGAGCGCCACTAGTAAGTAAACTCGTTTCTCTTCCAGGGTATGTTGACAAACCTTGATTTACCCATCAACTCAACCATTGACTGCTCTAAATTTACACTAATTCCTTGATTTTTAGTGTACGAAAACCATATTTAAAGACATACATTTTATACCTTTTCACTAGTAAAGATATTTCATTCAATTATTTTTGGGAGAATTGTCACGTAATCTCTGAAACACGAACACAATGAAGATAAAAAGAAAAGCCATTAATTTTAAACTACAATTAATAATAATTGTAAACTCAAATTAATGGTTTTGCTTGTTATCTTTATTGAGCTCATAACCTAAAATATGTACCTAACTAAATAAAAGTCTTCTTCATGTGAAAGTTTAAAATGAAATAGGTCATAAATATAAGAAAAAATATGGTCGTTTTAAGTGAAATTCAAAGCAAAATTAATCTAATAAACTGGGCTTGCAGGACAATATCCCTTTCATGAAATTTTGCATCACCGATACCGGTGGTGATACCGGTGGCCAATTGTCATCACCTCTTCGAGGGTTAAAGATCCCTTAAAGATCGATGGATTCGTTGCTTTCTTGGCATGTATCTGTATCGCCATGTTATTGAAAGTAAATGTGTCCAGATCAATATGATTCCATGCCAGCCATCAAAAATCATTGATCATACACCGTAACTGTACTCCAGCTTTACTTTCGAAAAAGCAAGGTCAAAACAGGTATACGTTGAGGATGGAAAACCTTTTCAACAATAAATCTTCGGTTTTCCAAGCACAAGATTCTACAATTTTGCTTTTTGATGTAGCCACCGAGGTGAATTTTTTTAAGGAAATTCATTGCTGGTGATCGGCCGGCTTCAGTTCTTGTGTTAACTGAACTTTAAGAGCCTTAAAATCCGAGTTTTTATTCAAAATACGGTTTGATAACGTTTGAGAAAGAACGAAGGGGAATGGACACACCTGGGGCCTGTAACACAAAACTACAAGTATTGTGTCCTATATACATCGTTCTGAACAATGAAAGCCAGTAATGATTTTCAGAGTTGAATGTTAATGTTTATAGAAAAAGTTACAATTCTTCAGAACGAACTACTACAGTCTACAGCAATCAAATACACTTTATGCTATAAAAATGAACTTATCTCCAAGGTAAATACCAATGTTTATGACAAAAAGAAATATTTTGTAGATTCCCCCAAAACAAATTCAATTTTCAGTTAAATATTTTGAGTTTAGAACTCTTTTCAAAACAATTCTTTTAAAACTACAACTACATTGCTTCATTATCATTCCCACACATGTAAATAAGTTTAAACTTTAGGCTGAATATCGATTAATTATTTCAAGATTGAATTCAACTGCAATTAGGAAGAAAAATCACTCACCGGTCTAAATATTCCAATGTTAATTCTCTCTCGGCTTGCGTTTTAATTTTAGCAGAATAATGAAAAGTATATGTAGATACGAGTATATCACTATCACAGAAAACACTTTTTCAACAATTAAAAAAAAAAAAAAAAAAGAAGACAAAGCAGCAATTCAAAGAAGTAAAAATTTTTCGCAAGAATTCACTTTTAAACATCCGCACTGCACCACTGACAACAAGTTTCTGAGGTGAAAAACCGTCTCAATTGGCACAATTAGAGCAAAGCTTACCATAAACACACAGAAGAAGAAGAACAAACAAACCAAGTCCGAGCTTACGATGCGATGAGCGATGATCGATGAAACGGAAACGTGCAAAATACAACAAAGAAATAAAAAATAAGAGAGGTCTGAGAGAGTTCTGACCTCTGTGGTGAGAATTATGTGTTGAGTAGGGAGCAAGAGCATAATGGACAACAGCATAAGCATACAGCACAACATACTGTGGCCTGTGGGTGGCCTGTGGCTGTGTTCATACTGACTGCTGTGCTGACCAGCGATGCCGCGAAGAAAAGTAAACTGAGGGCCTTTTTGAGGGCCATTTCCAAAAAGTGCGGGCCACTACACTACAGAGAAAAGTAAAAAAAAAATTAGAAAAGTATAGAGGGCAACATAAATATTTATTAAAGATGTGTTCAATAGCTTTTTTTTAGATAAGAACAGCACAGCACAGAAGCAGTGAAAAACGTCAAGAAACTTAGAACACGCAAACTTGTCAAAAAAAGCAACAACAAAAATGAAAAAAAACTACTAAAGTTTTCTTTTTCTGATATCAACTTTATTTAGTGTATTTTCGTCACAAACAAGTAATTTTATTTTCAGCACAAGGTTAGGTGTTTTTTCCTGATTTTTTTTTATATTTTTGAACTTCTCGCAACAAATCAAAATTACATTGCGCTTAAAAAACTACGAGCAAAAAGAACAGCTGCTTTTGACAGTTTTCACCGAACTTGATCTTGCTCAAAAGGAGGTGCAGAAAACGCTTTGCTAAACTGTTATAGAACAGCTCATTGAACACAAAAAAGATCAGAAAAGAACAGAAAATTTCTCATTGAATACCAAAAGCCTGATCTTACCTCTCTGAAACTGTTCTAGAACAGCTGGCACGAGTACGATAACTTTGGCGACAAGAAATAATAACGGGATTTGGTGAAGGGGTTCAATACAAGCATTTTTTACTATGGGAGGGGGTCGGGGATCTCCCCCCGTTTAGGCGGTAGGGGCAATTTTATAAAAAGTGGCTTAAAATTTAAAAAAAAATATTGTTGAACAACGGGAAAGTTTACAGATACAATTTATACTTTTTATAAAAGCCAGAAATCTGTACTTTATAATAAATTTTAAATGAAGTGATTTCAATTTATAGTTTTTGAAATAAATGACTTCAAAGTCAAAAATTTAGGATAAAAAATTTGAAAAAATCACTTTGAGTATTATGTTCCTCGTGTTAACAAATGCCAATAAAAAAAGTTTTATGAGTTAGTTGCTTTAATAAATTTTTTATCAACCGCTGTAAACTACTTTTTTCTATGTTTTACAGTTTTTGAGATACATAATTGAAAAATAGTAAAACTATTGAAGTATGCAATATTTTTAAAAAAATTATGGAAATACGTACGAATTAACAATAATGTTAGGGAATAGACTAGTGAAAGTATAAAAATTCATCAGACAGGTGCTTATGTGCAATTAATTTCCGTATGCAACAACTTTCCGCATGGCCCGCTTCGCGGGGGCTCATTATTTTAACCCTTTTTCCGCAGGGTTAAGCTGCTCATGTTGAATATGAAAATAGCAACAAAACTTTTTTAAGTTCAATCAAATAACTTGCAGCTAGAAAAACAATTGCTATTTTTATATTTAGCATGAGCAGCTAAACCCTGCGGAAAAAGGGTTAAAATAATGAACCCCCACGAAGCGGGCCATGCGGAAAGTTGTTGCATACGGAAATTAATTGCACATAAGCACCTGTCTGATGAATTTTTATACTTTCACTAGTCTATTCCCTAACATTATTGTTAATTCGTACGTATTTGCATTATTTTTTGAAGATATTGCATACTTCAATAGTTTTACTATTTTTCAATTATCTCAAAAACTGTAAGACATAGAAAAAAGAAAATTTATTAAAACAACTAACTACATCAAATTTTTTTTATTGGCATTTTTAATCACGAGAAACATAATACTCAAAGTGATTTTTCAATTTTTTTTTCCTAAATTTTGACTTTGAAATCATTTATTTCAAAAACTATAAATTGAAATCACTTCATTTAAAATTTATTATAAAGTGCAGATTTCTGGCTTTCATAAAAAGTATAAATTGTATCTGTAAGTTTTCCCGTTTTTCTGTAATATTTTTTTTTTTTTAGATTTTAAGCCACTTTTTATAAAATTGCCCCTACCGCCTAAACGGGGGGAGATCCCCGACCCCCTCCCATAGTAAAAAATGCTTGTATTGAACCCCTTCACCAAATCCCGTTATTATTTCTTGTCGCCAAAGTTATCGTACTCTCCCCGAACAGCTCATTGAACACTCTTTAAATGTCATGACGATGGCAATAAGAATGAACGAATTCAGTGATTTAAAATGTTTATGAAGGAAGCACAATGCAACTTTTAGCGATAAAATGGTATGGGTGTGCTTCATACAATACCTATTTTGTTTGAGGAATACAAAAAAATACGATATGCGGGCCATTTTTTATTGGCCCCGGGCCAAGGGCCAAAATTAAAAACAGAAACAGAACATAACGGGCACATTATGGCAACGCTGGTGCTGACAGATATAGGAGATGATGAGTTTAGTTTAACAATTAACCGTTTGATTTGAATTTGAATGATTCGAATTTTTCTTTTTTTTCAAATCTCAACTATAAGACTCACCTATTTTTGTAAACACTAAAAAATTTCATAGTTCTTTCAAGAGGTACATACGTTTTTCCGTCGCAGGTTTTTAAAATACTAACCTCCGGTTCAGACCTGAATACCGGTCCATTGTACTACCAGATAACAGCCTTCTTCTGTTATACCTTTCCAGATGTTCGGAGAAAAGCCAGAAGACACTGCCATGACAAGAAACCTAGTTTATCAGCTCTCACCATGTCTGTGCCGAGTTTCTGTAGTCTGATTCGAGAAATTGCATGACATTCACAGAGGAAGTGCCGGCAGCCACCTCAACAAGCCTTCTACAATCTTTTCTCTCAAAAATGTTGCAGTTTTCTTATCAACGTTGGGCATCATACGTTTTGTCTATCTGCTGTTGGAGGCATGCCATCTACGGTTGTGCTCTTGACACATCCAATCGTTGATTGAAGCCCTCACTGAGGACTCTGGCAGACCAAACACCGGTTTAAATCACGAAAAAACTGTCCGAGATCATTACCTTGCAAGTTCATCGGCGATCTCGTTTCCAGCTAAGCCGTGATGGCCTGGAACCCAAATGAAACTCAAAGACTAGTTTTCCGACTGCATTCAGAAAAATCTCTTATTCCTTGATCACTTTCGAAGTAGTTAGAAGGCTGAGAAGAGCATTAAGCTCAGATTTGCTGTCGCTGCAGACACAATTACTACTCCCAATCCAGTCAGTGTTCGGAATATGAATGGAATCAAAATAAATTTAGTGACATTTATATTAATAAAAACAGTGTTAATGTTTAAGTGACATTAACACTGTTTTTATAAATATAAATGTCACTAATTTATTTTGATTAATATTCTGAAGTGTATATATAATTGCGTTATTTCATTAATTATTATAATTGTTATTATATTGAATTCAAAATAAATTAAATCTATTAATCTAAAAAAAAAAATAGTTTAAAGCCATTTGGATAGCATACGTCAAAGCTTTGGAGACGGATGTGTATTTTTGACTCAGTTTGAGGTTTAGCATCATCGTGTCGGACGGCATATCAAGATATTAGACGTGATTCAAAAGGTAGGCTGCTTCTGAGTTACTACAAACTCCAGTGCGAGCTGTACCAGAGACCATGTCTTCAGAATATAGCCCAGGATATACAAAGGGAGGAAGATTCAGCAGTGCGTCGAGAGTAGCATCCTTAGTACCGATTAAGCCAACAGTATGACCAAAACATGCCGTTCTTTGCAATTTGGCGAACGAGGCAATAACGCAACTACGTGAGAGCTTGTTCCACTAAACAAGTGACGTATAGGAGATGATTGGTCTTATCATAGCTGCGTATTGATCCAAAAGACCATTTAGTATGACATACTCCCTTTATTTTTAGAAGACTGATAGGGCCCCATCAATTTCGACTCGATATGTTTAGACCGAAGAAGCTTGTTGTCTAGGATTTATTCCAGGATCTTGGTGAACAAATAAATGAAAAAAAAAAAACAACAAATAGGATGGTGCAAAAGAGCGAGAATCCCAAAGGCCTAGCGCATTTACACAACCATGCCTTGTGAAGGAATGGAGGGGACCTACAATTTTCTGCCGGTTCTGAACGTCTTTTTGAGAAAACGCTTTTCATGGCAATGAATTTACTAACGGAGGATTTGCCAATTCTTCGCGAATGGCGAGGCAAGGGAAGAGAATGCTGAGGTTTAAGGTGTATAATTTGGGTCAAACCAGTCAATTTTCTTCGTCTCGGCTTTTGACTCAGAGACCATGCCAAGTGTCTATCATAATAAGCGAAGCCCAAGCCGAGAGCACGGCGTTGTCGTTGGCATTTGGTTGGGAGTGCACATTAGATCCATTGAGCATTTCAAGAAAGAGTCGATCAGCATGCACCATAGGAGATCGAACGCCACCTTGTGGACGGCCGTGATTCACTCCTGTGGCAACAACGATCCGCTACAACGATAAAGGTTCTTCCCTAGCAGTGCTTTAATTCACAAGACAAATGATTCGTCCACAACACGTTCTCTGGCAACATTTCTTCAATATCGTGCCAAAATATCAAAAAATCAAATAAGTGCCGCACCACCCTGCGAAAGTTCGATAAATTGAAATCGCTGATGACCTCGATTTTCTCTATTTATTTTTATAAACATGTGACTTGCGAGTTACCCCAAGATCGGGCGATTTAACACCGCTGGACTACTTTTTGTTGGGTTATGAAAAGTCACTTATCCAGCAGATAATCCCGAGACGACTGAAGCCATGCAGAAAGTATTCGGCATGTTAATGCTGATAAACGGCCCCAAACGCTGCATAAAGTGATAGAAAATTGGTCTGAAACTTTTTCGTGGCAGCCGCGGCTGCCGCTTGCCCGAAATCATTTTTCAAAGATAATGGCAAACCCTTATTCTTAAAATAAACAGAAATTCTTGGTCAAAACGTTGAATACTTTGCATTTTATTTCTCCTTGAAAACCACTCGTTTAAAAACACCCTTTAGTTGAACATGCGTGTGCACTACATGTATTCTATCATTTGACTACTCTACAGTATCTACGGTTCCGTCTGCCATTCCAGTTGGCCCTTTTGATATAACTAATGAGCTTATAACAATGACTTCAGAGACACACATCCTTCATAAGTAAGAGTGAATAAACACTAAATTCGAATATGAAAATCTTCTCAAGCCTAATCGATTTATAATTTCTAACAAGATCCTTAAAAGTGATGTCCACTTGCAAAATGCAATCACTCAAATATTTCGAAAACTCCTTTATAAATTCAAGACGCCACCTGAGACCTCCGTCCAGACGTCTTCTTAATTCTTAATTGCTTCAATCAAAGAAACAAGATAATTCAAAGCACATTCCTGGAACCTTTGCATAATTCCAACTTAAATTCAATTCCCTCTTGGCCACCTGAGAACCTTATCCGTACCTCAATTCAATCAGAGCTTTAAATAAATTATTTCTGTTTTATTCATGTACCTACTCCCAATCAAACAAAACTACTTCATGTTGAGGTTGAATTAAACACGAATAAAAGGGACTCCACTCCTTGTCTTATATACTCACTCGTACACCCACTGGAGCGTGCCAAAAACACAAATTCAATTGAAGAGTCTCCACATAATTCCATTCATGTGTCTTGGCACTCTACCATACCACAATAACAACAGCAATACAAAAAAGGAACACTTCAACCCAAAATGTCGTTCTCATAAATCTTCCAACTCTCCTCTATGATGGATGAACCTTTACCAAAAATAAAACTAAATAATTAATTCGTACTTAATCAGTTTTTTGCTGTCTCGTTTGCGCTCCATCGCTCCGATGGAGAAAGGAAAATCTTAATTTTCAATTGCATATTCCGCTTTTGTGGAAGTGCAGGTGCAGGAGAGGAGTATCTATATCAATAGAAAATCTTCATCATCGGGATTACCACAGGGAGTGTGAGTTTCTTTTCCGATTCTCCTTTGCATTTCCATTCAATCAGTCTCAGGATTTTCAATTGAAAATTCCATGCAATATCCTCACATGCACTACACAAATCGAATTAAGAAGACTAGACAGAGACACGCCACCAACTACGACGACAACTCACAGGTCGATCAAAAACCTTAAAAGGACCCTGCGGTTACACACGGAAAGATCAAAGGCAAAATCACGCAAGACGCAGCCAGCCCTTTGAGAAGACAGATGAAGATATTAGGAATAAAATTACCAAAAGAAGGAAAGAAAATGGAAAATCCCTTTCCGTAATATGATTTCCTCTCATCGTGTCTTATCCTTCAAATATGTTCTGGTGTTTTCCTTTAACCACCACCACACATCTTCTAGAAGAGGAACAGGGAAACCGGGACGATTGTTTTTACCTTGGAAAGATTGAAGCAATATGCATGCGGGTTGAGGTACTTATGAAATCTGCTCACATACAGCACCCAAGGTACGAGATGTTGTCTTTCGTGCTCTTCCTGGGATGCTATTTACGGGTTCCCCTTGCGTGCCGTCCTTTTCATGATGAGTTGTGGTAATAGTGGGAGGGCGAGCCGCATACGAATGAGAAGATAAGCTCGGGGGTAAGAGCGTTTATCGCAGCTTGAAGCCACACTGACAGCTAGGGTCGGACGGGTGCATTAGGAAGATAGGCAATAGACAGGAGTACGCCTTGACTGTTGCCATCGTCTGTTGGATACAGAGTGTAGGTTTATATACCGACATGAAGGGATACACTCGTACATTTTACAATTTTCCCAAGGGGATGAGGTTTTTGAAATTGCCTTGAGGCAAATACTGGTCACCTTTCCGAACGAATGAAAAACGCCTGTCAGATACATTTTGTTCTACCAGAAGAGGGGGATACTCTGTAAAGTAATTGGATTACAGTGACGGGAGGCTTCAGGTATAACCTTGTGTGTGCCTCGAGATATAAGGTGTTTGACAGAGGCGTGCTGGGTGATGAAGATTGACTTAATGTAATGGTGTTTAAAACACAATTTCAGAATATGATTGCCGGTCTTTAAGACACTCTCAAAGCTCCCTTTGTACTTAGCTACATGACAAGCCTCGTTTCGTGTATCGCAGGTGTCTTTGCAAAAGAAATAAAAAATCGAAGACCACTGACTTGCAGCCTCTGTGGGAGAAACATTTCTTCAGACGCAGGCCTTGCTGTAATTTGCACGACAATTAAATTCGCCCACACCAAGCACTCCATCATATTGTTAAAGAAAGTTTATCTCTCACATCATCTACCATATCTGCAATCAACTCATGCATACCTACTCTACTTCCAGAGAATGTTGTGTATGTTCACTGAAAAACCTGAGCACTTCCCATCAGTTTAAGACCTCGACAGCGTTAGTGATTAAATTATGAACTCATTTGCGCCCATGCAGTTCTTGTCATCTGTCTCCAGCGCCAAAATCGATCACTTTAAGCCACCAGAACAGATTAGAAAAAAAAGACCACTCTGTGCAGTTAATTGCTTTGGGCGCACTACTGCTCCAGTTTTCTCTTAGGAATTTCAAATTCCTCCTTGAGTCCCACAATGGTGTGTCGTCGTGTGTCGCAGTAGGAGTAACTAAGTGGGCGCCAACTTAGCCAACTAGAAAATCAAACCGAAAGGAACGTTTGCACTTTTTTTTTTTATTCTGTGAACGTTTATAAACCATAATTTGCGTTCGACGTGATTAACTTGTCGCCATAATGAAACCCCAATACCAACCCTGTATTGGATGTAAATTTTTTCGTATCTAAATTGGAGTTTTTATTTTGCTTTATTTTGGGTCTATCGAGGCCGTTGAGGAGTTTGCAATAGGAGACGTTAGTCATGGAACTGTGATTTCAGGTTAATTGGTGTGTAAGGATAGATATGTGTCGTATGCCGTTAGAATTAAAGTTTGTTGATAGTTTAAAGCTTCATTGATCCGGATAGTTTTAAATTAGTTTGATTCAAGTTCTGGAAGTGGCGCAAATATGGGCTAGACATGTAGCAAGTTTTATAGGAAGTAGACGACGCGATAGTTTTACAAAAGAAACGTGTATAATTTTTATATTGGTATGAGAAGTGTTTGATCTTCAAACAATTCCTAGTAAAGTTGTTGATAAGGAAATCGAAGCAAAAAAATTTGATGGAGCTTCAGGGCCAGATACATTTTTGTACGATATTTGATTACAAATTCAAGTTGCACCGAAAAAGAAGTATAAATAAGAGGGATCACAGACCAATCCTTTATAGAGATGAATAGGGGAGTTGCAAATTGTCTGCTAACAAAGGAGTGTTATTAAAAAATTAAGATACGCACAAAAGAAAACCAAAAACAGAAATTGAGTTGGGGATTTTCCTCTCTAGATGTTCGGCAAATAAACCAAGAAAAAGAGCTTCTTAGAGTCGAAGCAGCCTCAGGAGAAAATAAAGGGTTTGAAAGAAGATTTCAGCTCTAGTCGAGAAAGGTAAAGGCAAATATCTCCTTTCATAGAAAAAGTAAACCCGAAGCTGAAAAGCCCGAAAAAAGATAGCCCAAGTCACAAGAATTGAAGAACAGCCCTCCTGTGAGTTTAATGACTACATTTCTAAGAAACAAGATATGTATGCTGTAGCTTCAGTTTGCTTTCAATTCACAATGCAAAAAGTTCCCAATTTTCACTAGATGGAAGACAGGCACGCCCCATGTTCTAATCGTAAGCATGTCTGCCAGCTACGTGGCTGGATCGAGGCTCGAATTCTAGAAAAACAAAAGAAAAAACCTTTCGCGAGGAACTGGCAAATCTTCCAAGAGATATTTTCGCAGATTCGTTCGGAATCAACGTAAAATTGGAGATTCTGGAAAAAGCGCTATTCAGCAAAGTTGCCATATGTATGTAGCTCTGCTGCAACATTTTTTTATTTTGTTTTCATTTATGTTTAAGGACCCCTTCTAGTTTCGCTTGAATTCGACACGCAATCTAAGGACCCATCGAGATTGGCAAAAGGATTCAAATTCAAATATTTTGAAATAGGAAATTTGTGGTGGAGGATGCAAATGTTTTCGATCAAAATAATTGACTAAAAATTGAAGTTAATAAAAAGGTCCACGATTGTGTTGTTCTTGTTATCTCATAAAAGCTGTTCAATAATTCAATCAACGTCCAATACAATAATGCATCATCTACTAAGTTCTCCAACAAGTCATTGAATGAATCATTTTTTGAGTCGTGTAATTGATTATTTTGGAAGTCATTCAATGCATTATTTTGTCAGTCATTAAATGGATATCTTTGTGAGTCATAAAATGATTCACTTTGTGAGTCATTAACCCACTAACCACACACTGGGTGGTCCAGTGGACCCGTTCCGACTATGAATGAATGTACCGTACAACCATCAAATTCAAATGCTAATCTCAGCGCCGCCTGTTGTAGTTTAAGGGTACTAGAATAGGATTGTATATTTTTTTAGGTCCGCTTTTTAAACGAATTTTTATAAAAGTATTTTTATCGTAAAAAATAGCATTCAATACGCTTCCTGTTTAAATTTTAAGTTGAAATTTTAAAAACTCAAAAAGTTACAAGACTTTTTCCTTATATTTTTAATTTTTTTAGATGTTTTTAAAATTTATATTGACAATAAGTATAATGCAGCTCTCTTTGATAATGTTGGAATGCAAAAATAAAAGAGCTGTTGATATTTTATGAAAAATGGAGTGGTCCGCTGGACCCATGTGTGTGGTTTACGTGATTTTTCGGAAAAGTATGGTTAACAGGCTAATTGAATCACTTTGTGAGTCAATAAATGAATCATTTTTTGATTCATTAAATGAATCATTTTTTAAGTTTTTAAAAAAGTATTTCAACAAGTCTATTCACTAAGCCATTTAAAGTGTATCTAAATGAGCAATTCGATGAGTCACAAAATGAAAGATTCAATGATTTGCTCAATAAGTCACCCAGTCATGAGTGGACTCGGTCAAAATGGCTGTCAGGAAAACAACTGACACCCTGAGATCAATACTAGCTCCATCTTGAAACCATAAGAAGTGTTTAAAGGAGTTCCTCACTAAGCTCAAACATTTGGAGAATTTAATACAGCGGTAGATTTGAATGGTATCTGTGTTCACTTGATTGCTTGGATCGTTGAGGAAGTATTCTCTTAGATGAATTTTTCTTTTAGGAGAGAATGCAGGTCACGAGCAGAGGAGTGTGGGCTTGTCTTTTCTTCTTCTTTGTCTAAGTAATTTCTGCAGAAGTCGTTTATTGGAACGCCGAGTCTTCTGGCATGTATACTAGTATCTACGAGGCAATGTCCGGTAATAACATCGATCTTCAGTCATGAGTAACTCAATTTGTGAATTAGTGGTTCGATCAAAAACTCATCCATTGAGTTATTCGATGAGCTACTCAGTTAGTTTTTGATTGATGATTGAGTTTTTCAATAAGTCATTAACCGAGCCGTTGAATAAATCATACAACGAATCAGTTAATGACTCAGTCAACAAATCACCAACATTCCACGAGAACCAAAATTTCGTCATATTTTTTCTTCAAAAAAAAAACTATAACTGTTATTTGACGAATTCGAACTTTGTAAGGGAATCAAAAAATTTTTCTGTGTTGAAAAAGTTATGGGATTATGCCCATATGTTCCTCTTTGCCTGCTTCGTTGCCTCGCACTAGTAAATAGAGATCAGCCTCTGTGTTACGCCATATTGACTTTAGAAGGCGTTAACAAGTCTTATTGAATGTCTGAAGAAAACTTGGTGCTGTTCAGTTAAATTTTTTATCTTAAAAAGCTATTCTTGCTAGAGTTTTAAACATAACTTCCTCCTATGTGAGTTGATACGCGAAGGTTAAGGGTATGAAGTGCATGGCGCTCTAGAAAATTGATTCTTAGGTCACAAGCGCAGAGTTTGATCACTCAACGACTTACCATATAAATCCGTAAGCTTTTCAACGACATGATTTTGATTTCAGGAGTAACGTAACGTCACAATAACGTTGAGTGATACAGTTATCTAATACTACTGAAGAAATTTGGGAAACAATACCAGAGTTGTCACTACCCGTCTCACAGCTTAATGTTCAGTCTTTTCGTTTTAAAATTTCATGGATGATGGTTTTCAAAGCAAAAAAAAAAAATTCAGCCATTTTCAGCGATTGTATTGCGTGTTTAGTTTTGTAACGTTGTGGTGCATCGGAACCCAAATAAATTCAGAGCTACCATGTTATTTGGAAACTCAAAATAAGTTTTTCCTACGCTCTTATCCCAACAATTAGGCTCAATGAATTATTGTTATGGTAATATTCAGCACAAATACTCTAAACATCGCGTCGAGTGCCAATAAAGCATAGTTTCACAGCATTAAAAGAGCTTTTTCGTTTCAAACAATTGATTTTCAAATAAATTTGGGGAATCTTCATTAACGAGTGTGGCTACAAACGAGTATGCAAAAGTTGGAAAAGTTCCTTCAATATCCCTTTAATTTAAAGACCAGTTCCCAGTCCTTTTGTTGTTAATTCTGATGAAATCTTATCTTCTAAGAGTTTAGAGTCCACTTTAGTAAGTCGACAAGGCGAAGAGAAGGGAAGGTAATTTAACTTCTCCAGGACAATCGGGTTTTGTAGTTTTCCATAGTGATACTTAACTTATAACTTATCTCAGATTTAATTACATGCGGAGTAGAGAACAGACTATTCTCTAATATTCCGAACTACATGTTTTTCAAAGAAAGACAATAAAAGCCTTCCTCATCATACCCGTAACTAAGTTTTGTTTTACTTTGAAAAGGGTTGCAAAGAAGATAGGCATTTATCACTTTGATCTTACTCGGCTGAATTTCAAAAATTCTTCAGAAAGAGTTTCATTTCACAACAAAGCACATTTCCATATAATGAGTGATTCCCTTTTGTCCTTTATAGGCCCTAAAATAGTTCTTATCAAAGCCATTAGCTTGCAAACTTAAGGAACACTATGCCGGACCCCTTAAAAGGTTGAAAATCAAAATAAATCAAAAAGAATTAGCTATGTACTGTACTCGCAGACCCTTAATTCCATAACACCACCTACATGTTTACTCTGCAATATCTCTTAACAGTAATCCCCAATCTCATTCCCTCTTAACTAATTTACAACTTCCGATAAAAGGAAAAACTATAGGAAAACTTTTCCAATTTATGACTTACCAAGCACCCTTAGGGCATATCTCTGTTTCTTTTACCGCCCACCTACCCTTCGCTTTTAACCATAAACCCTACCAAAGGAAATGTCAAAAATGTGTGCAAAATCGCTTTTGAAATATCTGACAACTAGCTTGCGGCATTTTGTTTTCTTTTTTTGATTCATTTTTTTCTTTCTTCTTTTTCACTTTTAATCAGCTTCATACTCCTGCCGCATTTGATAGAAAAAAATCCCCCACAGCAAACCAAAAATCCATTTTAATGATATCTTCTCTGGAATATGACGACCCACAATGCCCCCGCCCGCCCGCGTCCGTTCGGTTGTTGTTAGCGATTAATTTTCCAGATATAGATAGAAAATTCCTTTTCGTTGCCAGGATATCATCACAAGCCCTATAACAAGTGTAAGTAGTGTGGAGAACAAAGCAAAGCTAGAAGGGGAATTATTATATTTCTCTCTCTCCACTCTTCACCAGACGCTTTGCTCTAATGTTGCCCTGCAGCCAGTGTTACCGCGGGGACACTATAGTGCCAAAAGGGACTCATTTTTTTTAACTTGGCTCGGGGACTCACAAAATTTAGATTTGGCTCATTTTTTTACGAATCCAAGTTACCTCTATACAAATCATTCATCTTTACTCTGAAGTCAACGTTAATTAATATTTTCAAAAGCTTTGTTAAATTTTGTAGACAAAACTAATTTTGAGAAGAATGCATAGTGTAAACGTAGCTTTTATTTCACTCCTGAACACCTGAACGCTGTGTCAGCATTCAAACATTTTCTTTGATTCACTCATAGGGGCGCTTTGTTTGAGTGAAAGCAAAAACAATATTTTCTTTGTCAATTGTCTTTGTCATCTTTTTTATATTTTTCTTATATTCTTGCTTACATCCGTGTGCTGTATTTAATTTTGATTTTTGACCCGCACACATTCAGTATATTAATTATTTGTATCTATTATTAAAATGAACTTAAAAACTAAAACAAGAGACTCAAATAAAAAAAAAATTTTTAAGATGTTTATTGTGATATTTTTGTAAGCACAATGTGAATTGTATTTTTTGTTTTTTTTTATGAATTTAATTTATTTTATTTTTATTATTTATGTCAACTTACTATATATGTAAATATATAGGTTTTTTGTATTATTAAAATGCACTTAAAAAAAAAACAGAAGGGACTCATTTTTTTTCAAAAGGACTCATTTTTTCAGCCACTGGGACTCGTCAAAATTTGAGCCCGCGGTAACACTGCCTGCAGCGTCAAACGGAGTATTTATCCTTTTCCAGGCAATAAAATATCATGTTGTACTCGTGTTCCTATACACCTTCCCCATCAAAGTGTAGCCGTCGTTTTCAATCTCATCTCTGGAACAGCAAATTAATCCGCCAACGTGAAACAAAAGGACGATGAAGAAAATTAATCGAATTAATATCGAAACAAATCAGGAGGAAAATTTCATAATAATTCACCCGGAGCGCAAAACACTAGGATAAAGTTTTTCCTCCTCCTGCTCCTGTTATTTCTCTTCCTTCTTCTGTCTATGGACGGGTGAGCGAGAACAGTTTTTTAGTCCTTGCTCCATGTAAGAGCAGTTGGCATGATGAAATTGTTAATTATTCCATTTCTTGCGGTGCGTTGCCACCGAGCTGTTGTGCAGAGGAACATTGACAAGAAAAACATCACCGTCCTTTAACCCTGCCGAAGGAACAATACACACACACACACAACTTAGATAATGACCCTTTTTTAGGGACATTTGTGTATAAATGACCGCCCGATAGCAATAAAAGCTTGCTGGACTAGGATCCCCCCCCCATTTCTGCATCAAACTGTTTGGCACGCAGTGGTAATTAGTCAAACCCTTCGGTTAAGCCACAGAGCGACGTGAATGAGAAAGCGGGCGTCAGTCATCACGGATTCGTTTATCTAAAAGTGTGTGCGATGCTATAACAGCCCATTCAGACACATCGTAAAAGGGGTGGCAATGGGCGGCACCGGCTATCCTTGAACACAACCAGGACATAATACTTTTCGGTCCTCTGCCACTGCCACCACATATCACTCTGGTGTGAAAGGCCGGCCGGTTCAACAGACATCAGAGGCTGAACCAAGACCAGACCACGTATAAGCAATAGTCCTTTCTGCAGTTGTAATTGACACGTCGTAAATCATTTGCTGATATTAAATCGATGATGCCACGCAACAACAAAAGAAAAAGAAATGAAATAAGTACTAAAAAAAAAAAACCCAGAAAATTGAAGAAAAACAATGGAAAGGAAGAGCGATACTGGAACAAAAGCCAATGCTTCCTTTGAAGACTATGGCCATTGTTGCTTTCGTAGGGGTTGCTTTTATGCGGATGTTTTTCAGTAGAAAAAAATAAACCGGACGGAAGAAGGGCCAAGTTGTGGGTAGTACCAAACATTTTGACATTACTGGAGCAATGCTTTCCTAAATATGAAACAAAGTCTAACGGTTTTCGATTGAGCCCCAGATGGCAAAGTAGACCAATTCAAACAGAGGGAAGTTGTACTTTTATAGGCTACAACAGCAGGCAACGTGGGGCACATAAAAAGGGATGAATCTCATTTTTAGGGAATTCTTTGTAGTCAACTTGCGGCTGCCTTTGTTACAGCAGATTCAGTTTTAGAATGAGAACGTATTCATTAGTCCTTTTTTGTTTTCTCAAGATAGGCTTAAGCTTCGGTAATGGCTTAACTCAACGAATCATGAAAATACAACTGATTTTATTCACGTGTAATGAGGTTTATTGGCTGCCATAAGAGCAATGGATACAGGCAAATTTTTACTTGCTTATAGGTACTATAACGCAAGTTTTGCAATAGTACAGAAAAAAAAATTCAAGAAAACAATTAAATATGACATAACGATGATAGAGAATACGAAAAAAGTAGGTCCTGCAATTCTGTCTGGCTGGCTGTATGTCTGTATGTCCGTTTATGAATCTACAGCCTGAACCGCTTGGCCGGTTTTCTTCAAAATTCGCAGTTATAGTCTCTGGGGTAGCTTACAGAGGAGTTTTTGGAATTGGGGCTGTAGGTCTTGAAATAACGGTACCTGCCATACAACCTATATGATAATATGTTTTTTTTTTGCTGTTCCTCGTTCTGGAAAGACACAAGCTTTGGAATCAGCCAAAGAAAGATTTTTTCGAACAACTTTCATCGTATTTGGCTCATAAGGAGGTAAAAGAGATTAACAAAGAGAACCTAAAAATCCATACAAATTCAGCTCTTGTTTTGGAAGCTTATCTCAACTAAATGAAGTAAAAATTGTAATCGACTCAAGAAACTTCAGATACAAGACTACTGCAGTATCTTTTGCAGTGAAAGCTTTTGTGTTCTTCCAAGTTCATATGTAGAATAGATATTTCGATCCAGAGTAAGGACAAAGAGCTCTTAAAAATAGAGGGATTGAAGGACTTCCAGAAAGACCAAGTCGCATCGTCCTACCGACGCGACGATCATGAAATGGCATTTGAAGCGACAGATAACATTCTGGAAATTATGGTTATATCTGAAGTATCCGTTTCCAGTTTGAATGATTTTAGCCCAAAGACATCAAATATTTGACGGCCAAAGATAAACTGCCGATGTAGCTAATTCTCTCCAACAAACTATGAATGACCATTGCAAAAATCTAGGAAATGATTGCGTCGAAATCCACTACACTGATTCTCTAACCCAAACTCAAGAATCAATGTGTCAAGTAGAAATGCCTGGCATTGAAACCGAGTAAGTTTGCAATAAGTTTAAATAACATAGGCTTATCATCATCGACTTATTTGGTAGATACGGTTCTTCTGCACATCTTCTCAAATGCATATTACAAAACAAAATGTCTCGTTGACCAAAAACAACACAAATGATTTCCGCCGAAAGGAACAATTCGACGAAAAAAATCGAGGAGAGAAAGAAAAACACGCTGCCGAGACGAGTCTAAGATCTCAGACTTTCAAAAAAAATAAATAAAAAGTGTTCCGCTTAAACATTTAAGCTATGGAAGTCTCTGCATATATAGCGACTTTATGTACCGATACTAGAAAAGTCTGTTGCGTTTTGAATTTACAAGTGTGGCTCCAAGACTGACCATCGTGGAACACCAAAAATACAAACTAAGGATTGATTTTTAATAAGCTATCGAAAATGAAAAAAATGAAACCTTCATTTGAATCGATAGTACGGTCGGATGTAGTGGTACCCGACCGTGGAGTGATAATTAGCATCTCTGCCTGTTGACACAGAGGTTCATGGTTCGAGTTCCAAACAGAGTCAAAAATATTTTGCCATCCACTGGTATTACCTTTCGAGAAAATTGGCAAGTCCTCTATTAATAAATTCATTGCCATGAAAAGCGCTTTCTCGAAAAACTTTCGGAACCGTTAGAAAATTGTAGGTCCCATCCATTCTCTCACAAAGGCAATGGTTGTGAGAAATGCGCTTGGCCCTGGGGCTCCTCGCTCTGTTGCGCCACCGACTTAATTTATTTATTTTAGTAGATATGGTTGATATAACTTTTTGTTTGACGATTATTCCATGCAAAAGTTGGTCGCGGTTGAGCTCATCTGTTTCGTCCATATTTTAGCATAATGTTTTTAAAATTTCGGTCGGTATCTCACGAATAAATGTTGGCTCCTAGTGCATCAAGAGAAGCGGGCTAGTCGCCATAGACAAAAGTCCTAGCATAGCTCCACAGCGAAATAGGCGTTAAATCGACCGACATAGGCAGCCAGTTGACCGGCGCCAACGTCAAAAAAAAAACCTGGGTCAGCTTTTCAAAAGCTCAAATTACCAGCGTTGTTTGGCTTCTTAGACCAGGTTTATTTTGAAAGTCATCCCACTTAAATCCTTCCTTCAAAATGATCTACGTTGTGGAGTCATGGGGAGTTAATTAATTGATTAGTTTAATAATCCACTTTAACTTAATAAGCGACTATTCCCTTTAAAATATTTCACATAGTTTGAGTGTTTTTTTTTTTAACGTACGCGTCTAAGTAAACAAATATCATTACATGAACTAGCGTTGTTAATTAAAAACCTAATTAAATGTTGAAAGTATAAATTCTACCCTCAGAAAAAACACAAATTGCGAAATGTATCGCTGTGCACATGCCTAGGGCTATAATCGATATTATTTTTCTGCAAAAAATATGTAGCTTTGCATAAAAAACTGGGATATTTCCGGTATAATAGCTTTTCATTTTTTTTTTTTTTTTTGTGCAATTTTCCAGGAATACCGAAATACTGAAATTATTTACATGGTACCATTAGTCGATGGCTGATTTTCAAAGACTTTTTCAGTATGCGTATTAAAAATTAATGAGTGTAATATACATTCGTCAATGTTTTGAGAACCACCAAATAAACCGTGACTCGTATTTAATACCAAAGGCCGATGGCTTCCTGTTTTTGAAATAAAAGATAAAGTTTATATTGCAACATAAAAAACGCTATCGGTAGGATGCTTACTTTAACAGTCAGTAGGTAATCATGTATGTTTCTCTGCACAGGCAGAACATAATTTTCAATTCACTTGTGTGAGTCATGAACTTGCTCTCATATGACAGAGAAATCACAGAATACCAAAGTCAGATGTCTCAAGCTCCACAAGATATAAGCAACATGAGAAGCGCTCGTTTGAGGAAATTGAGAGATGACAGGAATGAAATTCACTGCATACCTTCACAGTTTCAGAATCGACCTCCAGCAGAGGTATATAGTAATACAGACACGTTTGCTACTGAAGATCTGGAAAGACCACTTCCGTAGACACAAAATCCTCTGTCAAGCAGAATACCATTCAACTTGGACGATGATCAAGAATGCCGTCCTTTCGAGGTATTAAAAATTGAGCTTGCCATATGCAAACCTAAATCAAATAAGACTGCAGGTGCAGATGGCCTTGATGCCGAACTTTTCAAGGCAGCTGGAGACCAGTTGGAAAGAAGCGTGCACCATCTGATCTGCTTGATATGGTCGGAAGAAAGTATAGCCGATGAATGCCCGATCATAAAAATGTGAGCCCCTCACAATGGCGACTATTGTAGAGAAACAAGTCTCCTTAACGTCGCTTATAAGATCTTGTCTGCTGTAATATGTGAACGTCTTAAGCCCCACGTCAATATTTTGTTAGGCCCTGATCAATGAACCAGAAAAATCCACAATAAATCAAATTTTTATATTACGGCAGAGCTTGGGAAAAACCCGAAAGTATCATATCGATATACTCCATCTTTTCTCATCGATTTCAAGTTCCTACAGAGAAGAGCTGTACAACGACAGTTACCGAAATTTACCTATACAACGCCATAATGGGAGAATACAAACAGCGACGCAACAAAAAAACGCATCGCTTTCATAAATTTGTGTTGTCGCGACGGCAAAAATAAAAACATCAGCATTTCTGCCGCTGGGGCAACCTCGAAAACGCTTTGGTGTGGGAGAACCTCAATGTGCATCTTAGAAGTTATTTTTTCAAGCACTTTGTGGTTCATTGAACCGCTTTCATGTTCGCGTCCAGTCAGAGGCTTGACTTACTTGTATTCTTATTCTGACTTTCTATTTGATGCAGATTTGAAAGTCATGAGGAGGCTTTTGTGCAGATTATGCAATACCTTTCGGGTTGTATTGTGACATATCTATCAACTTTTATCCCCTTTTTGAACGCCTAACAGTCCATTTCCCGTATTAAAAAAAGGAACCTACGTCAGTTTAGTTAGAATCAGTTAAATAGTGTAACGAAGTTATAAATACACACCCTTTCCGCCAGCCAATACACATACCAATGTTGTCACATGATATTTTTCACTCATGCCATAGAACTCACACGCACTAGGTGTAGATAATTTTATAATGCTTCCTGAAAAATACGAGTAGTGCGAAGTCAGCCCGTGTTGGAAGAGTACCAATCTAGAGAACAGGCTACTTCCACTAGATGAAAACCAGGGGTACGTAGTGTGCCCAATGATTCCCAATTTTAGCCACGTCTCCTCGGAGTACCCAGCACAAATCCCCTACTAGCCTCTTAAAGACTTTTAGGTTTTGTCTTGCCGGCTATTAAGCCGTTGATGCCATGATTTGACTGTTGATTTAGCAGCTATTAAAAACTCGTACTTGATGACCGTCCTATACTGGCAGTATAGGACTGAGGATCTAGTAGCGTTGGAACCAACGATCACCAGCATTAGAGATAAGAATTAATAAATATTATATTAGACTAGCTTTAAGACCAATAAAAGGATTGGACATTCGTAACCGATTTACGTGTTTTCTTTGGTCGACCCTGGACCCGACGAGCACATCTCAATAGTTTGAAATACGGCAATGAAACAAAGATTATTTTATTCAGAGATAATGTAGTGTTTTAAGAATGTTTGAAATCGGTCTAGTAGCTTTTAAGATCTCATTTCCGTTTTCAAGGGAACATTTGGATGAAACGCTCTTTTAGTTTATGTTACCAAAAAATAGCAGATCATTGCAATGTTGAAAAAATCTCTTAAGTAGGCCCAGTAATTTACAAATTATGAATCCCGTTCCCGCCCTAAATGATACGTAGTCTAGGCTCTTCTTCAGCATCTAGAATACCTCTGTACCAAATTTTATTGAAATAGGTTCAGTAGTTTGGGCGTTAGCTGGTTACCAAGAAAGACAGGCAGACAGAGTTACTTTCGTATTTTTTATACTTGTAAGGATTAAAGTAGAGACTTTTAGCTGTAAAATTTAATTTAAATAGAAGGTACATACAGTTTTATAAAGCACTTCTGTTTAGCTCACTTTAACTCCTGAATGTATTGCAAAATCCGGAAGGCGTGGTTAACGCATAAACAGATTGACTTAGACAGCATTTCCGACAGCACCATCAACCAAAAGTCTTCCAAAAACACCAATTTAATTTAAGATCCCATCGAGATGCGACTCAAACATTTCTGCCACCATAAACATATAATATTCATAACACTCCGATTCAGAAGATTAAATTTATGGTAAACCATTACAATTCTGTTCTTCTCCATCTAACAATTTATTTCAGGTAAATAATGGTGCCAGCAAAAATGTAAAATACATTGTTGCGTATACTCGTACCTTTGCCATAATATATCTCAAAGAATTCCTAATATGAAAAATGAAAGCAATTCCGTTCAGAAAAGAACACCTCAGCATCATTGTTCAGCGTTTGTATTAAGGCCAAATTGAATATTTTCATTTTTATTTTTCAAAAACTTGAATCTTCATCATTCTCCATCCCAAGGACTCATTCTCTCTCTCTCTCTCTCTCCATTTGTTGGTATTCGTATAGGAGCAGGAGTGCTCCAATTTTCATGTCGTCTCTTTAAGGATTATAACTTTTTCTTAAGTTCACATTTAAGTGCATGATTCCGAACGCCATTCACGCACATGAATACGCTTACAAAAACACACACACATCCACCACTCAGCATGAATAAACTTTTCACAAAAGGTTAAATCTCTTGATACTCGTAAAAGGGCGTTGCCTCCCTTCGCCATCTTGCGGGGGTATGGATGGAATGGATGGTGTGGTATATTTACCAACACAACAAATGCGAAAAACACGTACCTAGTCAAAAAAAGAGAGGAACGTTATAATATAACCAGGAATAGGAGTTTTTTTTATTTCGTCGGTTCCCCCTGGTGACTCCTAATTCCAGAATAAGCATTGTACATGGCACAAGCTGAATCCAATTTAGAAAATGTTTTCGAGGCTTCTACACCTTTTGGGGGCTCTTCACTTCCAGAAAGGTATTTCTCCCCTAGTATTTTGTTATGAGAGTTTGGGGGGAATATGGCTATAATAAAGAAGAAGAAAAAAAAAAAACAACTCTGACGCGAATCCCCTTCGCCAATCATGAATATCTGAGGCCACAACATAACAACTGTCTTGGGGTGACTGTCTGTGCGTTTGAAATCGTCCTTTTTCATGTAACAACTCCACGCGGGAGCTACATTCTATTTACGGATACAACAGCAAACAGAAAAAAAAATACGGAAAACGGAAAACTTTCTCAAAGGTAATTTCAGGAAAAAAATCCGAAATCCCTAAAAGGTGTAGTTTAGCACTTGTCTGCACGATGCGGAACAGTTTTGTGTGCGCTAAATTTGAAAAGTTCACTGCCAACCTTTAAGTCTCTAGCGACTTGATTTGGGTTATCCCCCAAAAACTCTCCCGACCCCAAAAAAGTGAAAGGGGAAAGCGATATTCCTATGGGCTGACAAAATAGAAATAAAAAAAAACAAATCACAACTATACACACAGAAAAGGGATAAAAAAATGCGCCGCGGTTGGAAATTTGTTATGCATGACAGCGTATTTAGAAGGAGATTTATAGATAACCAAAGCTTTCAAGCCAACTACAATTCCCTCAAAATGGGACACACATTTGCGAAGGATGATTGTCCCTACAGTAGCGCAGCGCTGCATAGTTTGCATTTTTATTCAGTTTTGTTTGCTACTTCCGGGGGATGTTTTCATATTTGCTTGTGAGTGACACATGGTAAACAAAATACTAGAACCGACTAAGCTGAGGGACTGGAATTGAAGTTGTGGGGTCAAAAATGCATTTTTCAAAGTGGCAGCATTAATCTTTTACACTTTTTTTTCATTTGTTCAGTTAAGTGGTGGAGTTACCGCCTCAAGCCACCACAATTCACCAAGCAGCAGGAAAACAACCAACAATGCCCTCCGGGATAAATACAGTTGAGAGAATAGATCAACATTGAAACTACGAGTTAAAAATCAAGAACGAGGTGTAGATGCTGGCTACAGGGTATTTCGTACACAACTAGTTTTGAAGATGGACTCAGTAAAGACTTTAAATGGAATACCACAGGAGTTCATTTCGGGACCTATTCTTTTTTTTAATATTAAACGAAGACTGAAATATAGGAGTTAGGGGAATCAAATATGGGAGAAGTACTTTAGAACTGTTAAGGCTACAGAAAATGATTTCAAACATCAGTAGGCCAAAACCTGCAACTATAATGGAACTTTAAAAAAGACGATCGCTTTTCCACTTCAAAAAACTTCTTTGAAAACCTCAAATGGAGGCTTAAAAATGAAATACAGTTTTTCCATATCGTAATAGTTGATTGAAAATGTTTATAGAAGACGGAAATGAGTTGCCGATGGATTCGAATTCGAAATTCTAGAAGCACAGAAGTTTTTACGGCGATCGATGTAGGGCGCTCTGCACTTGCCAGAACAAAAAATTGTTGAACCTCAAATTCGATTCACTTATACTTTCAGGTGACATTCAAATGAACCTGCGAAAAAGAACTCCTAACCCATACAACTTTATTATTTTAAGAAACTCAACAAAGAGTCAAATAAAAACATCTCTCTTTAGAAAACACACCACCCTGTGCTCAAAGTCAATGTGCCCGCGAATAATAAAAAATGAAAGCAAAAGTAATAGTTTCGCGACCGACTCATGTTACCTCCGCGTCAATTTGTGTGACTCGTTTATGTGGGGAGGGGGGGATATGGGATGCATAAAGAAAGGGATGAAACCATTTCAAACGCGGCACTAAAACATTAGATATACACACATAGACAATAGTTGTGGGGCACTGTACTGTACTGTACGATGTACGTATTTCACAGACAATAGCAACCGCGACGGAAACAAAGTCAAACAACAATTGTTCGGCGGTTTAGTTACATTTGCCTTAATACAAAACACGTAGAGACAACAAAGTGACAAGTTTATTAGCCAGACAGATGCATGTATAGACTTTTTTTTTAACTTTGTAGAGGCTTTGGTTTTTTTCTTTCGAGAGGGTCTTCTAAATTTCACATGGGGGAATAGAAATTACCGGATTTTCGGCGAACAGATTGATGGGTATTTATTTTCGAGCAGCCAATTTCAACTGAAACAATTCACAAAGAAAAAAAAAAAAACAAAATTCGAAACCAGAATGGATTAGCTGAAAGTTCAATGGTAACTCTGAGAAAAAATGTTGCTAATCGAATGGCGGACTCTCTTTTTTAGTGAGGAATGCTTTTGAACTTTTTGAAGTGCCTGTTTTTGTGAATTTCTATTGCTTGTTTGTCATAAAGAGTGTTGAATGATTTAATGCTTTGTTTGAGTTGATGGGTTTCGGTGTTATGGCCAGAGTCTCACTCTTCTATTTCAAAATGTCTAGGAATTGTGAGAACTTTTTAGATTTGGTTTGACAAAAACGAACACTCAAACAAAAGGTAGCCTTTCAACGAAGAAGGCGAGACAAATAACCCTTAGTATCTTTTCTTTAGAGGTGAGTTTCTTGTTGGGCGCATTTATATGGCTCCCGAACAGTGGATTACCTTCTTCTAGTAAGTACACACATCCATTTAATGCATCTACTGGAAAGGTGTAGGTATTGTGGCGAACTTTTCTTCCTTACAAACTCCGGAGTAAGTACAAGGTCTTCAAAACAACGGATTAATGTCGATTTATTACCGCAATTTGTAGGGCAGCTTTATTTCTAAAAAAAAGAAAATTGAGGTCAATAGTGATATTGAGAGGTAAAGTTTGCAAGCTACCAACATATTGCATCAATGTCAATGGTGAAATTTCAACATTATTCCGCTCAAAGAATTTCCTTGGCAAATACCGTGATGCCATGAAGTGCTCGCCATCGGGAAAAATTTTTAGTTTTCCAATGTTCCATTCCTTACAATGAACAGTTCTTGAAGCCCAACTTCATTGTTAAAAAAATTGTGAGAGTAAGGTTTTTATGACGAGGACATGTGCACCGACAGCCAAAAAGCGACAAGAAAAAGTTACATGAGATCTTAAATTATAAACTGTGGCTAAATAGTTTAAAATATCCTTTTTTTTTGTGCGATCTCTTCTTTCACCATTATTGTCCTCGAGTTACTTAAACCATATTTTATCCCCATATGCTTGAGAACTGTAATCCCAAAGAACCGTTTTTATAGACTTTTTCACCATTGGAATTTGTTTTTTAAATAAATTTTTTTTTAATAATTTATAATTTCTCTAACAGACAAAGAGATGTGACATAGAAAATAACATCTTTAACTATTGACTTCGAAGAAGTCTAACTCAGTGACGGATTAGCGTAGAGAGTAGCAAATGCTATGGGCCCAGTGCATTGAGTGGCGCTGCGCTCCGAAGCTTGTCTGATCGTTAGAAAACATAAATTTAGATAGGAGCGTAAAAATATTTTGATTTGACGAATGACGAACTTCTTCTATTTGTTTGATGAAGTTGCGTTTAACGAAAGAAATTCGATTTCGAAAATGTTATCGGATCCTAGGCAGCTGGGCAAGGCTGATTCTACGAAGGCACCTTTAAGTGGATTCATTACTATCAAACAACTGCTTATTGCCCTTCTCTCTGAATGGAATCGGAAGACTTAATTCCTTGAGTCTCATTTAGGTTCCAGGCTATCACGGCATAACTGGAAATGTGATCGCTGATGTACTAGCTAGGCAAGGATCTCAGACAGCTTGCTTAGGACCTGAATCGTCCATAGGTCAGCCAGCGTCCTCAGTGAGGGCTTCAATCAACGATGGCATCTGCCACGAGCACAACCGTAGATGACTCCATTTGATTCAGAGAGACCAAACGTATGCTCCCCAACGTAAATAAGAAGACTAATATAAAAGAAAAATATCAGCAACAGACTTCAAGACGAAGATAGCTGCTCCACTTTAGTAGGTGGTAGAAGTTTCGACAGTTAAAATTCAATCTCGACTAGGAAATTTTGATCAAAACGTAGCAAAAGTCTACAAATTGTGTTGTTTAGCAGGAAACTTTGACCAGAAAGTCTTATGGAAAATTCATAAGAAGTAAGTAGTTTCTACAAACTGAGTTTTTCGTTCGACAGCAAAAGCTGCGTTTTGAAAACCTCAACCATGTTCTCCTTAAATTGAAAACATTGGAGATCTGGTCAACTATCCGATAATTAATGCACCCGAATCTGCAGAGGCTTTCAACACTTTTACTAATTTTTTTGGGCTTAACTCGATGATTTTGTTGAAAAATTTGTTGATAAGCAAAACACCTGGACATATAGTTTTTCAGGTATTTATTATGATGATTGATAACGTACTGTCTGCTTTAACTAAACGTTTGAAAGAATATCATGAAATTACTAGCGTTTTCGGAGTATAATCTCTCAAAACCGAAGAGACTATGGAAAAAAACCACAGTATGTTAGGGGCCTACTATGGAACTCGATTCTACAATAAAATTGCTCGAATGATTAAAAATCCTCCTCCAAAATTCTAAAGAGGAGTAAATATGGGGAACTCAGTAGTTTCATTCGAAAGCAGTTGGAAGAATTTGTTTTTTATTTCATATTCTTATTGACATTCAAAAGTAGAATCAAAAAATAACGTTCGAATGATTCGAGAGTAGAAAAGGGTTACATAGTTGGGCGTAGGCTTACGAAAATGACTTGGACTTAGACAGTTCGCTTAGCTGCTAACCAAATGTGGCTACTTTTACTGGCAGCAAGGAACAAAAACCTCTGGAATTGCAATTTTATAAACTTTTATCAAATAATCTTTAGAATCGGGTTTCCCAAACGTAGAAATTTGTTTTGGTCATTCACTTGTCTCTTATGATAACTAACTGCAGTGACGAACGTTCTTTTTCTACATCAAAACCTATTAACAATAAGTGAAAAAAAACGATGGGCCAGGAACGACTCACAATCATATCTTTGATATATGAGCATAATTTCCTTAAAGAAGTCTATGTTGAAAGTGTTAGTCTCTAAATTTGTCTAAATTAAACCCAGAAAATTTAATTTATAGCTAGATATATACAGAGGGTGGCGCCACACAGCAGGGAGCCTCGTGGCTGAGCGCCATCCTCACAACCATGCCCATGCCTATGGAGGGAATGGAAGGGACCTACAATTTTTTGTTCATTTCATAACACTTGTAACTTATTTGTGTTTTTAATTACCCTAAAACTTGAGAACCTAAAGCAAACTCTCTACGCACTGGCTCAATTCACCGGCACTGGTTTAATCCGATATTGATAACTATCTAAGTGAGCACGCACACATTCTTTATATTTTTTGGTGAGCATTCTAAAAGCCTTCTTGGTCAATGACAAGAAATTTTTTTTCAAATTTGTCCGACGTTAGTTTCAAATTTTAGATGACTTTTCTTGTAATTCCAAATTTAAAGCATCTTAATTCAGTGCTGTATGGAGCAGTAGCGTGTATGAATTTAAATACCTCACTGACAAAAAGAATCATATAGGAGGGTGGTCTATCTCCCTCCGGACGCAAGGGCACGTTTGCAAAAACTTGACTTATAATCAAAAAACCCCGTAGACGGTTTTTTCTTGTCTTGTTTCAACCTATCCGTCCGGAGGTTTTGTCGCACCGTATGTGAAACACCCTGTGCAGCTATTTGTGTTACAAAGTATTAAAGCACCACTAATGACAATTTTTGGATGGTCAAAATACCAAATGGCACGCCAGGCTTGCAAGATCTGTCAATACAGAAGCAAAACTATAGACGAAAGCGTATCCTTTCAGGCACTTTTGCACCGCTGGCATGCCGGCTGATCACTGAAATCTTTAAGGTTATCGAAAGTTATGTAATCATGCGGCCTTAGACAACGTTTATTGGATTTAAAATATTTCTACTCCTGAAAACTGATTCAATTTGATACACGTTTTGTGTAAGAAAAAAAGAAGTACACCATCTGTGCCTTTTTCCTATGTACCTACAACTGGGAGGTATTGAAGGTTTAACTGGTGTATGACGAACTTCAGATGACTATTACTCCAAAGCCCTGCCCTGAAACCCTTTCAAAACAACATTCCGTTTAAACAAAGGAAATGCCAAATACAGAATCCATACACCAAACACCATCAGCTCACGGATCAAAAGCCATTTTCATTAAAAATTGCCTTCTTACAAATCATTACACACGTCGTTATACTGAAACCTTCTGTGTTAGCAAAGAATCAAATACCAACTTGTAAAAAGCAAGAAACAACTCACCAAATCTACAATAAGCCGCCTACTTAACCTATGACTCTCCTTTCTTATCCATCATAGGCCTATTGCCTACATTTTGTTTGTGCACACCAAACCAAAAAGTTCATTACCAACATAAGTTGGGCAAATAAGTTCAAAACATTTCAGTGTACAAGCTGACTGACGTCTTTGAGGTCATTGTAAACATTTCTCAACACAAATTCTAATTTATTTTAGCCCTCGAACCCATCGAGAGTTCACAAAAGGGCGCATTGAACAAAAGAAGCAAAAAAAAAAAACTAAACCCAAAAACTTTATCCATCAGCAGAGAAAGAGAGACGCAACAAAAAAGGTCTCCCCATTGAACGTCAATTGCCTTCGAGAGCCGAGACTTCGAATTTTGATTGACACCTCTTTGGCTATTCACTAAATCGAACAAAGCAAATTAAATTTACTAATTCATCATTGGCTTTGGCCAGCCTCGTTTGACGAGTGCCTCAAATTCGATATCATACCCACTTCCCATTCGATACGTCAGAGCAATTTCAAACGTCAAATTTTATTATTTATTATTATTTTGTTATGCTGTTTCTGTATGCCGATGCCTGCCATCGCACAGCGTTGAATGTTCTGAATTGAACTTGGGCCAATTAACCGTGAACCATGCTCTTAAGTGGCCCGGTGTATCAACATCTACACACTCAAATTTTTTTCATCTTTAAACCACTTAAGAGAGCGCAAAAGTAGACTACCACACCAGTTGTGCTTTTTTTTCCTAAAAAAAAAAGGTCGACATAAATTACCATGCTGCAACTAATTGCTTCAATAGTGCACTCGCATTGCCGGAGGCAACTGTGCTATGGTGTGAAACGGTTAGATGCAGTAGGTACATTCACTGACTTAATTCTAATAGCTGTCATTTTTCTCGCTTCAACTTGACAGCTTCTTAACTGGTCCTTTTGACAAATGAGATGGCATTTTGAGGAAAATAGAGTGAAAAACGTATCACCTGCAGGCGAGGCGAATTTTACACGATGCGAGTATGCGCGTCCGTCGCCCATCACTTTGACTGACATATCACTGTCATAATTCTTCGCGCTCGTCCGACATCATCAGAAAGCAGCAACACTTGGGATTCAGATTGATGTGGCGGCATTTGTGATAGCTACGACAAGCGGCTGACATATGACACATAGGTGGCAGTGGTGGCACAGCGGGCAAAAAAGATTCGCCACACAAAAATGCTTCACATATGTACATGGGAGTATGTGAATTGTATATGTAATTGTGACCATCAACTCCTCAGTGCACCAGTATGCTGCTGATGCTGCTGTTGCCAGCGGCACCTTGACTTTGACTTGTCGCCTTCGTGTTGCTTTGGAGACTTGGACTTGGACGACTGCTTGTTGCAAGTGCCCAACAATTTATCACCTTTTATGGTGCACAAATAAGTTTGGTCTTCATGTCGAGCAGGTTGGAAAAACACACATACACCAGAGTCAACCAGCACAGGTACGTAGACAAGATATGTGCACGTTTTTGGGTGCAACTTGGTTCCGAGTAGTGAATGCCTTCGGAGTTCGGACTGGAAGAAGTGATAAAATCAATTCATGCGTTCCTCTGTGGAATTTCACGCGACCGGAATATGTATTATTGTTTAAGCCAAAGTAAGCTATAGGCTCAAGGGCACCATAAAGTGGCTAGGAAACGAGTAAAGATATGCGGTGACGGTATAGTTAGGTGGAGTGGAAGTGGCTAGGCGGTTGGTATTGTTAGCCAGATAAAGGGTTTTGTTTATTCGCTTTTGGAAAGCCTCTTGTTGCTTTGAGATAATTGCATGACATGTCCGGGAACATGTAGACGCTGAATATGGAGGCCAGAATTTTTCTGGACAAGTTTTTGTTTCGCATTCAGCGATGTCGCTCGTTGTAATTTTTTTCGGTTTTCTTCTAGAAGATGTTTGATGGTTTTTGCCAGACACTGCTGTTGAACCACTTGGGTTTTGGTTGAAAAAGAAGAGATAGCATTTTTCAGACTTGCTGGTTATAATTAGCTCTAGAAATGTTCTTGGCAAAGCTTGGAAGTCAAGGCACTCTAGACAGCGTTTTAGGTTAGGTAAAGGGTGTTGTTAGGCTGATACACTAAAGCACTGATCATACAGGGCTGGTTACGAGCGGCAAGCCGAGTAGCCGGTGCTTCCAATCGCTGATCAGCTTGAAATGACCACAGAAGTCTATAGACTCATCGTCATCCGTGGTAAAATTGAAAAAGTTTTTGGCTGCTAGTAGCGGCTTGCCTATACTTAGGTGGAGACTACAGTGAAAAAGTGGGCATTACGTTTGAGCCTGAGCCTCAACCAACATCTTTTCCAACAACTTCGAATTTGGGCGAGCTCACTTCAGCTCTCTTCCACTCAATGGTGCCACCTAAGCCGGGGCTTTTTCTGTTCCGCAACATTGAAGCAATGTGCTTTCGAAAAGCCGTCAAGCCGGAGCGCTGATATCCTTCCGCTATACATGCCCGTCCGGTGTTTGTGATGGTCCCTTGTATCTTCTTCTCCACACATTGTCTTCAAATACGGCACCAAAGGTCATTCGAAGCATTCGAAGACTGGGGAGCCCGGAGTCCAAATTTCTTTCAACCGTACCTTGTGAGGGAATGGAAGGAACCTACATAGTGGATGGGCTTGAAGGTCTGCCGAAAACTACATTCGTTGCATGCACAAACCATTCACTCAACTTGTCTGGGGTACACGCTGCTTCTGTGAATTTCGCGACACTATGAGCTCCACTAAACCTTCAAACTTGGGATTGGCTGTCAATATTCAATTTGACAAAGATATTTTTGACTGCCCTGCTCGTATAAGGCCCGCTAATCCTATTTTAACTGCATTAAAAGAAGTAAGGGCTTGCAAATTCCTCACAAAACTCGATACCTGCGGAAAACTTTTTTTTATGTTTCTGGAATTCGAACCCCGAACCCCCCACTGGTAGACAACCATTACTGCGCGGTCACCACGACGAAAAGACACTGCACCAAAAACGAGATTCAAATGGACATTATTGGGTTGACGGATTCGTTGATTGGTCTAATGTTGCTTTTGATGGGTCCATTTCATTTCGCCTTATTATTTGGTCAGTAGGGCTCTACTCACCTCTACTCAACTGCCAATCCAACAAAAATGTCATCAAGAATGGCAGCAATGTTTCATCAAAAGATGACAGAGAATGAGTTCTGCATTCCACGAATAAAAAGTTGTAGATTGGCGTAAAAACTTAATAACCTCCAATCATAGATCACCAGACAAGAAAGGTCAAGCAACAGTGGATGAGTGATCGAAAAATAGAACGCCAACTATGTCATCTATTTATCAATCAAGAAAAAACTTTCTATCGCAACACTAAATACTTCTCTCCACCAAAGCAACATATCGAGGTCCAATGCAGAGGCTATATCTATAAAAAGCCCAACACAATTGACAGATGTCAAAACATTAATCCGTAAATACAGTTTGTGCGTTATCAACATTTTTCGTTTTTTTTTCATCTTCTGAACAGTATTTCTTCTTGTTTTCCATCTTTCATCTTTCTCTGTTTCACATTATTGGATGAATTTCAATTCCAACAACTCTCCTCTGATTTGGACTGACATCTCATCAACCACAAGAGTGTTGATTATTTCAGTTCAAAGGCACTCTCGGGTCTCCCGTTCGCGCAGTTCCCCCTCAAAGGGAGGAGGTGATATAATTAAATCAATTCATTGGCAAGCACAAATCGCCCCTGGGATTGATGGAGAGAAAATAATAATAAAAACCGAAGCGATAGAAGAGTAGAAAAAAAAAAATAGAAATCAAACAAACTTCCCTAATGATAGATGAGAATGTCATGCCGCACAGTGGTATTCCACAGTATAGTACAGGACTTATATATAAATCGAACACACGGGAAACCATTAATCCCCATCGAATCAAATCCAATTAAATTGTGTGCGAGTCGGCCATTATCAAGTATTAGACCGACCAACCGCCCGACCGCCAGATCGACCGTACATTGTGGTTTAGCTTTGACTCGTCGTCGTCGTCATTTACCCAAACTAAACTAGAGAACTTTTGTTTACAGAAAAAATTGTGTTGCCCTGTCAATTTGTGAGGAACGATAAGGATAATGTTTGTTTAGTCTATGAGTTCGTGTGTGTGTAAATTCGGGTAAGGGTTATAATTATTATTATTTTCCATGAAATAACTACATGGAAGTTCAACGAAAACAATAGCATTCCTGGAAGAGTTAGGTCTTGGGCAATAATTAACAAGAACCGAATAATTTGTCCAGGGAGGAGTGAATATTGCTTAAATGGCAGAATGTTGTAAGACCATATCGAGTCTAGTCAAGGTTCTTATTGCCTACGTGAACATAAAGAAAGAAAACATAGCATTGAGAATATGGAAAACATTTAAAAAAAAGCTTAAAGGCTCTGTGCGTAGGAAGATGTTTTGATGTAGCCTCCGACAAGAACATGATTTCGATTAGGCATGAAAAAGACCGAATGACAGTTTATAGAAGATTGATTGGTTTTGACTGTGGGAATGTGTTTCCACGATTTGTTGTTTTATTCATTAGTTCGATGATGTAAATTAAGATGAATACATTAATGTGAATGTAGTTGATACAAATTTCTATTTAACCGCCAAAGGATTTTATACCAAAGACTTGTGTAAGTGCTAAAAGCCTAGAACTAAGATAGGCGGAAGCAAATGGACGGCAGTGCTACTATTCAACGAACAATTTTCAACACGTCAAGTAGGAAAGTAGCCAATAGTGCATTTATATAGGTTGAAGAAAGCAAAGATTTATGTGTAACCACATTTATATTGCAATACTTCCAGAATGTCCTTAAGTCTCAAACCCACCTCGGAAGAACAAGAGAACTAGGCTAAGACTCTTCAATACCTGAACGGATGAATTATGTATTAAAGACGCCGAGTAGATAGATATACACTAAAAGCTTGTCACACATAACCAACCAATGTAGTTAAACATTTTTAAAACGCAGCGATACTGTCAATTACTACTTTATTACTATTTTTAATTCTTTATCTAGACGCAATCCGCTTCATTCTTCTTCTTTTTCCTCTTCCTCTTCATTCTATTCATCTTCTTTTACTTTTGTTTTCTTCTTTTACTGATTTTTCTTCTTCTTCTTCCTCTTCCTTTTCCTTTTCTTCTTCCCCTTTCCCTTCCTCTTCCTCTTCCTCTTCCTCTTCCTCTTCCTCTTCCTCTTCCCCTTCCTCTTCCTCTTCCTCTTCCTCTTCCTCTTCCTCTTCCTCTTCCTCTTCCTCTTCCTCTTCCTCTTCCTCTTCCTCTTCCTCTTCCTCTTCCTCTTCCTCTTCCTCTTCCTCTTCCTCTTCCTCTTCCTCTTCCTCTTCCTCTTCCTCTTCCTCTTCCTCTTCCTCTTCCTCTTCCTCTTCCTCTTCCTCTTCCTCTTCCTCTTCCTCTTCCTCTTCCTCTTCCTCTTCCTCTTCCTCTTCCTCTTCCTCTTCCTCTTCCTCTTCCTCTTCCTCTTCCTCTTCCTCTTCCTCTTCCTCTTCCTCTTCCTCTTCCTCTTCCTCTTCCTCTTCCTCTTCCTCTTCCTCTTCCTCTTCCTCTTCCTCTTCCTCTTCCTCTTCCTCTTCCTCTTCCTCTTCCTCTTCCTCTTCCTCTTCCTCTTCCTCTTCCTCTTCCTCTTCCTCTTCCTCTTCCTCTTCCTCTTCCTCTTCCTCTCCTTCTTTTTCTTGTTCTTGTTCTTGCTCTTGTTTTTGTTCCTGTTCTTGTTCTTGTTCTTGTTCTTGTTCTTGTTCTTGTTCTTGTTCTTGTTCTTGTTCTTGTTCTTGTTCTTGTTCTTGTTCTTGTTCTTGTTCTTGTTCTTGTTCTTGTTCTTGTTCTTGTTCTTGTTCTTGTTCTTGTTCTTGTTCTTGTTCTTGTTCTTGTTCTTGTTCTTGTTCTTGTTCTTGTTCTTGTTCTTGTTCTTGTTCTTGTTCTTGTTCTTGTTCTTGTTCTTGTTCTTGTTCTTGTTCTTGTTCTTGTTCTTGTTCTTGTTCTTGTTCTTGTTCTTGTTCTTGTTCTTGTTCTTGTTCTTGTTCTTGTTCTTGTTCTTGTTCTTGTTCTTGTTCTTGTTCTTGTTCTTGTTCTTGTTCTTGTTCTTGTTCTTGTTCTTGTTCTTGTTCTTGTTCTTGTTCTTGTTCTTGTTCTTGTTCTTGTTCTTGTTCTTGTTCTTGTTCTTGTTCTTGTTCTTGTTCTTGTTCTTGTTTTTGATCTTGTTCTTGTTCTTGTTCTTGTTCTTGTTCTTGTTCTTGTTCTTGTTCTTGTTCTTGTTCTTGTTCTTGTTCTTGTTCTTGTTCTTGTTCTTGTTCTTGTTCTTGTTCTTGTTCTTGTTCTTGTTCTTGTTCTTGTTCTTGTTCTTGTTCTTGTTCTTGTTCTTGTTCTTGTTCTTGTTCTTGTTCTTGTTCTTGTTCTTCTTCTTGTTCTTGTTCTTGTTCTTGTTCTTGTTCTTGTTTTTGTTTTTGTTTTTGTTTTTGTTCTTGTTCTTGTTGTTGTTCTTGTTGTTGTTCTTGTTCTTGTTCTTGTTCTTGTTCTTGTTCTTGTTCTTGTTCTTGTTCTTGTTCTTGTTCTTGTTCTTGTTCTTGTTCTTGTTCTTGTTCTTGTTCTTGTTCTTGTTCTTGTTCTTGTTCTTGTTCTTGTTCTTGTTCTTGTTCTTGTTCTTGTTCTTGTTCTTGTTCTTGTTCTTGTTCTTGTTCTTGTTCTTGTTCTTGTTCTTGTTCTTGTTCTTGTTCTTGTTCTTGTTCTTGTTCTTGTTCTTGTTCTTGTTCTTGTTCTTGTTCTTGTTCTTGTTCTTGTTCTTGTTCTTGTTCTTGTTCTTGTTCGTGTTCTTGTTCTCGTTTTTGTTCTTCTTCTTTATCGTGACCTAGAGGGATCACAACTCTGCTAATTATTTCCTTCACAATATTGAATCCATTTTTGGATATGTCGCGTTATCCTTTGGATTGTTGCAAAGTCTTAGGTCAACCAAATACAAGGACTGTTCTCGTTTCGCCGAGATCGACGTTGTGATCCATTTTTTCCAAGTTAGTATTTTTAAGTGAATGCTTCCACGGATTTTGGTACTTCTAATAAGATCAAGATTCGTTAGTCCTGCTATCATGGGGAGAATCTTCATCTCAGTTGCTGTCAACTTAATGACTTTCTCAATATTGTCCAACTTCGTGAACCGTATTTGATTCCTGGACGCAAACCGCAGTGTAGAGCCTTCTCCTCATCTTAGGGAGCATTTTCCAATCACAGCAGAAGGTAAAATTTTCTCTTATGTGGACAGACATATCTGTCTCGATCAAAAAAGCGGGTAATACAAGAACTCAGTCAGTCGGTAACCACCTTCTAAAATTTTGACGCAGGCGTAAAGCGCTTTTTGCAGGTATGATGGATCTTCACTTATGATGGCTCCATCGCAAGAAGACTCAAGACCTTTGGATATTCAAAATGACTTAATTGTCGTTTTCTTTTGATGTTCTTGGAATGAGGTTACAATTTCGTGCAATGAGAGGGCCTATCATGTTCACAGTTTCCAGCAATAAACTACAAAAAAGAACGTTCTCCTCTCTCTAGTCATGATTAATTAATCAAATTACATAACAATGATATTGAGCTTTATGTAGAAGTGTAATCCTTACTTAGAGAACAAGCACATCGCCACTTACAAAATTTCCACCTCATCGGCCACAAAAAAAAAAAGGCAAGCAGAAAATCTAACCCTCGTCTGGAATCGATTGGGCTCTTACGTATTCTTACAACGAGCAAATACTCAATCAAACAAACGAGAAAAAGATGGAAACGAAGATTTATCCCATCACCATCCACCACCGTCCACCATCAAATCCCAATCAATTAGATTAAATTAATTGAAATATCCATGGCGTAGTGTCTAGAGAAGAGAAGTGACCAATTAATCCTTGCCGCAGCAAAGACTGGACGGACGACCACCGATGACCATAGCGACGGCCATTTCCATCTCCATCAATATGGTCAATCATTCTCCTAATCCTCCTTCGCATGCATCGATTCAAGCCCGGGTAAAAGTATCGCATGCCAGCTTATTTCTGAACAGCAAGATGAATTTCACTTGAGCATTTTCATTCATTAAGAGCAGCGTTGAAGAGTGAATGCGTGTGCCATTGTTGTTGTTCTTGTTCGTCGTGCGTGATAGGATAGTAAAAACATCAAGAACACCGAAGCAAAATATTTTATCTCAAATATGCCCAAGCCACCAATACTACGGTGAGTCAGATGAAGGAAAATCTAATCAGAATCGACGTGATAAGTCCTCTTCAATTTTGATATGTCGCAAATGTCAGAATACGACTACATCACGATATACCGAATGCGATTGGATACCAATCTCGCAATTGACATTTCAATTTTCTCTCGTCTCGTCTTTTGGATGAGCACAATACGGCACCCGATATAACCAACCAACCTTATACCCGCTGCCGCAGATAAAACAGTGACACATACGTACCATGGGATGAAGATACCTCGTCTCTTTG
This sequence comes from Melanostoma mellinum, assembly GCA_914767635.1. Lineage (NCBI taxonomy): Eukaryota > Metazoa > Arthropoda > Insecta > Diptera > Syrphidae > Melanostoma > Melanostoma mellinum. The sequence continues at coordinate 165,141,879 of OU612059.1, forward strand.
CATGCAATTGAATGTTGAAAATGATGAGAAAGAAGGATGTGGCAACAGCAACAAAAAAAATTTTAAAAAAGGAGAAAAAGGCGAACAAAATGTGGTGGCTCATTCTAAATGGAAATTCGTGTCCTGCAGCCAGAACGCGGCTATGGTGGTGGTGGCAGTGGCAGTGTCCCAGATCACATAACCGTTCGTAATAAATTTTTTCAAAGTACAAAACATCCATCCATCTATCTACGTTACGGATTCGTGAAGCGGGTTTTTCTTTCTTTCTTTTTTGAGATATCGGAAATGTCGACAAAATTTCCATGAAGGCTGCTGTCTGCCGCCTTATCTGGTGGGAGTGGGATAGAGGGACAACAACCAGGATGAATTCATCGAAATGCACCTGGTCGCAACGAAGACACGAAAAACACCACAAAAAAAAAACAGCCTGTTTTTTGATCCTTGCGATGGACGGGCCAGGATTGGTATTCATATTTGAATTTTTTATTTGCCAACAACGCGGCAGTCTCGTCGCAGTGGTCAATGAATATTAATTTCAAAAAGTTTCAACCAGGTGCAAATTTATTTGAATTCTTTTATCCAGTTTTTTGACCGATGATGATTCCACCCGCAGACCGCCTTAGCTTCGCCCATATTCAAATCCATCCTTAATGTAACCCTGGCTTACTCAAAGTTTCTTAAATTCATTTTTTTCCAGATTGTACGAAAGTTGTTTTAATGATTGTGAATTGAAAGCTTCGCGAAGAACAATAACCCACAAAGTTGTGTTCTGAGCACATTCTGTTCGTTTTGTTTGGTTTATTAAGGATTCCGTGACGAAAAGCAATGGTGCTGCGCCAGACGAGATCAAATATGAGTTTTGGAAAACATCGGACTTTGATGGCTCACGATTCTCCCAGCTTTTAAAAGTGATAGTCTGCCTCTGCCTTAGCAATAGAGGGAAAGTAACCTTATACCAAAGTACAAAGTGTAGGCAGAGACACACTAATGTTCGATCAAGTTGCACACTTTGAAAATCGTTGAACGGGCATTAGTATTAAGTAGCAGAAGGCGAAAAATAATAAAGCTAACTGACTAGTGTGTACTAATGCGGTTTTATCACAGGTAAGGCAACAAGGCATAAAAAAAGGTTCCTATTGAAAAAACAAGGTGATTCCTCAGAGGATTTGCATGTTCAGTTGGTTGACTTCGAAAAAGGTACAACCAAATGCATTGAAATCTGCAATTGGTTGGGCTCAGACATGGAACAATCCAAGACCGGGAGGCATTCTGAGATCAACGCGGAGTACCTCACGATGCTCGTAATGCCGGACGAAGGACGAAGAAGAAGAAGAATTTTAATAACTTCCCAATAAAAACACATTTTTGGCCCCGTCTGCATAGATGGAGAGTGGAGAAGAAGATTTAACGACGAACTGTAAGGGCTGTACAGCAACACTGACCTGGTCAAACGAGTCAAGGTACAGCGGCTTAGGTGGCTGGGTCATGTAGGGCGAATGGACACCAACGCCCCGGCCCGGAAAGTCTTCGAACCGAATCCCGAGGGACAGCACAGTAGATGACCGCCACTCAGGTGGCACAAGCAAGTAGGAGAGGACCTCAACCAACTTGGCGTGCAAAACTGGAGGCAGCTAGCTAGGGACCGAGCTGGCAGGAGAAGCATGTTGGTTGAGGCCCTGATCCGACCCGAACTGTAGCGCCACCTTAAGTAAGTAAGTAAGTTTTAAAACACTTCAAATTAAGTTGAAAATACTTCATAACTAAGTAAGGTTGTGTTAGGTTGAAGTGGCTGTCGTTAAAACGTTAAAACTACAGACGCACATAAACCAATAACAGGTCATTGTGAAATAAACCACTTTGAGCTTTCTATAAAGCGATGAAGACTATGAATGTCCGTGTCACTAAGATCACTTGGATCATCGAAGAAGTGTTCTCACAAATGTGTTTGCGTCTTTGAGAGCAGGGCAGGGCATTTGCAAAGAAGATGTGGAACGGTTTCCTCTTCTTCCTCGTCCATGCAACTTTGACAGAAAGCTTAGTTGCATCTCTATTTATGGGGAAGAGTCCGGCTATAACACCAATTACAGACCTAAAGTGAAACCTCTTTAAAGATAACAAAGTGTTGGTACGTTTTGGATCAATGTTTGGTCACATATTTTTGATGGCCACAAAGGTGGTGGTGTTTGTCCATAAATTATTCGTTGTCTTAACGAAGCACAAGTTTGCAATTAGCGACAGACATGCAAATTTTTGTTTTTTTGGGTGACATGCATAAGTTAGGTTAGGTCGAATAGGGGTGCAGACACAAGTGGCAACACCTCACTCGGATCTCAAGGATCCATTGTGCTCCCCGGTAAAACAGAGGATGAGGAGGTGGGAGAATTGGAGAGGTAAAGGGTTGAGTTGGTGATTTGTTTATTGGGATAGAGAACCCCACTGACCCATTTGGAGCCCTAAGTAAATTTCAGGACGCGGCTCAATGAAAGGTTAGAGATGTCAACCAGTTCGTCGAAGAAGTATTCTCTGAGGGCTTTTTTCCTAGTGTGGGCCAGGCTAAGACACTCACAGAGGAAGTGGAATGTTCCTTCCTCTGTGACATGGCATGGAAGTACGTTTTCTAAATGTCTATATGCCCGGCCAGAGGTGAAATGTTAAACTGTTCTATCAATTCCATAAGAGACCATCGACAGTCGCGGGAGGTTGCACAGTTTATATAAACATTTTAAATAAATAAAAAGGGTGACTCAGCAGAGCGAGGAATCTGAAGGCTTAGTTCATTTTTCACAACAATGACTTGTCAGGGAATGGAGGCCAGTTTCAAACGGCTAATCGGGAAATCGATTTTCATGGCAATGAATTTACCAACGGAGGACTTGGCAACCCTTCGCGGAGGCGATACCCGTGGAAGAACATTTTTACCTCTGGGATTCGAAGCACAAGTGAAGAAGTATCTCTAATGCAGACGAAGGTGTTGAGCGAAAAGCTCCGCTAACACACATGCTGGCTGATCATTTTACTTTGCTTATTCTTCGACTATAAGCCGTTTTTTCAAAGACTGTCTATGTCTACCATATTGTTACTGACGACCGCTGTGTATAACCAGTGGATGATCCGTGCTTCCAGTGGCTTCTTTTGCTCGAGAAAAGATCAACGGTTGATGGCTTTTCTGATTCTTTCTTTTATATTTGATTTAGCATTTTGTCCTGTTAACTAACTTCGACAAAAAAGATTACACGACGAGGAAAGCTAGAACTGTGTTGCAACCTGAAGAGAGAGGTGTTAAACTCTCTTCCGAACGTCCATTTAGACTTTCTCATAGAGTCTCTCTTTAAGATTTCGAAGCCCAATAAAGAGGAAAGAAATAAGTATTTCCACTACTTTATAGTTGCCTTCAAGTTGGTTTCAGCTTTCCTGATAGTCAAGCAATCCTTTGCCCAACCATGGCAATAGTCATTTCCATAATAAATTGTATGTTTATTCTTATTCCTTTGCTTTTTGGAATCTTTCATGTGTTCAATTTGTAAGCAAACGAGTATTTATCTTGATTATAAAAATATACTCTTTGCTCTTCCATACCACACATTCGACCATAGCTACACAAGTAAACTATTCCACTACACATATACTTTTTTAAAAAGATAAAAAACAACTATTCAGTTTTTTTTGTAATAAAATTGAATTTCTACTTCAAAAATAAGTAAACGTATCTTTATTTATGCTTCTTGTACATAATTCATATTTTATCTTAATATGATATATGAAGAGACACTCGACCGTTCGGCTGGTCTGTCGGTCGGTTGAAGGGAGTATAGCAGGACGGAAAAAATTACATAAAAGGACGATTTCATGCTCCGTTTCACATAGGAAATGTCGTAAATTTCAGAATTTAGCATCTATGTAGATGTCGTTTTTGGTAAAAGGGAAGCGGGTGGTAGATTTCCCATCGAACGTCAATGCAAATGTGTGTCTGCTTGGTAATTTCAAATAAAGCAACTTCAAACCACCCATTGAGAGTCCAGTCATGTGCAAACTGCAAACCCTTACCCAAAAAATTTCATTCATTTTACCCTTCCCCACATCATCATCATAGTTCCATTAGTATAGGAATACAGAAAATCCTGGTGACCCTGTCTGCCCTGTCTCGATGTGTGGTCTAGTCTTTGTGTAGTACGCTCCCACTTCGGGGGCTGGCTGTGTGTATGTTGCGTCCAGGGAATTTGAGGAAATATTTTCTCATTTGCTTATACACGAGACTCTTCTTCGTCTAGTGTAACATTGAATTGAAGATACTACGTAGGTAGGTACTCGTATATGCGGCTAACTAAGAGTCGCATCCTCCAGTAAAATTAAAGTGATATATTCGTTTACTTCATGGGTAGGAGCAAGGTACTTTCATAGGACTATAGAATACATTACTTCCGTACATGCACATAGATGGTGATTCAAAAATCGTATTCCCAATATGATTTCCCTGCTTCTTCTTTCTATAGGTAGGTACTTTTTTTCTGTATCTGCGTCTGTGAAATATTTAGATACAATATTTCTTTCAATGCAATAGGTTTCATTCTTGTGTTGGTTTTTGCCTCTTTTGGAGCACGTTTTATGATCTGTTTGCTTCATATGATTGGGTTCGGTTGATAAAAGATATATTAGGTTCTTGAGGCATGACCACTGACGAACTAATGAACAACAAATAGTGTTATGCGACGTGATGTGTATGGTTTTGCTTATTGCTAAAGATACCTCCTACCTGGTTCCTGGTTTTGGGTAAAAATATAAATCCAGTAGAACAGACGCTGCTTTGGGGATTTAGTTTCTATGAATGTAGGGGAGTTTCTAAAAGAAGATTCGGTATCGATGGATTTATTGATTTTTTTAAATCGCTTTGAGTAAGTTCTTTTGGTATTTCCAACCACAAAATGTTGTATCTTGTCAGAGACTATTATGAAAGACTTAAAACTGCATATAAAACTAAAAAAAATAAATGAATAACGTGGCGCTACAAAGCTATGAAAACCTCAGAACCTAATGCTTTTCAAGGACCTAATTTTATGCCTATTCTGAACGCCTGAGGGTAAAAGCACATTTGACGGCAGTATACAAACTACATATAGGCATTATGGCCAACTCCTCTTAGGCCAACTATAGACTATAGAGGAGGTTAAACTGAACGCACTGCATCAGCAAATTTTGATTTTAAATAATCGCCCGATTCATTGCCGTCGTTAAGCTGAAGTGACAATATATCAACTGTCCTCTATAAGCGACAATTTGTGTTAAAGTAAAATAAATAAAAAGGGTGGCACAACAGAGCGAGGAGCCCTAAGGCCTAGCGCATTTCTCACAACCATTGCCTTGTGTAAAAATAGAGGGACCTACAGTTTTCTGCCGATTCCGAACGACGAATTGAGAAAGCGCTTTTCATGGCAATGGATTTACTATCGGAGGACTTGCCAATTCCTCACGAAAGGTGATACCCGTGGAATTTTTGCTTCTGCAGGAATTCGAACCAGGATAACCTCTGCCATACATGCTAACCATCACGCCACGGGTACAACTGTGTTTAGGTAAGAATAACAATTTCCTGCTCTCTTCGCTCTCCATTTTTCGATAGCAGTCGATTATGTAATACGACTACAATGCGATGAATGAAATGAATGAAATGAATGAAATGAATGAAATGAATGAAATGAATGAAATGAATGAAATGAATGAAATGAATGAAATGAATGAAATGAATGAAATGAATGAAATGAATGAAATGAATGAAATGAATAAAGTTTAGGTAGGGTGGAAGTGGCTGTCAGCCAATGAGTACATTGCCTGACACACTTAGACCGCAAGGGTCCATTGTGATACCACAGAGATCAGCAAGTTAATCATCTACTGGTCTCAGAAACCCGATGTAAGATTAACGAGTTGGTAACCCATTAATCGTTTCGTTTCGGGGCAAGCCGGCTAATCACCCGCTAGTCGAGCCACGGGGAACTTTTCATGTGTTTTGAAAGACTTTTAGGGTCCATGTAAGCTAAGTTGCTAGATTCGTCGAAGAAGAATTCACCGAGATGAGTTTTCCTCCTATGAATGCATGAGCAAAGAAGGTGTTGAACGGTTTCTTCCCCTTCTTCGTGCATGTAGCTTCTGTAGATATCATTGAAATACACACCAAGTCTTTTGGCGTGTCTTCCTATTAGACAGTGTCCCGTAACAACACCTATGGTAGAACCTAGATACAGGCGGTTCAAGGCTAACAAACTCTTCGAGCGTTTTGATTCTACACACAGTCAAACTTTTTTGGTTGCAAGGCAGTTGTTACTCTCAGTTCATCTAGTTTTTGTTACTCTTGAAGAGTCTTGTCTAAGTAGGAGTTTACATGTATAGCGATATGTAGACCTATGTTGTTCTATTCTAGACGTAGGGAAGTGGTCGTGCCCTTTTTGGCTAGATCGTCTGCCGTACAGTTGCCTGGTATGTCCCTGTGCCCGGCACCCATGAAAGGTGAATGTTGAATTGATTTGACATCTCCTTCAGAGACATTTTACAATGCTTTTGTAAACAAAGGCAAGAGATTTGAAGGCAGCTTGCCTGTCAGAGAAGATTCGAATATCCGTGGAGGATATGACGTTTTCTTTGGCCCAAGGCAGCACCTCCTTTAACGCCAGAATTTCCGCTTGGTACACACTACAATGATCGCGTAGGCGGAAGAAAAGACTGAGATTCAGTTTTTCTGAGTAGATTTCACTTCTTGCACTTTCGCTGATTTCTGAACCATCGGTGTAAAAGAGTATTGCTTCATTTTCCAAGAGAGTGCCATTCGTCCAAGCTTCTCTTGAAGGTATGGTTACTTGGAAGTTGTTGTCAAACACCAACTTAGGGGTGGTGTAGTCGGATCGATTCGGTAACAATCTAAAGTTAAAGTTAAAGTTAAGAATGGTAGTGTGGCCGATTTGATTATTGGTCCACTGTGATGTAGCTCTGAGTCGAATAGCTGAACTAGCTGCGACTTGTTTGCTGAAGATATCAAGGGGTGTGAGATCTAGTAGTTCATTGAGGGCGTACGATGGGGTTGTCCTCAGTGCGTCACTAATACACAGACTAACCGTTCTTTGAACTTTGGCCAGCTTGATGTAGTTGATTATCTTGTCTAGCGCGGTCCACCAGACAATCACCCCGTATGTGAGTCTCGGTCCAATTACCGAGGTAAACAGTCAATGGGTGATTTGGGCGGGAGCAACCCCATTTCCCAGCAGTGGCTCTTTTACAAGAGAAGAGTGCCACGTTGGCTTTATTTACTCTTTCCTCAATATTGGTTTTCCAGGTCAGTATTTTGTCAAAAATGAGACCTAGATATTTAGCCTGATTTGACAGTGTGAGAGTTACCCCCTTGATAGTTGGGGGTCTGAAGTCCGGAATTTTGTATTTGCTCGCAAAGAGAACTAATTCCGTTTTGTGTGGATTGATATTCAGACCACAATCTACAGCCCAATTATTAAGCTTGTTAAGTGCTGTTTGTAGCAGCTCAGATAGGGTTTATGGGTGCTTGCCTGAAACGGCAATTGCTACATCATCGGCATAGGCCATAGTTTTGAAACCTTCGTCCTCTAGGTCGATTAACAATTTTAACGACCAGGTTCCACAGTAGAGGAGATAGAACTACTCCCTGGGGGGTTCCTTTATTGGCCATTCTGCTTGTTTTGTAGTTCCCCAATTCGAAATTAATGATTCTGCTGCTGAGCATTGTTGTTATCATATTCTTGATGTGTTCTTCTATGAGCAGCACATCTAGAGCATTAGTAGCTGCTGTATTGTTAACATTGTTAAATGCATGTCTAGGAATGCGACGAGGGAGTATTCCTTGTTGTGCATGAATTTTTCAATGGTGCAAACTAGAGAGTGGAGTGCAGTTTCCACTGAATTACCTTTTGTATAGGCATGTTGCGCCGTTGAGACAGACTAGGTTTAATTTCTTGTCTTAAGTGTATGTCAATCTTTCTTTCCAGTGTTTTAAGGAGGAAGGATGATAGACTAATAGGTCTGAAATCTTTTGGATTTACATGGGAGCTTTTGCCGGCTTTAGATATGAAGACGACCCTAGCTTCTCTCCAGGACTTGGGAATATAGGCGTAGCTGATGCAACCTTTCATGATCATCTCTAAGTTATAGATGATGATGTCTGAAACCTGCTGCAGCTCCGCAGGGATGATTTCGTCAGGCCCTGATGATTTATGATGGTAAAAGCTGTTAATTGCCCATAACAGTATATCTCTAGAGATAAGACCTTAACCTGATTGGTTTGCAAGTCGAGGCAAGTGCTCCTCGTCTGTTATTGTCAACGAGCTACCAGGGAAATGAGTATCCAGTAGCAAGTTTAGTGTTTCTTCATATGAGTTGGTCCAGTTGCCGTTTTCATCTTTTATAGAACTTGGCATGTTTGGACTTCAGACCCTAAGCAACTGTAGTTTCCAATAGGTATGTTTGCAAATTATCAAAAATTGCAAATCTATCGCTGGCACAAACAACACCAACACGCGACGCCATCAAACCTCATGGCCAAAGAACTTTTTTTTTAAATCCAACAATGGCATGGAAACCGCTTAAATCCTTTGAACTTTGGTTTTAGTTTTAAAAGTTTTAATTAAATGAACTAAGCGAATGAAATGAATTTTTGCAAGCGACACAGAGGAAGACGGGAGAAGATCATAAGTTGATCCTTGTTTCCTCTGTAATCTAATTGAAAAGAGTTTCTCTTCTTACAACGATTTTAGGGGAATATATTATCAAAAAATGTAGGTATGGAATTTGAGAAAGTGATTCAGAAGCAAGCGAAAAATTCAATGATCCAGATGCTACAGGTATGAACAGGGTGGTGCAGCAAACGTTTTTTTTAAATGAACTACAATTGTATGCCGATTTCGAAATCACTTTTCATGGTAGTGTAATTCCTCTCGAAGAACTTGCCAATTCCTCGTGAAAGGGGTTATCAATGAAAAAGAACTTTATGTTTCATGGATTTGAACTTCCATGTAACATATCGACATGCTAACCACTCCCCCACGACCACCAGTTTAGAGATTGTAAATTGAAAAAATTAGGTTGAATATTTTACGCCAAGAAATAAAAGGAAACAAAACACTCCATTCTAACAGAAAGCTTTTAAAAGAAAACAACCTAAACAATGAACACGGCAAGTCAAATAAATAACGTTTAAGTTCACATGTGCCATGACAGCCGCCTTGGACACAAGTCAGAGTCCTTTTTTCACTAATCCATACAAAAGCTCTCCCTAAAAAAAACTCTACAAAACTCTATTAACTCTAAAAAAGGAAGGTATTTTAAAGAGCATTAAATAGTTCACTCACCATTTACTGAAACAGCCAAGCAGCAGTAAATCCAGCAAACCAATAAAATTTGGCTTAATCCAAGCACAGGATATCGCTTAGACCGGACGGCTACCCTCGTTAAACTCAACCGACATTGAGACATTTCCAAATCGTTTATCGCACAGCACTTTGCATTCGAATTTTTGCGCATTTCTAACTCTCTTCGCAACATCGAGAGACACTATACACACACGATCGTATACACTATATACGTTTCGATGGGAAAAGAAAAATAAATATATTCAACTGCGAACCGAGTAACGGCTGATTTCAGCTAAACCAAGAACGGCTAATGGCATCTTCCAAAGCCAAATACACAGACAGTCTAGATGAGAAAGTATCCCTGATGTGTAGAGCTGTTCAATTATTTAAGTAACTTTCCTTCAAGTTGACCGTGACAGAGAACACGCGGTCGTATACGATAGCATCAACTCCCAAAAGATATCCTTTTTGCAATTTTTTAACCTCAGACGGAAAGGAAAATTCGTTGAATATTTTATGAGGACACGACGACAACGACAACGACAACGACGACGACTACGACGAGCACTGTATGACGGCGAATATTACCGAATAAAATATAAAAAAGCCACACTCAAAAGTGTTAGCCTTGGCTAAAAGGACTTTCACGCGGCGGGATAGATGTTGTTGTCCATGGATGTCAAGAGAGTACAACGGGAGTGGAAAAGGATGTGACCGGCGGGTGTTGTTCTATTTTGTTTTCGTGTATTTTACTTTATGTATCTGTGTATCTCTTAGCTGTTCCGTGTGTGTAGTCAGTCGCTCCAAACAACCGACAATACATTAAATAAATTCCTGGTTGAAATTTTTATGAGACGACTCTCAATTTATCATGTCCTTTCCCTATTATATCGCGCCACGGAAAGGATAAATACACGCCACCGTTGGAGCACAGGCAAAGCAGGATGTGATGTTGTGCAAAGTCCAAAGCAAAAATTTCGTTTTTATTTTTTTTGTCGACGACGAGAACACGACAAAATTCAATTGGGAAGGATCAGTATTTCTTAACCAATATATTCGCTCCTTATATCTCGTCCTCCTCTCGCTCTCTCTTTTTTTTTACTGAGTTTCCTTTTGTGTGTTTGGAGAGTTGTCGTCTCAAACACGTCCTTTGTGACTTTCTTTTAAAAGGCACTCTACTTGTTCGGGAAGTAGCACTTTCTTGAGCTTATGGGCGGCGTGGGAGTTCCTTGTGCTGGCTGGGTTCTGCCAAAATGGCCTTGTCTCCAGTGTTTGTCCTTGTATTTCTGAAAAGGGAAGAAATTAAACATGATAAAATATCGTAAACATGTCAGAGGAAAATTTGTTGCGAGTATGGAGTAGGGTAGGTATACCTATGAAACATAAAAGTTCAAAACAAAAAAAGTGCCCTTGGTCCTTGAACTAAGATATAAAATCAGAACTTCCACTAGTCCTTTTAATCCCTTTTTTGATTCTCTTTGAAATGGCTTTCATTATCTTCCACTCAGGAGCGATGTGTACATGTACCTAATAGTTAAGCTGATAAAAAGTTTTTAACGCAATTTATAGGCTGTCTGTCCAAAGATTGGGATTGGAAGGCTCATCTTTCATTTCATGTTATCTCTTAAAGGGCCTTTGCTGTATTCGGGAGCCCTAGGAAATGATTTTTTCTCATTCTTAAAAGTGATATATTTCATTTTGAAGTTAAAAGAGAATTGAAGATGAAGAGGATTTTGATTAATTGAGCATTTTCGGTTTAAATGGCTGACTTGAGTGGTTATCACGGTTTATCAAATATTGATGGCGAAGGAGAGGAGATGAAACTTTCTGTAAATGAACTTGTTAAGTGTTTGGAAAGAACTCTTTAGGAAAGATATATTGAGGCAGTATAGCATATGAACCATTTTAGCTAATTATTTTTGGAATCTTTTATCTGTTCACAGTCTGTATGATTGATGAAGAGAGGGTGTTTTTTCCAAGGGATTTGGGATTTATAATTTAATTTATACAAAAGTTAATTAACAAAGGAATTGAGCATGGCGTGGTAGATCCTCTTGAGGATTGCGTTGAAAGCAGTCTCTTTCTTTTTAATTAAAGGAAAAACCAAATATGTATTTATATTTTTTGCTCGAATGAATGAAAACCATAAAAATATGGAGATGAGCAATAAAATTTGAGAAGAGATTTTTTTAACAATAGAAATGTTTACTTTATAAAGTTGAATTTTTCGAAAACAGCTCGACTATGTTAAGGCGAATGATTCACTAGCTTCCAAATAGACATGGATCTTTTTCGTCTCGTCGTTCACAAAAGATGATGCGAAACAGGCTCCATTTGGAGCAAAAAGAATAATATTTCGTGCGAATGTTTCTTTACGACGAAAGACGTCCAATTAGATCTCGTGTTTTCGTGCTTCCACAATACTATCCCATGAATCGTGACGTTTTCAGTTCGTGCGTTATGGAAGGTCAGATAAATTTGAATATGGTTGTTCAGACCAAGCTAACGATGTTTTGTTCGAGGAGGACCTTCTGAAAAAAGACGCATGGGAGCCCTTAAAGTGAGAGCTAGCTGATCTTTATTAAAACGTAGCACATCTTGAGTAATCGCAACGATTTTTGGTAGAATAAAAAATTTAGTGTTTATTTTTCGAGAGTATTCAAGTTTTATCCAAAATAACAGATTTTTTACAAAAATTCAGTGGCAATATTTCTACATTCGAAAAGTCTACAAGAAACGGAAACTGCTGTGGCGTAAGTGGTGGGGTTCGAAGTTCGAGTCACAGAAACCTCAAAGAATACCTAACTATGCTTTTCACAATCATCGCCTTTTGCGAGAAACAGAGAACAAAAAAGGCTGCCATGAAAAACTCTGTTTAACCTAGACTGTCAAAATTGTTGATACCTGTGGCGTGATATTTGGCATGTCTGTCAGTTAACCCTCTACTGCGCAAGGAGCCATATATAGCTTTTGATTTTTAAATGTCGATTGCTGCGATTTCACAGCTGCCACAGGAAAAGTACCGTTTTGATAGCTTAGAATAGGTATTTTCTAATATGTATCTGTACATTTGGTCTTATCTTTCTTTGCACAATCGCCTAAAACCGCTGTCAAGTTATACAGTGCGCAAAGTTAAAATGAAGTGCGAAATTACTAAAATAAAAGTTTGATTTTGCCTACAGAGTACCTAGAAGGTAATTATATTTTTTTTTTAGAGTGTTTCAATATTTGTTAGTCGAATTTTAGTGTAAAGTTGTCAATTATGTTCTTGAACTTCAAGATACGACGAGTTTTTGACAACGTCCATATATGGCTCCTAATCCATTTACAACTATTTTTACGGATGTCATATATTGTTGCTGGGAGTTGAAAAGTCTTCGAAAAGAGGGCGACCTTCTTCAACTTCAAGCACTTAAAACACTCCAAAGCGCCAACAAATCAATAGAAAGCCAAATCCTTCCACTCCTGTTTGTTTCACCTGGTTCTTCAAAAAAAAAAAATAGGCTGACGTCAAGATTTTCCGCTGAATTCCGTTCGCTTGGACTCTGTAGATCACCTTCCTGAATGGCAAAACACAAGACAACAATACCAAAATAACTGCAAATACAAGTCTTTCATTATATGTAAAAAATGTAGACGTAATCTGCGCCTAAACAAGGATAGAAATAGTTTCGCACCGTTTTATACTTAATTTATTTACTGTAAATATTATTTACTGTAGTAAAGTTAAGTTTATTTTTAAATAAGTTATTTCTTTATAATTATATTTAAGAAATCTTTGTTGCTGCCAAGGCAATGAACGGAATTCAGTATTTTTTTTTTTTTTTTAAATGCGTAACTGCACAAGGAGCCATATTTGGCGAAAGTTATTAACTTTTACTAAAATTTGTTTAAACAATTTTTTTTTTGTTTCATTCTCTTAATTAAACTAAGTGAAAAACAAAATCGACGAGAAATAATTTTTTTCTCATAGTGCGTGCAGTAGAGGGTTAACTTCGTGGTTCCAGTCCCAACAGAACCAAAAATGTTTTATCACGGATATCCCATTTCGCGAGGAAATGACAAGTCCTCCGTTAGTAAACTAATTGCCATGAAAAGCGCTTTCTCGATTAGACGTTTGGAACCGGAAGAAAATTGTAGGCCCCCTCCATTTGTTCACATGGCATGGTTGTGAGAAACTAAGCCCGGGGCTCACCGCTCCGTTACGCTACCTTATGTGTTTATGTAAATCAAATTGCAGAAGTCACTGATATACCAAACCTTGGGCAAACCACCAACATCTGAACGTCTGAAAAATATCGCTTACATCGATTAGGTAAAACAAAAGTTCAAAAAACTAATTTTTAAAAGTTTGAGCACACAAAAATTTAGACTTCCACAAAGGACTAAAAAAAAATTATAGTTGTGGAAAAGGCAATACTTCAAGGGAAAGCAATACTTATGCCCCCTCAATTTCAATTTTCAAGCCTTTGACAATGTATGGCATTTGGGGCTTGATTTAGGACTGAACTTCAAACTTAGTAAGAACTATGAATTACGGAAATTTTATATTACAGGCCGACTCTTGAGCTAACAGTTTGATCAATGCAATGTGCATCAGTAACTCCTATTGAATCCTCTTTTACATTAATGCTGTGTTTTATAGCTTTATAAGAGTATATTCATAACCCCTTCATATGCACGCTTGTTATGAAAAAAGAGTATTTGGAATTCAAGCAATTTGGATATGGTGGTCTACAAGGGAGTATAACAGGGCCAATTCTGAATTTTTACATACTATGGAAATTAAATTGGAGATATAAATAAGTAAATAATGTCGCCCAATAAAGTTCGGCGGGGCTAAGCGTACAAAGTATTTCTCACAACCTTACCTTGAAAGAGTGGACCAAAGATGTTTTGCCGATTCCGAACTACTGAGTAAAGGGCGATTTCATGGCATTGTAATAACTCTCGCTCTTGGCAGTTCCTGGCGAAGGAAAAAAACAGTTTCATGTTTCTGAGATTCGAACCTTAAAGTCCTTCTTTATATAATATTACGCCATAGACACTACCGATGATAAAATTCCCAAAACATTCTTTCAGATTCTTTTAAGGCCCACTCAGGTGTACCAGAAGGCAGTCAACTTGGACCTATCCCTTTTGTTCTAGCCATTAATGATGTTACTTCTAGCTTGTTCATCTTGAATATGCTTCTCAAATATGATCTCCTTATTATACATTTCACAGTTCAAGAATAGAAAGTATACAGCGAAGAATTATTAGATTTGCTTTCAAGTTACTTCATTAGATTGATCTTACGTACCTTGCACCGTATGAGCGCCGTATTCAACTTTTGCAGATGCAACTCCTTTTGCATTTCCGAGTCAATAATGATTTAGTTTTTCTCCACAAGCTTATAACAGGTTTCAACTACCAATTGCGCAACTTGGAGTTACTTCACTGTCAATATTATTATTATCTTACTCGTATGATAAGAACCAACCCTAAACTTTAACACTAATGCAATAAATGTTCATGTTAGTAAGGCTTGCTTAAGGTTCTTGATTCGAATCAGAGCTCCACTCTCCTGAGTCTTGACTATGTACAAAATGCGTTAGACTTACATTTTTTTTTTAGCAAAACGATGTAGGCCTTGTAAACTGAAAAATATCCTACTACTAAAAAAGAACTTGGAACTATCTATTCAAAACCAAATACAGTTTCACTAACAAGTTCGGTAAACTGTTTGGATGTTCGGTACCCAGCTATGGAGTGCACAAAGAGAAACAAACTTAGAAACAATGAAAAACCCTTCGAAACAAAGAAATCGTAAAGAAGTTGCTATAAACACGTCATATCACAAAATCGGTGGCACACTAAAATAAAGATTGTCTTAAACGTACGAGAAAATGTTCTTAGACTACGATGAACACAACTCCATTGGCCTAAAGCTATGAAAAAGTAATAAAGCTGAATCAGATTAAATAAACTTTTAGTGAGATATAAATAAAGAAAAATTAGCCGTCGATCAGATTAGTATTGTTTACCCGATGAGTTTATGACCAGTTTCACAGTGGGATATAAGACTTCATTTTTGGTTAAAATGTCAGTTTAACAATCGGTTCACAGTGTTCATTGCAGCTTTGAACTAAATTCATTGGGCCGTTTAAGCTTCTGTTCGATATTTTGAACAGTTTTTCGTAACCTTCATTACTTTTTAAAAAACTCTACACAGAATTGAAAACGCAACTTATTTATGCAGGGAATAAATGCGTGCAACAATAAAACATGTAAAAACAATGTACATGCCACAGTTCTAACTTCGCTTAATTGAACTGAAGTTCAGTCTACACAGTTATATCAACTTTATTTTCAACAGAAGTTCAGGTTCAGTTGAACTTTCACAAATTGCTGAGAAAGAAGCTCACACCTTTGACACAGAATATTGTCAAACGTCTTTTGAAGATTACTTAGGGGGACATTACAGTTCGGAGTGAACTTGGGCCTCAACCAGCATCCGCTGATGACGACTTCGATTTCGGGCGAGCTCTCTCCAGTTTTACACTCTAAGTCGGTTGAGATCTTCTTCCACTTGATTACGCCATCAAAAACGTGGTCTTCCCCTTCCGCGATTTCCTGACAATATTCTTTCAAAAACCCGTCGAGCCGGAGACGATTTGAAGATTCCTCTTAGCAAAAAATGCCTCCGGCATGGTATGACAGAAGAATTATAAAGACTCTGTTATCTTCCATTGTCCTAAAATCTTGGAAAACATACAAAAAGGTTAAAAGCAAGTTGTCAGTAGCTAAGATGAAAAAGATTCGTATGACGAACGTCGAACCGTGTAACAAAGGTCGATAGAATACTTCAAGATCTTTGTAGGCCTTCATGTTAAATATTCTATGAGGTTCGCATACGATCTCGTGAACAGAAAGAAGGATCTTAGAAATTTCGATTGATTGTGGAAAACGACATTAGAAACAAATTAGCCTCCTTCATGGAGCAACCGAAAACCAGGACATTGGCGACGTTTTTTAAATCAACACTGCGAACCCTTAACGCGGTCACTAGTGTGACATTGGCTTATAATATGTCACCTATAAAAATGTAGCGTTTAGAATCGGAACGGGAAGTTTCTTTTTTCTAATCACCAACACAAACTTACTCCGTTCAGATTGCAACAATCACTGGAGATAGAATAGGAGACTAGTAGACTACGAAAATGTCAAATTATTTCTGAAATTTAGTAGACGGTTTGATCGAATAACGTACAAAGCGCGGTACTTCCGGAATGAGACAAAATCCAATTCCGGATGTAAGAAAATCGACAAATATGGCAGACAAGTTATTATGAGAATGTCATTGGACTTTATATATGCAACGACAAACCAGGAGTACAATGTATGAAAAAAAACGTTACGTTCACCTTTTTGAACTGATTTTAAATTAACTGAACTGAACTACGCTGTCGTCCGTTTAAACGAAGTTACCTTCAAGGATTGTAGGAAAACGAATGGAAAGGATTTGAACTTCAAAAATTACACCCAGTTTCACAAAAAGGTAATACATCTACGAATTTCATCTTATCAATACGGACTTTAATTAAACAATTTAATTATAATGCTCCCGGTGCAGCATTGACACACTGCCTTTCGCCGCTGCCAGCCACTCTGCTAATTTTCTATGCATGCGATTAATTTACTTACTGATTCCGAGAATAGAAGTTCCCTGATATTCCGTTGCACTTTGAAGCATTGATTTTAACTCTACATTTTCACTAGCATTTCTCTCATTCCAGTTGGCCATCTTCAAAACATCATTCAAAGAAAGCTTCCGAAGACCAGCGAGGCGCCTGTGATCACCTTTTAATAATCACCTTTCCGATTTCCAAAATTGAACGATTTAACTCCTTAACTGTTATTACTTTGCCGTACTTCTCAGAAACAATAAATCTCCATCAAAACTTTAATTTCCAAAAACCAAAGGAAGAAAACAAAATCTCCACACCAAAATTAGGATGATTCCACATCGCGAATGAGTTATTCTTCAGTGAATCATCCTAATTGGATTGCTGGTTTCGTACCTCTCTTCCCATACTCCGTATAATCGATCGTTTTCGATGCACTCTATAATTTTCCAATATAAATAATGAAGAGTCACGGCTGGAGATACATTTAACTTGGATAAGGGTTATATCATGCGGTGTGGCAGTAGCACGTCGCTATGGTATCCAACGAAAATGTCTCTGTCTACTGTCTGCTCAAATAAAAGGATCAACTCTCTCGACTTGAAAATAAAACATAACAAAAAGAAAGATTTCTTGACAGTAGAATAACACACACAGACAATCCAAATCCGAGTTCAAAAACTCTCTCCTCTCAAACAGAATCTTTATTATTTACTTAAATCCGACGTGGAGGAAAACGAACAAAAAATCTCTGTTCTTTTTTTTGGATACATATTTTTTGGCACTGCACCAGAAGGAATCGGAATCCAAATCCAAATCAGAATCACAAACAAAAGAGAAAGAAAATATTCAAGAAGAAAAAGTTGTAAAGTGCTCCTCGGGCACATCGCCGGATATCTCTTTTAGGAAAGGTAAACAAATCCGAATTTGATAATGTTTTTCATCCTCTTCTTCCTCGGGTTGGGAACATTAAAACTTAGAACAAGAGGTATGTGGAGTGAAGTGGAACTCGCAGGTCTATATCGTTAGGATTTGTCCCGTGGAACAAATGAGATTCTAGGGATCACGCCCCGCCATATACCCAATCTCTCTCTATAACTGTCCAACCGACGACGACGACGATGACCCTGAGGCATGTTTGAACTTTTGATAAATGTGATAATTATTACCGTTTTGGCATTCCGGACAAGTGTTTGCATCAAGTTCGCGGGCAGCCAAATTGAACGCCGATAGCGACTGTCATAAAAAAAGGTTCCCCATACCAATGATGCCTTGTATTCCTCATTCTCTGCCTCCAAACACTTTGCGTCCTCCCAAAGGAGGATTCATTATGTGATCTGAATAATTTAATGAGTGTAAGAGGGATTTGGGTTCAAGTTCTTGTTTTTTTTAAGGAACCTTCTGGCGCATTTTAAGTGAATGCAAATGAACGAACGGAGTAACAAAAGGATGACAAATACGAAAGAAAAAAACAGAATACCTTTTTGAAGATTCGGCAGGATTTTCGGAATTTGGGACTCTTGGTTTGGTCCGTCTCTCGAGGGAAAATAATTATTTAATGTTTAACAGGCTTTACAAAGGATCGAATAGGATTAACTTTTGTGTGAGTGGACGTATGCATATATTGACATTTAAAAGTGGAAAGGCCAGGCTCTGAGCCTTTGAAGATGAATGTTTATTGATTTCGAGATGGAGATCGTTAAGAGACCTCAGAAAGTGACCGCCAAAAGGTACTTGGCATGTGTGGATAAGAGTGCTGAAGTGCTAGTATTTATCTTGGGTGTTAATTTGAGTGTTTGTGAAGTGCGTGCGCATTTGCATCTGAGGAGATAAGCCGATTGAGGTGATTCAAAATGCAGAGTAAAGAAACGGGGGAAATCAATTAAAGCAGTAAAAACACAAAAAGAGATGATGAAAGATAAATCAAAATAAATGGTTTTCATGTTTATTTTTGGTTGGTGGTTACTTTGAGTCAACGATTTCAATTGATTCAATCTTCGGGAAACAAATAAAAAATTAAATCAAAAAAAATAATTTTGAATGACGCAGAAGGCCATTCCCGAAATCCTTAAAAATCTATTGAAAGTCTTCAAAAATTGAAAAAAGAAACTAATGTTGAGGTTTAAAGTAAGAAAAAAAAAAATTCGATTATTCAGGCTTAAGCTTTGGCCTTTATTTTTCAATAACACCTTGAATTTTGCAGATGGTGTAGATTAGATTAGATTATAAGGCAAGTTGAGCTTGTGCAGCTCTGGGAACTGCGGTGTCTTAATGAAACCTATTGCAACAACCCATGTGAAGCTCCCGAGAACCTAGTTCTTTTGCTCCTAAACTGAACCAGAAGTTAATACTCTTCTCAAGGTGAATGAGTTTGAGTTAAAGCTTAAAGTCCTGGAAATTTTGTTATGATGTGCAGATATGTTTCACTGCTTTCGACTTGCGAGTCAAAGTTTGCAAATGGGGTCTGCTATCAACCTTTTTTGGTGTGTAGAAGTCTCTTTAGAGAACCAGTAACAGTTTTATAGTTCGTTGCAATTTTTTGGGGATTTCTGCTAAGGTTCAGTACGGATTTTGATGTTTTTCAGTTTATTCTGGCCAACCGGTTTGACCAAATGAGGTAACCCGAGCTTTTTTGGATTCTTCCAGCAGAATGTTTGAAGTGTGAAGATTGTGTATTGATGCCAGAGAAGGGTTTAGGACAGATGAATGTGTGCCTTCTCGCGCCTCGCTACCATCATATAACCTTTGTGTGCTGGAATCCAGAGGATGACGACAGACTTTTTCCTTGCTATGCAACTGTGTCTGGGCCTAGTTTGGATCTTATGACATGTTAACTCAGTGCTTATGGCAGTTTGGCTGTCTGATTGATAGATTGACTGTTTTTGTGTTCGATTAACTTTTGGTTCTTGAACATTGATTAATGGCAATTACTTCAGCTTGGAAAATGGACGAATGATTAGCAAGATTTACTGAAAAGTTCGTTCTAGGAGAGTTGCTGAAAACTCCGGAACCAGTTTCCACTTTCGAGCCGTCATGTCAGTATACCAGACCATATCAAGCTTTGAAGAGTGGGACTTTATATTCTTCCTGTCTTCCTTAGAGAAAATGACTATAAAGAAGATGAGTTTCACAGTCACGCACGGAAATAGTAACATCCAAGAACATACTAAAGGTATGGAGTTTTTCTAGACTGTCCATCATCGAAAGGATTCTTTTTGGGTTTCGATTCGAAATGATGTGACCTTGATGAAAGAGACAGGTTGTGCTATTCGAGTAAATTAAGTCATGCGATTCTAATAGTCTATTTAATGCATGGTGTAGTGCTCATAAGAGACTTAATATGCTACCACATAAAGTGTCCAACACTCCTTGCTCTATTACCTATTCATGTACCTGCCAGGTCCACGAGAACTATTTCAAAAAATGCTTAGAACAATTTATGGATGTAATAACTCGTTATCAAAAAGTATAACTGATTTCAAAGAAGTGCCTTCAGAAATTGATTTTTCAGTGCTATATCTGTTAGCTGTAAAATTGCTTGAGATAAATGAAATAAAAAAAAAAAAAATAAAAAAAAATTTTTTTTAAAATAATATCTGCTAGGATGTTTCTAGGAAGAAGTTCGTGAAACTCTTTTTTGATAGACACTGCCTTACTCTTCAGAGTTCATATCCACCTATGTTCTCCATCTCTGCTTATTCGTACGAGTCTAGCAGGGCAGTCAGAATTAAGCTTGACTCTATATAAGGCTCGTGTTTGTAAATCCTTTCTATCTCTGTCTTCATCTCTTTCGCTCTATCACTCTCTCCTCTTCTTTCTCTATCTGTCTTTGTTTTTTCTACCTTCTTTCTTTCCTCTGCCTCTTCTTCTTCCTCTGCTTTTGCATCTACTTCTGCCTCTGCCTCTGCCTCTGCCTCTTTCTCTCACTCACACTCTCACTTTCACTCTCAATTTCACTCTCAATTACACTCTCACTCTCTCCCACTATCTCCCTCATTCTCTCTCACTATCTCTTTCCCTTGCTCTCACTCTCTCTCCACGCATTCTCTTTCCCTTTTCCTAACTTTCTTTTCTTCTGCCTCTTGCGCTTCCTTTTTTCTCCCTCTCCCTTGCCCTCTCTCCATCCCTCCCCGCTTTCCCTCTCTCTTACCAGCTCTATCTCCCTCCCTCCCACTATCTCTCTCACACTTTCTTTCCTTTTTCCTGTCACCCTCTCTTTCTCTTTATGCAACCATATGAAAGCAGTTTCAAACCTGAAATCGCATTTCGTTCTACGACTTAAGCTGGGTAGAATTACGGACTATATTGGGGTTGCTGTTTCGTTGGTAAAGAGATCTCAATTCCCAATAAAAGACTAGACCTGAGCTGCGAACTGTTCCAAAAAAAACTAAAAAGGAAACTTAGGAGGCCGCATGATTTGTCAGAAACCTTGCTTTATTCACGTCATTTGGCAATGGAAAGCTTAGCCCAAAGGCTCCTACTACCATTAGAATTTTCGTCTATGTTTTAAGTATTCTTAGAGGTCGTTTTCTTAGAGTTAAGAGTTCTACTCCAGTCAACAATAAGAAAGTTCATCCCAACAGCTGCTAATCACGCTAGGCAATATCAAAAACTGCATGAATCGAATGCTCGATTTAGTGTTTTTCTCTAACCTTTGTAGGTAATACTGTTGTTCTTGGCATTGCTAACGTAGAAAGATTGTAGTCACATATACATTTAATTGTTCATACTTCATATACTTCCTGGACAACATTGTCGATGCAGTTTGCCGATGATTCTTCTTGGCTCTGCATGGATTGAAGTTTTCACAAAATTTTTGTAATTTTGGATTCATGGCATCATGTGAATGTTGCATATGCGTCTTTTTTTGTATGAAAGCAAATAAGCTTGAAGTAGGTATGCTGACTTCAAATAGTTTCTCATGTTCACATCTATTTCGCCATTCAACATTTTAATTATTTTCTAGGAGATCGTGGTGTAAGCAACGATATTTCCTACAAACAATGTACATCCTCCGTGAAACTAAGGAGTTGGGTTGATGTTTTTCTTTTTTTTTTTATGTAACCGGTCTAGGTATATGAACTTGGAAGACTAAAGCTCTTTTGATCAGTTTTCTGTTTCATTTCTTTTCCAACCCAAGAACGCACCCAAAGGAGGAGTCTACCATCTTTGCACCAGACATTGGGTTCCGAACATCGATTTGCTGAATTCATGGTTTTTATGACAGACAACCCGCTATGGTGAAATTCCCCTAACCATACAAAACGTTTGCAGCTGTGTAGATTTGTCTAACATGGTCATCGATTCGAAAATTCAATTAGGCCGTGGCTTAGTGTCCTTTTATAGATAAGCCCCAACAACAGCAGCTGCGCATGTATAGTGAAAGTTGCAACTAAATAGTTGTGAATAATTTTTAGTGTAAAACAAAAGTATCTTTAGATACCCTCCCATTTGGTGTATCTGCAGATGCCATTTCTCATTTCTGGCCTACAAACTCAACAAGACAAAAAAAAAAATAATAAAATATAAGACACAAGACAAAACAATGGCCTGACCATGTTTGAGCGCTCCTGTGTTCCGCCGACATCTTATCTAAGGCACATAAATTTTAACTGTGGTGACTTCATCGCACAAGAGCGGAAAAGAAGTTGAAGCGTAACAAACACAAAACAAACAATTGCAACTCCATTTGTGAGAGGCTGCTGTTGTGTTACTTCTGTTGCCTGCTGCTACTGCCGTTGTTGCTCCTGCTCTCTTGGCCGCTGGATAAATTCTAAAGAAGTTCTTGAAGTCATATCGGGGCTGTCGCGGAGTAACAGCCAACAGCAGCAGCAGCAATCGTGCAGCAGCTACTTATGCGATAACAATGCCCATAAATGAATTCATTTCACTGACATTAGGCTAAACAAAAACTCAGCGGCGGCGGCATACTTCGTATGAACACAAAACAACACTCGGACACGAATTAGATCCGTTCAAGAGATTACACGTGTGCTGCTGCAACAGAGGCAGTGAAGTGCGCTGGCTACGGATACGGATACCAACTGAGAGCTCGAGTCCCCATTGAATACGCGTAGTACGCAACAACGCAACGGAATTAGGCGTATCTCAACGAGATTTGCGGGTCTTATCCGTGCTCTTCATCAAAATGACATATGCCTTGGGTTAGGCTTCGGGTTTTGCATTTGTTAGGATATAGAAAAGGAACACTCAGTTTGGCGGAAACTCCCGTAGTGCCTGTTGAGAGACAAGGCTTATTAAACCAAGAGTGAAATAATATTGTGACACGAGATTCTTATTATTTATTTGGGGACCATAGATCGAGTCCTTGCCTTCCGACTGTACAAAGAAATAAATTGGATATACGAAGAATAAAATGTTTTTTTGCGTCGCAGCATCCTTAAGAAATTTTCGTCCAATTTTCGAATCTTCTCTGAACCAACACAATGGACCGGGTTACGAATGTTGAACTCTCAGTCGGAAGAAGTGCAAAAAAAAACAAAATTACATGACAAAGGAAGTAGCAGCGCGTATAACAACAATACACGGTGTAGGGATAGGGCGTTCGAAAGTAAAGTCCTTTATCCTGTCAGAGAAATATGAGATGTGATTTTGTTTCGCGCAGCAAAAGCAGCAGATACCTCTGCGCCTTCCTTATACACAGGAAAACATTTATAATATATTTTTTCCTCTTTTTTTTACTTTATCACATTTTCAGGTTTATCTTTTATTAGGACTTTCTTTTTACTTGTTTCTGTGTGTTTAAACGGTATTTCACTTGGAATACCATTTTTATTGTCGGTAGGTATAGGTAGTTAGTGAGTGTCCTTTCAGAGAGCGTTGGTGGTAAATGACAGAAGGAATTTTTGATGAGCATGGCTTAGGATGATTTATGCGATGGTTGCACATTTCGCAAATGAAGATATGTCTACAGGAGGTGGCTTCTTTTATGGAAAATGTTAATGAAACATTTATGACTCCAAGTTAGATTGGATAAGATTAACATGGCTTTTGCGGTTAAATAGGATGGGATGAGTATTTTATTATTTTTCGGTTCTTCAAAGAAGTTGCGGTTCAGGTGTTGAAACAAGGAATGCTTAAGTCGGATAAGACGAATAAGTACCAACGCTGGCTGGCGCTGAAAGCAATTATGGTTTCATAAAAGTAGGCTTTGTAAAAAAGAGAGAATCAACTGGAAAATGAAAATATGACTTAACTTTCAAAAAAGAAGGCTCATCATTATCCATAAGCAATCAAAGAGGGAACTAGGTTATCTCACAGGCTACTTTTCAGGGGTTGTTTCATGTTCGAACTATGCATGTAGAACAAGATTTTAGAAAAAAGTAATCTACTTTAGGGAAAAGTCATCAACTCAACCAGTCATAAATTGACGAAAAAATACTCAATCAATTTTGATCCATCTAGAATAAGGAAAAACACCCGAAACGGAAAACATTAAGGTAGTAGCATGGACGAACGAATAACTCAAGACACAAAACCGAGTGTGGAACTGCTAGGTAAATAATGCAGAAGTGATAAATTACTACAATGGTAAAAAAAGCCCTGAAGAAAGTCGTGGAATGAGGAATCTTCATATATAGAGTTTGTTGCGATATTGAACGTTCAAGAAAACAATTATAGGTGTCCCTTTACGGGATACTTTGGTACTTGAAGGCGTTTCAGACTGCTGTTAGAACATAATTCGAAATAGCACAATCGTTTATTTTTTGCAATGAATACCAAACTGTAACATTTCTATATATGAATGTTAAAAAATTTTCATATCCTCGACAATTGTAATGCCTAGGTATGGTTAAAAAAAACTTCTTGTACTGCAACAAAAAAAGCAAAGGGGTTAGATTCCTCCCTTGTGGTACACCAGACAACGTATTTAATATGTTCAACAAGAAGTTGCAAACTACGCAGCTAGATTGGATTTTATTTAAAGATTAGAACTTATCAAAATGATAGTTTACATAGGTTGATACACATAACACCTAAAAATAACGGCAGCTGGCCATCTAGCTCACTCTTTACTGATCGAATATACATTTTTTCTAGATCTGATATTGCTGTAGCAGTTGCTGCTTCTGCCATTGCAGCCAAGTTGGTAGAAGGATGAAGTGAAGGCTCAATTAACGTTTTAAATTTTGATTTTACTCAGTAATAGCCACAAATTTGGTAGAAAGTAAAATAGTTATCATCTGAGATGTAGAACACGAATACACAATGGCGCACAAATGCCTGCTAATTGGAAGTAGTTAATTGAACTGTGGATTGCCAATCAAGATGTTTTGGACACGAAATATTTCTATTGTTTGGAGTTTTTGGAAAAACAGTATAGGGCGCCGATGAATTCAAATTATCGAATTTGTGGTCCCATGCGATGAAACTTCAGCTGAAGACAGCATGCGATTTGCAATACTAAAAGATTCATCTAATGAAATCGTTTCAAGCAATGCCAATTATCTGCAATGAGTCCAACGCAGAATTAGTTGGGTCTGTTCCGAATTTCTTTTCAAAGACAATTAGCTCTTCAACGAGGGAACGAATATTTCTCACATCAAAGAACAGAAACGTGAATCACTTAAGCTTTACAATTAAAAATCAAATCGTTAGTTCACAACAATCGCGAACATGCTTATGAAAGACACAATAGACCTCAGTGAGCAACCCAGCGCAATACTCTCAAACACAACCTTCTGAGAACTGCAAAAGACCTCAAGTTTTCTAGCCGATTAGGAGCGACTGAAAGAGCAGTGCAATTTCTTTCGGAGAACTTGCAAAATCCTCGTGATGGGATGTTTCTGAGACTTCCACATAAAAGACAGACATTTCGGGCGCCATTTCTACTTTTTGAAAACAAATTCTTTCTGCCACATTAAAATTATCTTGTTTGAATTTCAATGGACTGCCTAGTGATGTCTGACCTAAATTAGTAAAAAAAACAACACCGTTTATGTATGTGAAGTTTTATTTACACTTCTACCCGTGAAATTGGTATACGAATTAAGGACAAACACAGAATTCAACACACTCTCTCATTCGAAAGCTGTAAGTTTCGTTTTAAAAACGGAAGAAATTGTACAAAATTTAATGTTTCCAAGGAATTATGGTTGTATCAGAAAACATTCCCACTAATTATGAAGCACAAGGTCGTTCCAGTGGCTGCCTCGGCTGGACTAACAGTAGCGCATTCTGTAATTCCAATTTGCCAAGACCTTGTTAATTGTTTCCGGCTTCAGCTCATAGACTGCTTGGATAGTGCTGGGGTAAAGAGCTTGAATCGTTTTCAGATTGTTGGTATACCTAACGTCAGCTCTTCAAGGTTTATCACACAAATAAAAGTCCAAAAAAGCCAGGTACGGTGGGTGCTACACTTCAGTAAAAATCTCTTTTCAGAAATCAGATTTCGAGCTATGCAGTACCTACTTTGAAAATAAGTTTTCAATATTTCCTATAATCGTTCGAGCTTTAAACTACTCATTTCGGTCCGTGAGGTATGATACCCACTTTCTGTAACGATTTCGAGAGGAAACAGACAAAACAAAGCTTTTTGAAAAACGAATACAATGGCAACCCTCTACCGCATGGATTAATATTAAACGTTCTATTTGGGATACTCCACAATATTCCGTCTCAACAACAGCATTTTGTGAAAATTGTTGACTTCAATTAATAGGCACGAAATTAAATATTGGCCCGGTCATCGTAGTTTCGCCATTCGTATTCTTCTGGCTTGTTGTTGTGTCTTCTGTGTGGAGAAATGTGTGGAGAACATTGTCTTCGCATACAGGACCAAAGATCATTCGAAGAATTTTTCTTTCGAAACGACCAAGATTTTCACATCCGCTTTTGATTATGTCCATGCTTCCGAGCCGTAAAGCAGGACTGGGATGACAAAGGCCTTATTCAGGGTTACCTTGGTTTTTCTTTGCTCAATTGCCTTCTTAACCCAAAGAAAGCAACGGTTGGCAAGAGTTATTCTCCGTTTGATCTCCGCACTGATGTTATTATCCTTGTCTATAGCGGACCCTATGTAAACGAAGTCCTGTACTTACCTCGAAGTTATGTCTGTCTATTGTGACGTTTTGTCCAATTCGTCGATGTTCTGTGTCCTTATTTGATGACAACATATACTTTGTTTTGCCCTCATTAACCATCAAAACCCGTTTTTGCCGCTTCTGTTTCAATACTCGCAAAAGCACTATGACATCACGCTTTTTTCTTCTCATTACGTCAATATCGTCTGCATAGGCGAGTAATTGTACAGACTTTTGAAAGATTGTTCCTCTGGTGTTGACGTTTGAGTTTTTTACAATCTGTTCAAGTATGATGTTGAAGAAATCGCATGACAGTTTGTCGCCTTGCCTAAAGCCTTTTTCGACATCGAAGGTCTCGGTGAGTTCTTTACCGACCTTGACGGAGCAGCGTGAATTCTCCAAAGTCATCCTGCATAGTCGTACGAGTTTTGCAGGGATGCCGAAACTAGACATGGCTCTGAGCAGCTCGTCTCTGTACATACTGTCATACGCGGCCTTGAAATCGATAAAGAGATGAATATAGATATTATGTTCTCGGGTTTTTCCAAGATCTACCGTAATGTGAAAATTTGGTCTATTGTGGACTTCTCTAAACCCACATTGATAAGGACCTATCAAGTTGTTGACGTGGGGTTTCAGACGTTCACATATTACAGCAGACATGGTCTTATAAGCGACGTTAAGGAGGCTTATCCCTTTATAATTGGCGCAATTGTGAGGATCTCCCTACTTTAGGATCGGGCATACGATACTGAGATTCCATTCATCGGGCATGCCTACTTCCGACCATATCATGCAGATCAGCTGGTGCATGCTACTTTCCAACTGGTCTCCAGCTGCGTTGAAATGTTCGGAATTAAGGCCATCTGCACATGCAGTCTTATTTGATTTAAGCTTGCAAATGGCAAGCTTAACTTCTTCTTAGTCGGGAGGACGTCATTCTTGATCATCGTCAAAGTTGAAACGGGCAATCTACCTGACAGTGGAGTTTGTGTCTTCATCGCCGTTAAGCAGTCTGCAGAAGTGATCTTTCCAGATCCTCAGTAGCAGCTGTGACTCTATTACTATGTTTCCCTGCTGGTCTTTACAGGCTTGAGCCCGAGGCCTGCCACTCTGGCAGGATCTTTTTCTCTTTTGGTAAAACTTCCGAGTCTCATTCCAGTCATTGCACCTCTCAATTTCCTCAAACGAGCTCTTCTCGTGCTGCTTTTTTTAGAAACCGGTGTTCTTCCCTTCTTTTTTCTTTGTTAATCTCGCTATACTCGAAATCGAAAAATGCTTCAATGAATGTAATCACTCAGAACTTCTAACAGAAAGTAGTGCTATAACGCAATTTAGCGGAAAGGAACAGCAAACGCAAATGCAAGCCATCAAAAATAGAACATCACACCACATCAATTAAATAAATTTCGCACAAAAAAAAAAAAACAACAAACAATAAACTATGTCCTTTCAAACTTTCATATGCCATTTGCCAATGGTCCTGCGAACAGCTCTATCGGGAAACCAGATCGCTCGGGTTTCGGTTTAGATCAGCGATCAGTCAATGAGTAAATAGCTCTCCCTCTATTTCCTTCTATTCACCATCCGGCTAGCGTTTTTTCTGCTTCAAATACATACTCGTACCACCGCTCCGGTGAAATTCATGACATAAAACAATGTGTGTATATATTTGTCAGCCTGCAACCGGAAGTTTGTGACACTGCAACACAAGATTTCCCACAGAAAAACAAGAAAATAAAGAAACAAGGTGTTTGCGCGTTGCAGGTCTCAGTTTTCTATGCCGTGTGACAGGCAAACATCCTCATTTTGCCATCAGAGTAAAGTAAACGTATCACGGATCACCTTTCGGTGTTCTTTTTTTCTCTGTCTGTTTTTGTTTTTTATTTTTGTTTTCCTATACTTGAAGATGCATATGACTCTTAAGGAGATGCAAACATGCATTCCGATTGGATTAGCTTGTCAAAGGCAACAAACAAATGTGCCTCACGCTACCGTGGAATGTGTGTTTTTATTGCGCTGATGTTGGCCACCTTCCGGCGCGACGCACCTTCTATCAGTCACTTTGGTGACAGTTTTTTCTTTTAGACTTTTTTGTTTGATTTTCCTTTCGCATTTTCTGTTTCGCTCTTTTTGTTACTTTATAGCCGCTTGCTTCAAACGATCGGGATTCAAAAGACCGATAGCCGACTGATCGCCTTGAAAGGCAGCTGATGAATTCATTAGAAAGACGATCACTTGCAGCAAGTTAATTCGTTTGTATTGTTGTTGGTTTTCTGTTAATGGATATCGGATGTTATTCCTATGGTGGAAAACCCACGAAGAGCAGATCCACACCTAGGGGGATCCAGTATATCGCTTGCCAGGTAAAAGTTTGGGATTATCCACAAGAGAGAAGTGGGGACTGGGGACACACAAAAACTGTGTCTCGAGGTAAAAGTGAGACTTGTTCGGTTGACGGTGTCTGTTCAGCTGCATAGTTAAAAATTGAAACATCGAAAAGACAATAAACAGGGGGCTCGTTTCATAGTCAAAACATGCTCGTGGCACTTAAAATGCCTAATTGTTGGTCATTAAAAGGGGACTCGAATGGATTTCAGGTTTGTACCTGAGCATCGTGGAAACGTTTACAGTTCCGTAGCATAGATTAGCTATTCTTGTCAACATTTGAAACTGAAAGAAGTACAGTTTTCAGTTTCACTCAAAAGATTTGGGGTTCATTAAGGAAGCCGCAGCTTCAATTGACCATAAACACAATCGCAGGGCACTTCCTTTCAGTGTTAACTGCCACCCAACTCATTTCCCATTGGCAAATGCAAAACCACAGACTATCACAAAAAACCCAAAACCTACAGCCCTAGAGTCTCACACAGTTCAAGGACACTTCAACTAGATAGGCAACCAATCTCATTTCGTGCCACCTAAATCGACATTGATTAGAGTTTTGTGCCCTGCCTTGGCCTTCTCTGTCCACCACCTCCATCCATTTTCCATTCATTTGACTTGTTCTCACTTTATATGAGGTGAGAGAGTTTTGTGTGGGGCAATTCATTTGCAGCAAATTGCCGGCTTGCCACCTGTGTTGTGCTCGTATGTTGGTGTAGAAATGACCCGCAGACATAGTCTGGCATACAAAACAAAAACAAAAACAAAACAAAACCAAAATCAAGCTCCGAGTGTGTTTTGTGTATTTATAAACCAACAACTAACCGACAAGACCGCACGCTCTCAACAAATTGTTCGCTTTTCGTATTCGATTTCATTGCAGTCATTGGATATTGTACTGGGAATTGCAATAAATTTTATTGTTTCGTGTGGTTTTCTTCATTCACGGTAGGAATAGGTAATCTCATTTTTAATCCTGCTTAGGAGTAGGGGAAGAGGGTGCAGGGGTGCCGGGATACCCTTGATGGTCATTGCACTGAAGCAGAGACACTTTGGAATTCGTTTGAATTTTTTACTTCAAAAATTCCCGCCAAGGTTTCTTCTATTTTTCAACACATTCCATGCAATCGAATGCTGCTGCACGAGAAGAGGAAGAGGATATCCCTCTTGGTCTGTAAAACAAAAAAAAAAAAAAACAATTCATTTGGCTTTTACAATTTTTCATCAGTCAGTCTGATTCCGTTTGCCACACCACCTAGCAAGTCGAATGGGATAATCGGGATATGAACAAAGATGTGGAGGTACACACGCTGAATCATTTTCCTCCTTTTTTTTGGAAAAGGGCATTTTGCGGAATTCGTTTTGATTTTGGCTGACGTAAGCAAAAACTGTGTCAGGAATTTTCAACT
This sequence comes from Melanostoma mellinum, assembly GCA_914767635.1. Classification (NCBI taxonomy): domain Eukaryota; kingdom Metazoa; phylum Arthropoda; class Insecta; order Diptera; family Syrphidae; genus Melanostoma; species Melanostoma mellinum. The sequence continues at coordinate 165,172,745 of OU612059.1, forward strand.
CAACTGGAATTCGTGATACAGGAGTTATGCAATGTTGCAGAGAACTCTGTTTTTTATTCTTATTTTAACGCTCAAATCTGTTTTCAGATAAATTTTCGGGGAATTTCAACCGTACGATTTGAGTTGAATGAACACATTCCTCGAATGTTTGCAAGGCAAAAATACCAACATGAGGATGATTGTACCTAAAGTTCTGGGTCGCTAACAAGAAAAAATCTCTTAAAACTTACAGAAATTTTGCTGTTGTAACTGAAGTGGACTGCATAAAAACTGTTTACCTTACCAACAGGCTTCAAACGTTGTAAACTTCTTCTATCAGTTGGAAGGAACTTAGGACATAGTTTTCGCCTGCTTTTATCGATGCGATAGTTACAGAACATGAGCACTGGTGGCAAATGTGGACCCATTTCATTCGATTTAGATTCGGGTCGACTCTCAGCATAAAGAAAGGCCACAACTAATTCGGCCACACTAATTCGGTACCACCGAAGCCGTTCGCCATTGTGTGAACGTTCCTTTTCAGGCTCCTTTTTGGGTTCGCAGTGGACGCATCATGCACGCTAGAGACATTTCTGGGATTGGATAACCTACAAGTTTATGGAAATTTACTCTTTAACTTTTTATGAATAAAAAATGTAACTTTAGTCTTTTGCAGATTTAAAAAAAACACTGGTGACCACCTATGAGTAAAGAGCCAACAGTTCCACCTGACCTAACATATATCAGATGTGCCTTGAATTCGTTGCCCGAAAATTTAGTCGAGCATATTACAAAGTACGAAGCACTCATGAAAGATGAGACTAAACTAAAGAGGAGATACAAACTTGAGGATGGTACTGAATGTCGCAACAAGTTGGCGGAACCAAAAAACTCCAATTATCCGATAACGGATTTGGATATGGCATACGGCATCCTCAACAAAGACTTTCGCTGTAGAGGTATTGACATCAGACATGAATGGCAAAAAAACTGAGTAAGCTGGACTTGCCGCAACCAGCTTTATCCCTCAAATAGCCGAATCCCAATCGCCATTGATACATACATGCTTTTTGTGAACATCAAAAATGTTCCAAAGGATTGTGGGGATGAAGCAATTCCTAAGCAGCCAAGAGTATTGTCATTTTATTGCCGTTACTTTTGCTTTACCAAAACTTTTAGGACGAATCTTTACTCAACAGAAGCTGTCGATTGTAGTCGATCGTATTTTGGCTTGGCGGATTATCTTCGAGCGTTCTTCGGATTTTCAAACATGGCTTCAATAAAGTACCTTATTTTCATGTGTTTCTAAAAAACAGTTGACCGAGTTGATTTGTATATATGTATTCTCAGATTGCTTCTTGGATGAAGAGTAAAGTTATTTGCAACTAAATAAATAATTAGTCTGACCCAACAGAGCGAGGAGCTTCGAGGCCTAGGGTATTTATCACAACCATTGCATTTATGAGGTAATGAAGGGGATCTCCAATTTTTCGCCGGCTCCAAATAGCTAACCGAGAAAGAGCTTTTCACAGCAATGAATTAACTATCGCAGGACTTGGCTATTTCTCGCGAAAGGCGATACCCGTGGAAAATTTTTTTGCTGCTGTTGGGATTCAAACCACGAACCTCCTGGTTAACAGGCGAAAATGTGCTAACCATCACGCCACGGGTACAAGTTATTAACAACCGCAATTCCAAAAGAGTTCTACTCATTCTAGTTGCAAAAGGATGAGAGAACGTTGTTTACGCTCAAAGCAACTGGGGACAGGATGTTTTTTTATAATCAAAGGTTATGAATACTGTAATGATGTTTAGAACAACAGTGCGAACATTTAGAAAAATAGGAGAGGACTTAATATAAAAGACACCGATGTACGTTGTTCTTGTAGGGTAATGTAAGGGAAAAACGGAGTCGGGTAAAGCATTCCACATTGGGGTGGTGCGACTAATAAATGAATCACTTTACTTGACTGTACGGCCGAAGTTGGGCTCAAGGTAAAACTGATGAGCATTCCTGGCAAAGCGAGTGTTGCCGCTTAATTGCTTCAGGGGAGGAATGCAGCTGGCTATTTCACAAGAGCACTGTTTATAAAAAAAGTGATAAAAAAAGAGTTAGACAAGTGACATTTCGACAATGTTCAAAAGAATCGATCGATTCTACGATTGAACTCTCAGTCACAAGACAGTTACAACCAAAACTCTTCAACCAAGTTTTATCAAGTTCCAGCTGTTTTTGAGGGAAAGAATTTTTGTTAAAAGAGTTGTATGGCAAGTACGACTCATTTAAAACTAAGAAGTATAGGATACCATCCCTAAAAACAGGATGATCACTGACGTTTTGATCAAAATTTGAAGAAAATCGACCAGGGTGCTAAAGCTGGAAGTTCATATATGTACGAACCGACTGAAAGACAGAAGAATTCCGACAGGCTAATCGAGAAAGCTCTTTTCATGGCAATGAATTTAATACGTAAGGACATGCCATTTCATCCATTTCAGCAAAAGAGTATTCCCGCGAAAAAAAGGAATTTTGCTTCTGTTGGGATTCCACGAACCTCCCGGTTAACAGGCAGACACGCAAACCATCACGTCACGGGTACCATTTTTGCCCTATTACTGTCCTGATTAGCGCATAACTTGCTTAGAAACCCAATTCAAGGTTTTGAGATCATTTCTTATAGCAATCGGTTTCTCTACTCGCTTAGGTCGGAATAACAGTTCGGAGTGCACCTGGTCCTCAACCAACTTCTTTTGATAAAGATTTCGGGCGATCCCTCTCCAGTTTTGCATAAGTGTTCTCGCACTTGATTGCATCACGTAAGACGATATCTTTCGGGCTTTCTTAAGCCCGTCGCCCTTGATCAAATAAATAAATGAATAGGGTGGCGCAACAGAGCGAGGAGCCCCTGGGTCTAGCGTATTTCTCACAACCATGCTTTGTGAGGGAATGTAGGGGACCTACAATTTTCCGCCGGTTCCGAACGGCTAATTGAGAAAGCGCTTTTCATGGCAACAAATTTACAAACGGAGGGCTTGCCAATTCCACGTGAAAGGCGATACCCGTGGAAAAACATTTTTGCCTCTGCTTAGATTCGAACCTTGAACTTCTGGGTTAGCAGGAAACCACGTCGCCCCGGATCGTTGGTGTCTAAAAGCTCTACATAACCCAGCCATTGTAGTCCCATGCAGAGCCGTAGCGAGCCTCTCTCGCACCCGAGGCGAATTTCCAAAATCATCAGAAACCAACATCATACCTCCAGCTGATTTCAGTAATCAGAATATCGACGGCGTGGTTGAGATTGATACGGAGTTTTTGCGTTTCTGACAAATTGTGTCCATCGTTTTCATTTTCGTACAGCTCAATCGCTTCTTCTTACTTGATCGTTCGCCCACACTTTGCAATCCAAGAGTATAACCCAGTGTTGATGCGCGTATGAAATTCTCTCTTAATCTCGTATCAGGAAGTCCTTGCAGTGAATTCTTCAGTGTGCAGCTTTTTCCACGAAGAAGCTTTACGCTTGATTCCACGCATTGAGAAAAAAAAGAAACTTTTGGTCAATATTTTTTCACAGACTTTCAGCGGCCGATTTTGAATCAGGATTGATAGGATTGTCGATAATATCTTTAAGTACTCCATGTATTTCTGTAATTTGAGAATTCAAAGGCTTTATTGCATTAGCCTTCGAAGACCACCTGGAATCGCAGTGCCCTTTCATTGAAATTTTCAATGCCTTCATAAGGATATTCCATCGACTTGTAGAACGCAAAAAAAACTTATAAAACTTTCAACAGTTTAGAAAAATGTCTTCATTTCCGCATTCGATGAAGAAGAATGTACTCCTGATAGATTTAAGCAATGGCTTGCACACGGTATGTAAACTGGGAGGTCATTTTTCTCCTGGAGGTGTGCTTGTACTCCCTTATCTCTTCCCGACATATTGGCTCCGTTATCGTATCCTTGGCTCCTAGCAGCTTCGATATCAAGTTCATCTTTTTCTAATTTCTTGGTTATGTCGGAAGATAATCCCTCGCCAGTTTTTTCTTCAGTACAAAGAAAGTCGATGAAACTTTCTTGAAGAGATACTTTCCCATCATCAATTTGAACATGGTGTTAAAAAATTTTACGGGACATCGGTGATCTTCTAAGTTGGTCTTAAATATGCCTATTCCATCCAATCATTAAAGGGTTATATGAGAACGTGAAAATGGAGCCGAAAACTTTACAAACTGCTTGAGGAGTTAACATTAACATACGAAAAGTACTGGGGAGGGACGTGAAACGTCTCAAGCTAATGCTCACTCACATTGCAAAAATAATACATTCGTCAAGAAAATTTTGAAACATAAGAAAAGCCCGAAAGGCTAGAAAGAAAAAACATTCGAAAAGGATCTTTTATCTCACATTTCTCATCCAACAAAACTTCCTGTTGCTGGAATACAGCCTAGGGAATAAGAAAATAATTGCCTTGTCCACCCAAGAGATACAGTGACAGTTTCGTAGACATATCGTCTCCTTACAAGCATTCACCGGTTGCCTCACAATATTTACCAATTTGGGAATAATCTAATTGGGCTCCTCAACATTGTACTCAAAAACCAAAAATCATCAAGAAAGTGCAGTGAAGCTCCTCTTCTTCTAACGATGGAAATGAAGAGGCTTGAGAGAAATTCTATTTTAGTTAGGTTTGTGTCGCTTGTCTAGGCAGATAAGCCCTATACTATTGACGTCTTGAAAGAGAATATTCGGTGCGTTATTGCTGACATACAGCCCAAATGCTTCAAAAAGAGTTAGAAAATGGTCACCCTTTGTAAGAATAAACAACAAAATAATATCTTTTTCTGCATTTCTCCCCTCCGGCGCATCTCCAAGACGTCAGGACTCATTGCAGTTAACTCTTTTCTGAACAGGTTTCTTAATAAATGAGCGGTAAAGACACTACCTTATGAGCATCTTATTCATTGTTTGAACGAAAACACTCACGCTACGTTTCCAAAATTCATTGAACCCGTCCTAGGAAGCCTAAGTTCGAAGCCTTGCCGTTTGTCTGGATGATATTTTTGCAGGCGATTCAATTGGTCAAGTGAGTTCAAAAATAACTTCAGAAACTGAAACTAAGAAACTAAGCACTCAGGTGAAGTTTTACTCACACAGCTAAACCAATTTTCTTATATAACTTGAAACTTACAAGTCACCCTGTTTAGCTCGTGCCTATGCCTTTTATGAATTTCACTACAGTAGCGTTTGTTTTTCAATTCTCATTTTCGAACAATTTAAAGTGGATCGCACTCAAAAACAAAATATTGACAGAAAAAAAAACATAAATACCTGCCATAGAAACCTCGTATCGTATTTGCTTGTGATGATATCTTTTATTGACAGCCCAGGTGGCTACCGCGAAGGTGGCGGCGGCAGCAGACGGCGCTTAGTCAATCACTCACACGCATACAACACCTTCTATTTACCCGTCTTCTTGACTTCAATTTTACTTTTCAAACTAAAAGTGTCAGAAATCTGGCAAACAATAGTGATTGAACACCACTTGAGATCTTTCTGTTCTTCGACTCTAAATCGATTCTATTCATTCGCCGAGCCATATACACTCATCCATTCGCCAAACAATCCCAGGAGTGATAAGCTAACTTGAATGATCATTTATTTATTTATTTCTCAACCCCTCCAATTGATAAGACTGCTGGGATGGCGCTATTAATCTTCACTTTCGCAGTGCCGCCCAACGTCACTGTTACCTTCAACGACGACGACGACGACGACGACGACGACACTGTTACTGCCGCACGCTCAAAAAGAAAGAAAATGTAACTTAATAACAAAATTCCAAATTGATAATGAGAGACAAGTGAAGTGGATACAATTGAACAGTTCTTATTGTAAAAAAAACGATGCAGTGCCGTGACGTCCACCCCCTCTGGTAGGTAAATACTACTGTCACAGAGGGAGGTATATATAGCGCACAGTTCTGTTTAATGGAAGCAAATATTTACATTCGATTCCCCAGCAGCAGTGTGTAAATGTATTCGGTTTCTGTTGACTGACGATGGACTACACTAAACAGACAGACATTGGGAGAAGCTTCTTCTTTCTTTTTTTTTTGAAAAAATGTTGCCAATGTGCTCTTAATCATTCAATTATCACGAGCGTACAAATTAAAAATACTCTGCCTGCCAGTCGTAAAATAACTCAAGAGCTATCACACAGCCTAGCTCTTCTAGACAATCTCCAGCAGGGAGGCTGGAAGCTGGATATAGTAGATACAATCCTGGAATCCATGGTAATTTGCGGGGATAATATGCGCACTTTTAATGAAATTAAATTAACAAACGATTCAAGCAAACGACGGAGGACTCTGCCACTGCCAATGCCAACGCTGCACCATCATCATCATCAGTATCTCGTGATAAAATAAACATTTGCAGTTGATTGAGCCTATAAATTTCGCTACGCTCGCTTAGTCCATATGTCTTTCACTTTTCTGATACAAAAAACAAGTCACTTGAGCTAAGAGGAATTTTACCAGTGGGATAGTTTTCACGTGGTGGAGTGAGTTATTGCCCCCGAAGAGTGATTGTTCTTTGAACGATCATCTGACAAAAGGATTGTCAATTTTTGAAAAGCAAGTGGCATATAAGAACTACTAACTCAAGCATATGTGACCACTCCTAAGCCGTAGAGGTGCAAAACCGAACGCAAAAAGTCCAGTCCGGGACACGATGAAGATCGATCATTGCAACGGGTGATCTAACTAAAAATTCGTTATATCGCAAATAAAATCATAGACCAAGCTCCTTTCAGGCTTTGTCGGGAAATCAACGATCAAAACTTAAAAAAAACCTTCAGTACAGCAATTGCTAAATGATTTCATGGAAACATCGACCTTCAGTATCGATTATCGAATTACCTGTCGGGATAGTTATCGACTCTTAACAACCCTTATCAGCTTAGATGTAGGCTTGGGGGCATATTCAGGAGTGAACTCCAGTTTTACTGTGTATATTACCATAAGGACAACAACTTGTGTTTCTTGAGCCGAACAAGTGTCCACTTTAGAGAATCAGCAGGAAATACTCGCCAAATGCGTTTCTCGTGTAGATAAAAATGAAGCGGGCCTGTTCGTCGTTTAGGGTAACCTTAAGCCATTCCTTAACAAATGGTTATTGTTTACCTGAATAAATTACCATAAGGACAACAACTGGCGTTTCACCATAAGGACAACCGCTGCCGTTTCACACGTGTCCACTCTAGAGAATAAGCACGATATGCTGTATGCTCGCCAAATGCGTTTCTTGTGTAGAGGAAAACGGAAGCGGACAGAGTCGTCATTGTGGTTATTGTTTTTTAGTATTATACGACAAACAACTGACCCTCTTGTGAAATTCACCTCCATCCACAAGAGCCAAAAGCGGCTGTGGTCGATTTAAAATTTACTAACATTATCGCTTGCCGTTCCAGATACGCATTCATTGTTGCGTGATGGCAAAAGGAGCAAGCACCCAAAGACAGGCGACAGAGATTACACCGAATTGGATTGGAATTTGACGCTCAGCTCAGCCACTATGCCGTTGTTCTATGTCGCTACTGGATGTCGTGGATCCCTTAGCGCTTACCCATATACAAACGATGCATGGCGGAACGATGAAAACAATGATGCTGATGACCAGGCGAGGTACTCGTAAACTTACTTAATTAGCAACACGTTTGAAGTAAATTTTGTGCAAATGTATCATGGCGAAGAAAGACTGATGTTTTGTATCTCACAAAGTATCTTTTTGTATCTTCCGCCAGTGATCAGTGACGACGCGTCAGACAGACCGGGCCGGCAGTTATTTAAACGTGTACAATTTTGAATTTCTTGCCGGAGCGAGGAGGGAAATACCCTCACACGTTGGATACAGGATACCACAAAACAGGGGCAGATCTCTGTTGGGTTCTACTTTATGTGTATATGAATCTTTTCGATTTTTAGTATCTTTTTATATCACTTTCTCATCCTTAGCGTTTTTATTTTTTAAAAGGAGAGTGAGAGAGAGAGACAGGAAATCTACCATTTGGCATGGTCTTTTGTCGACTTGTGTGACAATTTGCTAAACCGAATAATGCAGCAAAAGATTGCAGCAGCTGCTGGAGCTGCACGAGTATAGCCCCATCAAGGGACGAGTGTTTTTGCACGTTCGTCTTTCTGTCTTTTTCCCAAAAAGCCCACCAAAGCGAGAGTGAGTGTCGGAATGGAGATAATGATGTGAAATATAATAATACCACGTAGCATTACGTAATGGGATAAGTAGATGTTATTTGATTTTTATAATGGCGTATTGTACATTCCTCCGTTGCTCCTCGACTCTGTTGTCCCCTCGTCCTGCCATTGCCCATTCTGCATTCTAAGATCCGATTGTCATTGTTTGCAGCAGGAGCCCCTTTTTTTATAAATTAATTTTTTTTGTTCTTAGTGAGATTAAGTTTTTTGGCAAAGCTTCAAATGCTCACTTGGAATGTTAATGCGGAAATAAATGCATTTGACACATCATTCTTAAGAGATTCATTTTTTTTTTGTGTGTTTGCTCTGCTGTTGTCCTTCGTTGAGTATTGTATTTTTGGTCTTTGTTTTGTCATTTAATCCCGGTATTGTGTTTTGTAGAGCAGTGATTTTTTTCTTTCAAAGCCTGTTGGTATAAAAGACACAGAGAAAAGGACAAAACAAGAGAAACCGGAGAAGAAAAATTGCAGCAGATGGAAAGATACATCTAATTAGGGAGACTTAATTGGAAAAGAAGATTGAAATGCAAAACCTAAGTGGATTTTGGTAGGAATAAGAGTTTATCCTTTTATTTAAGTCTTCTTTATGATGGAGACTGGATAAAAAAGGGTTTTTCCTGTGAATGTTGCAAGTTTGTACTTCTTAGGCGGTAGAATTTTTAGAGTTGCGTTAATAGAAACGATGTGACGTTTCGGATCACATTCAAAAATTTATTTTATTGAAGTTGGATACCTCGAAGGTTCCCGCGAAAAGTGTACTGGCTGTGATCAGTTGAGACTTGTAGAAACATTTCGTCAAACATTTTAACAAAGACTTATCTCAGTTAAGGCAATGGGTAGCATGTCTGCTTAAGCCGTGTGAGCTCGAAATTTGAACCCCAGAGGCATCCCATGTCTTTTACAAACATCGCATCGTTTATTACGATTAATTGGCATTGTCTCCGAGAGAATAATACTGCCGTTAAAAACGCTCTATCACTTAGCCGTAAGCAAACGCAATTATAGGCAACAAGAAATGTGTTGAATCCCGTAGCATTACTAAAAAAAAGTAGCATTACTAGTAGGCCAAAACCTCTAGCTGGTATTGTTTAACTTTAACTTTTGCTTTTAAAAAAGAAATGAAGTGTCGCAGGACCATAATTTGGAACGGAGTTTCCTATGCTTGGACATATACTTTTTACTTTTATTTTTGATCAACATTAACTCTATCCATCCGAAAGTTTCCCCATCATAAAATTTCGAACACAATCACTCTTTAGTAAAATGGATTTCATAACTTTGTGTGTGTTCAGAAAAGTTAAGACAGACTCACTCTCATTCTCACCGACAAAATGATTTGAAATCAAAGAAATTTCAAAAAAAGCGAAATATATTAAAACTCAGCAATTTTGAAAATTAAAGTTTTAAATAAAATATTCGATGAAATCATCGGTACAGATACAGACTCTTTTCACCAAACAAGTAGGATAACTTTTAGCATTAAAAAAACATCAGAGCATCCACGGCAATGCTTGCGTTCTTGAGTAAAGAACAACCTCACCTCAACGTCAATTCAACATCCTCTCAACATCATCTCAATATTTAACTTATATTTTAATATCATCTTAACATCATTTCAACATCATAAATTTTTCACAAATGGACAACTTGATTTGGTCTTCAAGTCTACAGCTAAAAGAGATTCTATTTAAGGTTACCAGATCAGATTTGAAATCTAAATTTACAAACCGTTAGCTATATACAGGGTGGCGCACGAATCGTGCTACAAAAATAAAACGTAACAATTTTTTTTTTTTTCAGTGTGAGTAATCGGCTCATTTTTTATTATTTAATAGGCTATTATATATATTTATCAAAATGATTGCTTGGGATAATAAAAAAAAGTATTTGGATAGTGCAGCAATACCATGCTTTGGAGTCCGTCATTTCCGTCTTAAGGGAATTAAGGCAGCATTTTGGCGGTACTCCCCCAAGTAGATGGACCATTATGAGGCTGGTGAACATGTTTGCTGAATCTGGAAATATCGAACGAAGACCGTATCATCGAGATCCCAATGTTCGGGTTCAGGATACAATCCTGGCTGTTGCATCCAAGTGTTTCGACTCCAAACTTATCGGGCCAAATTGAAGTTAGCAGACGGTCATAACAACGAATACTTCATGATGACTTAAACTTGTTTCCGTACAAAGTCCAAATTACAAGCAAGTTAAACCCTCAGGATTTGCCTGTTCGCCTGGAATTTTGCCGAAAAATGATGGTAATGGAAAAATGACTCTAATCCAGAAATGCTCCATGAGACGGAACTGTACCCAGAACGAGTCACTGTGTGGTGCGCAGTTTCATCAAGGTGTATTGTCGGGCCATACTTCTTTGCAGAAAACGGTGTAACACAAACTGTGAATGTTACTTAAAGATGTTGAAGAAGTTTTTTTTATCCGGAACTTCGCCGAAGACGTATTATTAGAATTTAGTTTCAACAAGATAGAGCAAGTGCACATGTAGCAACACAAGTTATGGCGGAGCTCAAAGGAAAATTCCTAAACAAATTGATATCCAGAAACTGTCAAGCCAGAAGTGTACAGAACCAAGCCCAGGAATTTGACTGAATTGAAGCAGTCTATTAAGACAATAATTGAGGCGATCCCAATATCAACCCTTCAGGTCGCAATGAACAATTTTCTGATCAGGTGCCGCATATGCGTGGAGCTCATTTTAGGTCTATCATTGTTAAAAACCATTAGTTATTTAAAATAAAATTTAGTTTTTAATCCAGTAATAGAAAAATTAATGAAATATATAAATAAAAGTTATTTAAATTTCCTACTGTAGCACGTTTCGTGCGCCACCCTGTATGTATATGAATATATCAGAGAGGGAGTGAAAGTTCAGGAATCTGTCATATCTGTGATACCCGTGGCGGGATGGTTATCATGTCTGCCTGTTAACCCTGAAGTTCGTGGTTCGATTCCCAACAGAAGTAAAAAATTTTTTTCACGGGTATCACCTTTCGCTAGGAATAGCCAAGTCCTCCGATGGTAAATCCACTGAAAAGCGTTTTCTCGATTGGCCGTTCAAAATCGACTTCGAAAATTGTACTTCCTCTTCATTCCATCACAATGACAATGGTTGTGAGAAATGCGCTAGGTCTCGGTTCCCCTCGCACTGTTGCGTCAATCTTTAATACATATCTGTCCTTTTTCATACGTCAACTGTCATATTTTATCAGTCAATTGTCATTTGGCAGGTGTTATCTGTCGTCTTTCATATGTCTTTTTTCAACTGTCATCAGTAATGTGTTATCTGTCATTTGTCATCTGTCAACTGTCGTCTGTCATCTGTTATTTTCCATCTGTCGCGTACATTTTCTTCAAGAAATTAAGACTGATATATTTTTGCTGTTTTTTTGGTCAAGCAGCATGAAATCTTTTGTCCAGAAATTTTATAATCGAAATATCATAAAGAAAATATATGTGTTTGTGCGCAATGGGCTTTTATTTTTGGTCATACAGACAGAAAATACATACTAATTACTTAATAAGTTTTATTTTAGAAAATAGTTGCGATAAGCAACCTCGTTTCAGGAGGATCTTGACGATGTGTTTTAATTTCAATGCGTCGCTCCCTGCAGGAGGATAAGTATTAGTATGAAGCAAATTAGTAGGACGGCTATGATCACTTTAAAATCAAAATGCCCAAAACAGAAACAAAATAAAGAAAGAAAAATTTAAGTTTTGGAGAAGGATTGGTCGGTAGTAAGTAATGTTACGTACAGAATCGCTACAATTTCGTATCCTTTTACATGAAACACGACGAAAATAATACATACTCCAATGTGCCTATATAAAAAAATTTACTTTTGTTTTAGACTTTCACATTTGAACGAAAAGTTTCACAATGGGAACTGGTGCGCTAAAAAATTGCAACTCACCGTGTCAACAGTTTTTTCTTCCAGGTACGGTTCAACATTTTTTGATTTTTGAGAAGAAATTAATGTTTTTGTGTTTAATTGGAATGAGTCACGCAAGTCCTCCGTTCATATATTTAAAGCCATGAAAAGCACTTTTTCAATTAGCCGTTCGGAAACGGCAGAAAATTGAAGGTCCTCTCCATTCGCCCTTGTTTGTTGAGCTACCCTTCTTTTTTATTCTAGTTCATACCTAGCAGTTACTTTGCGATCTAGGTAACTGTAAGAAGAACTTAAGAACGTTAGAAGGACGTGGAAAGAATATAAGTCAGACAAGGTCCAATAAAAGTGATATTTGCACCACGATATTTGATTTGGAGCATTATAGCTGAGTAGAGGCACGTACATACCGATCTATACCACAAATGTCTTCCTTTTCATCTAACTCATAACTTTTTCGAAACAAAATTAGAACCAAGAACCTTTTTGTACTACTTTTACAACGAAGCTCGACGCATCTCCTCTTGATGTTTTTTTTAGTAGAAAAAAGTACTTCAAACTGCCTGTCAGAGTGAAAACACTTATAAGCCTATTTTAAATCTCGAAGACTAAAAGCGATTTCCCTTCCTCCCCATCCAATAGGTATAATATTTTTATGGCACGATTCCATTCAACAGAAAAAATAAACAGCTCTAAATCCAACATGAAACACGCATTCCGTTTTGTCGTCGCCATCAACGTCGTCCCTGTTAATTGTCATCGCAACGCACTCAGCATGTCCTCATTTTTCTCAAGCTGTAACTCAAACTGGCTTAAGTGAAACCAATGCTGTGCTCCACACAACCCAGATAGTTCACTTGCGTGCTCGAGCATCATAGCGATTTATTAATATCATATCTGGTTGAATGATTCTAATTCGATTTGATATACGTTTCAATATATGAAGCTATTATAGAGCAACGATATTATATCAGTCTGACAGTGAACACATAGTAACCAATTCTATCACATTGATAGTTTGAGATTATTATGACGGTGTGTGGGTGATGAAGCTATGAGTGTAGTATAATTGAACGATTTGTTGTCATGCAACGCATCCAATTCAAGGGCACAGAAATTGACGAATGGATCCAACTAATCGCTGACAAAGTATCAATTTACAATATGCGGGACGCATATGGTAAACAAGACACACAAAAAAATGGTAGAAGAAGAGAAACACCACTCATTATGTGGGCCCTTGATGGAGTGAAATACGATGCTGGGGTGTCCGCATCTTCTTTTTGAATTCTCTAAAGTAAGGCATAGCACATTTTGATGCTAATTAGGATGACGGGCTTGATGCAAATGTCAAAAGAAGCGAATTTAATCAATTTGATGCTAAAAGATGGTGTCAGTGATGTAGGGTAACTACATCGCCATTTTGTCTTGTCAAGTGCATTTTGATAAACGACGACCCAATGATGTGAACTACTTGTTAATTGGGGTAATTTTAGTACTTAAATACGTCTTGAAGAATGTTGGTGAAGTGTACGATTTCTTTACATGGGCTTTTTGTTGGAAAATTACTGAATTGCGAAAGTCGTTCTTAAGAACAAAGCGAATTTTTGTTTTCATATTTTGATTACCACAAAAAAAAGGGAGGTAAAGAAACAAGAAAGAATCAAAAACACAGGCGAAACATCAAACATAAACTCGATATCAGGCAAATATTTCATGAAGTTATGAATATTCACAACAACAAAATTTGGTAAGGACCGGACCTCAAGACCTGCAGCGAACGTATTTTTAAATGTGAATGTGCATTTGAGAGTAAAGTAGCTAACTCTTAGACTAGTCTTGTGAGTGTCATCGCACTTGGAAGCAGTCATGCAGTTCCTCGAAATTTTTGATTTCCTTACAATGTTCTCCGAGTTGTTCTTCATGTTTACTTTTCCATTGTAATTGCGAATAGATGGTAACTCTACAACTTATTTGAGTCACATACAAAATTACTTACAGTGTTTAACATACAAATGTACACCAACCTTGAGTAACACACAACTAATGCCTATACTAATAGGTAAAGCTCCATCTTTGTTCTGTTTTTCAGTGATTTTGGGCTCTTTTAAAAATAAGCCAAAATTTAAACTAATAGGTAAAGAGGGTCTGTATAAGTAGCATTGGAACTTGGTTTTCTGGTTTCGAAGCCCTTATTTTGCCGCCATTTTAGAAAGGCTGGTGTAAACAGGGATTCAATTGCGCACGGTGATTTGATCACATTCCGTTGCATTTTATATGCGCTGTGACGATTATTTATCACAAATACTCGACTTCATCCCGAGTCTTTCAAAATATCTTGAAAAACTATGACTATGGCAAGACAGGATCCGTCACCAAAAAGACTCCTTTAAAGCTAACGACTACGATAAGAAAAATCGTCTCCTGTTTGTCATATTTTTTGGCGGCCCAAGCTCTCACGGAGATATGTTATCGGCTGCCAAATTTTAAAGAATACTATGACTGAGATATCCTGGGGCCTTCCTTAGCATTCCAGATGCTCCCCTAGCACTCCAGGTGGTATTCTCGACGCACTGTTGAGTCTTTCTCCCCTTGGATGTACCCTCAATAACAATTTCCGTTTAAATAGTTGTGATTTCTGGCACCATTCACACTTGAGCAGGAAGAAATCGGAAATAATCGAAAGCAGCATATCATGCCTCAATTCTAATGGATATGCCGCCCAACATTATGATCCCAAGGCTTAAACTGCATCAGGACTGGTCCACTCTAGGTTAGGTTAGGTTGAAATGGCTGTCAGGAATACAACTGACACACTTAGAATAATATTTGGTCCATTGTGATACCATACAAATTGTGCGAGGGAGTACCTCACTTAACAAAACAATTTGGAGCTTTTAATAAAGCGAAGCAGATGCAGGGGAACTGTGTTCAACAGATCGCTGGGATCATCAAGAAAATATTTTCCTAGATGCCTTTTTCTTTTAAAGGAGAGTGCAGGGCATGAGCAGAGAAGGTTCTTCTTCTCCTCCTCATGTAAGCAACTTCTGCAGAAGTCATTAGAGGAAACGCCGAGTCTTATGGCGTGTCTTCCTATCAGACAATGACCGGTAATGACATTGATTACGGAGTTAACGTGCGATATGGTTATGGATAGCAAATATCTTCTGCGTTTTGGATCTAGTCCTGGCCATATTTGTTTTGTTTCCACATACGTGGTGATACTGTTCCACAAATGGTTTGTTCTATCCAATGCCTCTTGCTTTAGCATAAGTTTACATGTAGCGATTGGTATACCAATATTCAACCTGCTGGTTGAGATCGGTAGAACGGTTCCTTTTCTGGCGAGTTCATCAGCTTTGCAGTTACCTCGGCACCCACTCTAGAACCTCCAGAAAAAAATTGTTGTCGGATCTTCAGGAATGGTTCCAAAACCTTGAGAAGAACGATGACATATTATTGCATGCTTTATTAACGCACCGGTCTTCCAAGCCAAGGCGTATGCTATCCAAATGGCTATAAGCAAAATTACGAAGAATATCTAGATGGGAAGAAGTAGCGGCAGTCAAGCTTTATGCTCTTTTCAACAATTCAAAAGTGAATCAGGAATTCAAGACAACTTCCGATGGGGTCGGAAGACTTAATTCTTTGAGTCTCTTTCGGATTCCGGGCCATCATAGCATATTCGAGTACTCCGAAGAACATGCAAAGCAAGCAACTGAAACAGCTTTCTAGGACCTGAAGCAACTCTTGGTCGACCGGGGCTCTTAGTGACGGCTTCAATGAACAATTCGATCTGTCTAGAACACAATCGTAGAAGGCATTCCTCCATTGGACGCAGGCAGACCAAACGTTTTCTCCCCAACGTAACGTTGAAAAGAAAACTGCAAAGTAATTTTGCTATACAAGAGCAGAAAAGAGTGTAAGAAGCTTACTATTACCACTAAGCTTTAAAGACTACAGTTGAAAAACGACCTCTCTCTGAATACAGGCTAAAGTTAGATAGTTGACTGAAATGGTTCTAACAATCTTATTATGGGTACATGATCAGTGTTATCGCATTCAACTCATTCTATAATTCTCTTAAATGGACGCCAAAAAATAATTAAAGACATGACAATAATGTGTTTTTCCTTACTTTGCACGTTTGGTGTTCTATTTCGATAATTTTACGCAATGATTTGGTCTGAATTTCAATGGTTTCAAGTACTTTATTCTGTTATGTGGACATGAACAATGTTTATACAATAAATAAAATAAATGGGGTGGCGCAACAGAGCGAGGAGCCCCTGGGCCTAGCGCATTTCTCAATGGAAGATGTTTATACAATCATTTAATAAAATTGCTCTCGTAAATGGACGTTAAGAGTTTTTTTTATGAGAATAAGACTTTCTTATTTTTCAGATACGTTTTCAAATCATTCGTGTCTGTGTAAACTGGGACAAGTGCGTAAAAAACCGAGTGGATACTCAAATTGCACAGGAAGTGCAAGACTCTGCTTTGCGAACTCTGATCATTTGAAGCATTGAAAGGATTCAATGGAACTCACCGGAAGCTATCTGCTTAGTTACCGGATTCTGCATAAATGGAATTAGAGTTCTTTTTAGATCTTTTTTCTTGTGAATTTTTTGGGCGAAAAAGCACATTTCAGCTTTAAATTTACTCCTTGTGGTTTTTTCGCCAGATCCAGCCTATATCGAAACACAACCTCCCTTGTAACAGTCTGACGTCCTGCACCACTGTGGACACTCTTATGTGAGAAAATCGTCCTGATTCTCTGCCTGTCCACTCAAGAGAAACTATTGTATTTTCTGTTTATACCGTAACGCTACGAGTATTATGATCTCGAAATAAACACAACGACTATGCATACTTGGTTTAAGAATCTTTTGCTGTACCTAGACTGAATCTCGTTTTTGATTAAAAAAGCCAAACATAACCTCTCCTCAAAGAGCCACTCAAAGGCAATAATTTCTTATTGAAAATAAATTCTACTAAACATTTATTCCTTATATCATAACTTACAAGCTTATGCAGATTTTTCTCCCAAGACGTTTAAAACATATCTTCAACGATCAGAGCCAGTCGTCACATCTCGTAACCAAACAAATGGCAGTATGTATAAAGAAAAAACTGGTAGCAAGCAGTGTCAACGTTCAGTCACACAATTAATTAGCAATGCAAGTCAATGCAATAAATGACACCTTAATTGACATAAAAATGGGTTTGAACTAAAGACCTGATTGAATGTGTCGCAATTCGCAAACAAATGAAGTGATTTAAAAAAAAACAAGTTCAAGCTGCACTTGATACGTGCTCTCCTTCCTATAGCTTTATGCAAAAATGTGTTGGTACGTTGAAAAATAGTTTAGTCACTTTATCTAAAGTAAGTAGAAGTAGATAGGGAGGCAGATAGGTACTTACTCACTAAAGACTTTTGCTTATGCAACATCAAAGGCACAAAGTTCGTTTAAAGTTGAATGTAGTTACCTGAAAAGAGAGCATAGAAATAACTTGTTATTTATAGTCTCATAATGTTTTACTGAAAAAATAAATTGAATGACAAAAATTCCAACATCCTTCAAGTCACCTCACCCTAAGACTACAAGTGATAGTGCAAACGCCTTAACCCAAGTCAGAGTATTGTGTCCACCCACTCACACAGTTCGTCGCTTGCACTTGCCTTCGTTTAACGACATCCTATATTTTTCCCCCCAATCACTCACTAGAAAGGATACTTTTCCACACATTGAACTCTCTGAAAACTAAACCTACGAGTGTATACACTGAACATGGTAAGCTGCTTATTCCACTTGATTGCTTTGCATACAAACACGCGACTGTGCACGATAAGCCCCTCATAGTGCACTCAATGTACACACAGATGTGCGATGTGCACACATGGAAACATTCAAGACCGACCTGCTATAAAGATATCAATTGACAACAAGGGGTGCTCGTGCTTTAATATACAAGAGTCTCTGACTCGCCTGACAGGCACATTTGATGGATTGCCTGAAGTTCAAATTTTTATTTGGATTATTACTTTTCGAAAACGAATCTCTGAGGTGGGGGGAAGCCAAAATATCAATAAAAGGGTGACAAAGAAACACACCAAATTGGGGGTGCAGTACGATGTACGACACAAACAAACAGAATAATACAAAAATCCACATATCAGGATCAAAAAGGCATTTCAAATCAAACCATCCATATCGAGCTGCAAAGCAAAGAACAGCACCACCACCACCAATCGACATGAGGAAATGAAAGAAAAACTCCCTTCCACAATCAATGGGCTTCATATAAAGAACGCCCCCTTCCACTGCACTTATTTGTAAAACACCAAAGTCTCGAGCATCAAAGCACACAAGACTTAAAGAAAACAAACGAAAAGGAAAACAACAAACATTCGCATTCGCGCAAATGTTACGGTTATTACTCGTTGACACATTATCGCCACTTTCTCAAGTGACAATTTCAATTGCTGCCGCATTTCGTTGTCGATTGTAGGACGTCGAGAAGGAGCGAGAGTCTTGTAGTGGGTGTCTGTTTATAGAAATCGTATCTATGACTTTTATTTTTACAACAAGCCAACAATTTTATCACCCGAACTTCTTGTGCATGCAATATTCGAATAAACGACATACACAAAGTCACACTCCTCCTTCATGGACCCTTTATTAGTTTGTTTTTGCGAGAGCACAAATTTGGTGCGTGTGTATCTTTGTGTCGATGTATCTGATAGATAATTTTTGTTTATTCTCTTATTGTTGTGAACTTGTTTTGTCAATGCAAAAACCGTCACCAGACGACGACGTCCGTCGTGGGTTTTTATCTTTTGCCCTTTTTTGGCACATTTTTTGACAGTTTCTAAAGGAATTAATCTCAATCAGGAGTGAGAAAGGCCAACTGTCAAGCTTTGGATTTCTTTTTTTTTTTGTGAGACTTAGTTCTTTGTATGGCTGTGCCTTTTACTGCCGTTGTTTGTTTGGTTTACTTGTAGCTGCAAGGTATAGTGTGAAAAGTTAAAACAGGAAAACAACAAAAAAAAAAAAACCAAATCATTTTTGAGTGACAGTGGAGATGGAATGAATTAAGATTGTTGTCAGTTAGGATGGAAAAGAATAAATAAGTCGAAACGGCACACAAATCAATCGACATGGGATTGAACGATAAATTGGCAGGCAATTTGCTGTTGAAAGTTTCTGTTTGTTTTGTTGTTTTTTTTTTAAGTTTTTTTTTTTAAGCACTACAAGATTATGTTGAGTGAATATAAAGTAGAAGCGATTGAACAAACTCATTGAAGGGGTATTGCAGAAGCAGGAAAAAAGATTAGGCAAAAATATGCTAATCTGCAAGCCTTTGTGGCTTTTTGAGGCTGGAATATGTATTGGAACACAGCCCTGTGTGTGACATCACTTCGGATGTCAAATCATTCAATCAACTTATTTGTGTCATTATTTGACAATCTCTGATTAGTGCAAAGCTAACTTCCTGCTGAAATTTTTCAGTAGTCCTACGAAATGCTTGTGGTCAAAATCGAAACTACTAAATATTCGAGCAAATCAAGTCAGAACTTTGAGAGGCTCAGTTAAGCCTTTGCTTCGGTTAGATGGCAGATTGTCGAAGGGGTAAACAATGTTGCGAGAGGTTTAAGCTTTTCGAAGACATTTAAAACCAAAAGGATGTCTTAGAGCATCTATCAAGGTTAAATTGAAGAAATTGAGGGAAACACTTTTGGTGCTTAATTTTTGCATGACGCAATCATTTCATGGTTCCTAAACAAAAACTGACAGTAGCTGTCAAATATCGTTCCCACAGCAGGAAAAGAGTTAAGAGTTTTCCTTTTTCTTTTCGATGAACGTAGAGTTTGCAGGAATCTTCAACTTTCTATAAGAGCCACGATCTGCAAGGCTTCAATTGATGCTTTTTGTTGCGAAGCACATTGAGTTTCGAACCAAGGATTACATCGTAGGCGGTAGCAAAGCAACAGGTAGAACTATTTAAACACACAAACGACGACCTGATATGGAACATTGAATACGAGAATTTATCTACCAAAAATCCAAAAATAAAAATGGAGGAAAGCACGTCCATGATTGGAATTTCATCGTAAGATCGGACAGTATAGAAACAATAAGATCATCTGCTCTACAGGTCTTATCAAATTTTTTTTGAGAATGTCGAAGCACTTTTCAAGCAACCTATAGGCCCTTGCTAAAGCATTTTAAGAACCGATAAGTCCAATACAGTTCAAAACTTTACTTACTCTCAGATTCTGGAGAAAACGTAAAAATTAGACATCGACATCCAATGCCAGTCAATCTGGTCAATTTGGCCCGTTTGCGAAGACAATGTGTGGAGAAGAAGATACTACAACGAGCTGTATGAGCTCTACCGCGACATTGGCATAGCTAGAAGAGCACACATTGCGAGACTACGATGGCTTTGACATGTGGAGCGAATGGACATCAACGCTCTGGCTCGATGGGTTCTCGAAAGAACATGGAAAGGCAATCGCAAAAGGAGAAGCCCTGGTCTTAGGTGGTGCAATCAAGTATAAGAAGACCTCAACCGACTTAGAGTTAAAAACTTGAGAGAGCTCGCCCGAAATCGAAGTCGTTATCGAAGTATGTTTGTTGAGGCCTAGGTTCACCCCGAACTGTAATGCCCATTTAAGTAAGTAAGTAAAGAAGGTACTTTTCGACAACGCAGACAGCTAAAACTTCATCGAATACCATTTACACCTAAAGAATCATTGCTAAAGTCATAAGTCTTGAGAAATACTCGCTATTTTATTAAAATCTTCAACGCCAGAAATGGGTTCAGACAGAGTGACATACTTTAATGCAGCCGTTTCAATATTCTGCTAGAAATAGTTGATACTACGTTACATCAAAATAAGAACATTAACCACAGAAATAGAAATATACAAAAAAGTACCGTGGTTTTTTGACGGCATCAAGTATGGCAAAAAGAATAAAGAAAGGATTTGCAAGAGGCTTCACTACGACTCAATCAGCCCCACAAAAGATGTAACCAATTTACTATTAACCTGTCCTTGGTCGAAAACGGACAATTGAAATTGGTGGTTGAATGATGAAGCTAAAGCAGTGAAGTTACGAAAAGGCACCTCTCAAAAAATAACATGAAAAAGCCAGCCTCGACGAAGATTATAAACCTGCAAAAAAGAAGACAACAAAACCCACCAAATTCCAAGCAAAGAGCACGCATGTATCTAGAAGAAATATCTGACACAGTTGCTGAAGCAAGCCAAGCTTTCAAGAAATACAACAAAGTTACTTGAACAGGTGGGAAATAATCTTGAAAATACAGCCACTCAAACAAAGAGGAAAGCTTAGGAAATTCAACGATGCTCAAGGAAAGTATCTAGTGAATGCCCGCAGAATAGAGCACAGGTACCAATCGAATTGCGATGGAAAAGAAAAGCTTCCTTGGCAACATTTTTAAATCAGCTACACCAAACCTTACCAAATTATCCGACATTACAATGGAAGAAGTAAGTTATCAAGAAGGACAAAGGGATTGATTTAAAAAAGAGATAGCATTTGAGTTTGGGGAAAAAAGATGGCTCAAGATTCGCTTAGAAATGACCAAGCGAAGAAAAGCCTTTCAAAGCTCGGTCAAAAAGTGTTCTCAATTTCTATAAATAAATAAATAAATAGGGTGGCGCAACAGAGCGAGGAGCCCCTGGGCCTAGCGCATTTCTCACAACCATGCCTTGTGAGGGAATGGAGGGGACATACAATTTTTCGCCGGTTCCGAACAGCTAATTGAGAATGCGCTTTTCATGGCAATGAATTTACTAACGGAAGACTTGCCAATTCCTCGCGAAAGGCGATACCCGTGGAAAAACATTTTTGCATTTTGCCTCTGCTGGGATTCCTCGAACCTCGAACCTCTGGGTTAGCAGGTGGACATGCTAACCATTGCGCCACGGGTACCACTCAATTTCTATACGACCACATAAAAAAGCTCGACTTAAAGAGGAATATAAAGCAAAAATAAAGAAGAAAACTCACTAAACTCGAAGCAAAGAGCACATGTATCGACAACTAGAAAAAATGCTTGTCCGGTTTGATTCTCATTTTCAACCTTAGGAAGGAGGTGAACCTCTTGCCAATGTACTAAGTCGCGGAAGGTACCAAAAGATCATTAAATGGGCATGAGGTAGCCGGCTTGGAAAAATAATAAGAACAAGACTATCTGCTGATAAAATCGCATCTGTCGCCACAGATCCATTCTAAAACGTAAGGATCCTTATGGAAAGACATCGTGACTCCTTAGAGAACTTGCATGGAGTCCGGACTTAGAAGAGGCATTTAACAACCAAGAGATCTGATAAAATTCTTCCTCATACTTAGAGGAGTTCTGGTAGCCTATATACACAAATGATCATGGATATGATCGAGGCAGCGGTGACAAAGGTAAAATGTCCAGCTGGAATTACCGAAAAGTTCCAAGTCACAGTAGATGTGCACCAAAGGAAGAGTTTTACGTCCTCTACTAATTCTTACAGTCCTTGGCTACGTGCTCAAAGATAAACCACCAAATACAACACATCAATACATCAATCATTCTTTATTGATGGTTAAGTCGTCATGAGCAAGGATCCAACATCCTTGCAACGAACACTAGACGTTTAAATGGATGTTTTAGTAGGAAGTGGCAACCATATTAGTCCAAAAAGGACTGAGTACTGCTCGTTTTCTGATCCAGACAATTCCATGAGTAGAAATGTGCTTCAAAAATGTGAAGAACAATTTTATTTGTTTCACAACATTTACTTAATAATACATTATTTCAACGCGTTTCGGAAACAAGTTCCATCATCGCATCGGGCTGAACTATAATGTTATGGTATCTGGTACAGTTGCTTCACTCTTGAATCTAGATCATTGCAAGAGTCAAACTATCGACTTGTCAAGAGGAAATTGTGCAAAAGATGAAGTGGCGTTAAAGCTCCGTTGCTTTCTTTGATCAACTGGATCAGTTGGTATTTAAGATTCGGTGAACCCTGTTGAAAAGGCATCATAAGAAAATGCTCCGCAACAATCGTCGAGGAAATGAAAAGAAAGATCAAAACACTCCTGGTACAACGAAACACAACGACATTGACATTAGACATGGAACAGTCCAAGCCCGAAAGTCAGTTTCTAAAGTAAACGTGGCGGACTTTAAATATGGATCCGTCTAGTGAAAGTACTGTGATCTTTCGAAACGGAAAAAAATTAAGAAGTAGTGCGAACGACGCTTTTACTTCTGTCCCAAATTTATATAATGTACTTATATTAATATCCTTTCCCGTGATTTGCTCATTTAATGAAATTAATGACTCAAAATCAAAATATGTAAATAGTGACCCGCAACGAAACTAAGTGATCCTCGGGGTCTAATGCATTTCAAGGTCCTTCAATTTTATGCCGATTCCGAACAACTAAGTTAGCTAAGTTTCATGGCAGTGGCTGATTTACCCTGACTGGCCAATTCCTCGTGAAAGGCGATCTTCCATCTTCTTCCTTTTCCAGCGTTACGTGCACCGTAATGTCAAAGAGATCACAGAGCCGTGTAACACAAACCTACAAGTACATGTATTACAAGTTTTAACTCATTTCCAGGGGGTTGTAAGGGGTTGTAACACAAAACTTCAATGTAATGCAAGTGATTTATGACAAGTGTTGGAATTTTCTGTAACACATATTTGGAAGTTTGCATGTTCGTTTACAAGTATAATGGACATAGTCCAACAAGTGGCTCTTGACTTGTAGACTTGTAGTTTTGTGTTACAGGTTACAGCTCTCCCAAAGCAGAAAAGTTCTGCTTCACATAAGTGATCCGCTCGTTGCGTACGCGGATTCTCGTGAAAGGCGATACCCGTGGAAAAACAATTTTCAGTTTCTGGGATTCGAACTCCCACGTTCTTTCTGACCACAAAGTCTCTGTGCAATAATTCCCACGAAATTGTTTACTCCAAGCGATTTAGTTTTTATTACAAATATAAGATGAATAGCACTCAGAACACCTGTCCATTCATTTTCCCAAAGTTATTCCTAAAACCAAATTTGAGACAGGGAAGCTTAAGAGCTGTGAGCCAATAGCCAACCAAGGACAGTAAAATGAGCTTTAAACAAATCTCATGGTAAAATTTGATATCTACTTTAAGATCTTCATTCTTGAGCTTAGCTACACCTAAAAGGCAAAAGTTAACCACTCTTATACCCGGAAAACAATGGTAATCCCACTATTTCAATCAGACTCAATACTGACTAATCCCTGATAAGCGATCAGTCTTACCACACATGTTCCTACACCAAAAAAAGAAGTCTTTGCATACATAAGTGGGTCTTTCTTACAATGATGTAAAGATAGGCTGTGAAACAAAATAAAAAACTTTATTTGTAAACAACGACATCTGTCACCGGTATGTTATACGGCCACTGCGCTCGTTATTTCCTTTAAACTAAACTCTCACTCTCCTTTAGTTTCAATTTATGCAAATTGACAAAACAACGCCATTATCTTCGCTAACGGCCATGTCCTGTTTCCACGTTTTAAGAACAAAAATATATTTCCAACTCGTTCAGATTGTGTCATCATTTTGTCGGATTAAAATGATTTAGCACGTTTGCGAAATAAATCAAAAAGCTACCAATAAAGGTGGGAAAAACTTCAAATTAATCCCATAGTCGATGCCACTGATGCAGGACCAAAGTACCTATACAGGCAAAAACACAAAGCGAACAAAACAAGGCTTGGAGTTGTGTGTGAACGGACAAGGACGAGTGGTGGTGTTTTTTTTCCTCTTTTTTTGTTAATATCTCCAAGTATAATTAAATGCACCTACGGGCATTCGTTTGTACAGTGGAAAAATTCAAAAGCATTTGCAACTGACATCCACGTACGACCTTAACGTAATTAATCCAATAAATTTGTTTCTCATACAATAAGCCCATCAAGCCATGTGTATGTGTATGGGTATGTAAAAAATAAACCGTAATTCTCGATTATATCTGTTACATATACCCACACAATGAGATAGAGTGCTCTGTAGCGTCAAAAACTGGACCAAATGGATTTATTTTCAGTTCTTTTTTTGTGTTGTGTTGTGTTTTGTACTACGCCACACCACCACTGGTTTCTTTTTTCGGACTTTCGAATTAATGCATGCGTAGGCAATCCTGTAAACGAACGCATTCACAACCAGAACTTGTATCTGGAACACAAAAAATAACATTATCCTTGGATACCAACGACGACGTACCTACATTGCTTACAATCACACGCAGAGCCTGGAATTTTCGCAAAAACAACAAAACCCGAAAAAAAAGATGAAAATAAATGATAATTATTGTGAAGTTTTTGAGATATTAATTAAATACCAACCTCTCTTCTACATTAATTGAATGCAATCTCGCTTTATTTTTATTCCACCTTAGGGTAGCCACAAATTTTCCATTTGGAAAAGTTCATTATTGGATCCTCGTCGATTAAGACCTCAACCCACAGTTGGTGTGTTGCTGTTGCCAACCAACAATCGGCCCAAAAACAAAAACCAACCAAATATGACAGCCCCAGCTTAATGATTTGCATTGGGAATCGGAGTAGGTAGGTAGGTAGGTGACTGCCTATCTGCAGGTGAGGTCAATGAAAATATTTCATGTTCGACATATAATTTCTCTTTTTAATTGCACTCATCAACTGTTGCCGTTCCGCCCGAAGAGGCGTTCTTCAACAATTTGCGGATTGTTATTGCTAACTGCTATTAACAAAAATATAAAATATGTGGCTATGTATAGGATGACTACCACTAGCTGGTTGAACAATTGCGGGCCATGGTAAAATATAATTTATTGTAAATGAGATATTTCATTTGTATGTGGCGGGCCAGATGATGAATAATAATATTTTTCGAAGGCTTTTGATCATTAATATTGAGGTGAATTCAGTTTTTCTGTTGTTAAATTAATTTCGGGTTAATTTGGTTGATAATGCCATTTCATTTATAGTTTTCCAATGTAGTGCGTGGCAATTAATTTCGATTTATGATGCAGATGTGGTTAACCATAGGAATAGTGTGTGTGTTCTGTGTTTTGCTAGCGGGAAATGCTTAATTGGGAATAAATTTTCAAGTGGCTATATGAAATATTATTTTTAGCGAAACTAATTGACTCGAGTGGTGTGTTGTACTTTTAATGCCGACTCTTCAGATGTTAAAAGGTCTATTAGTCAAAATATTTTTAATGAGTCGTATATAGCAATGTCCTTGTGTGTTTGGGTCGGAAAATCTCCTGGCCAAATGCATTTTAGGAAATGCCGACTAGTGAGCTATTTCGAAAGGTAAAGGCGATACTCTATTTTTCAAAGATTAATACAAACAGGGAGTCACCAAGGTTTACTAAAGGGACACGATCACCGTGCCATTGGTTGAGTGTTAGCCAAGTTGAAAAGGACACCCTTGTAAATGCGAATTAAAAAAAAGTAAATTATAACTTTTATAATGTGCTGAGAGCGCGAACAAGTTCCACAGTTAAAGAAGAAATTTCTCACCATACATGCATTGGCATGCAACTGGCATTATCAAAATTTTGTAAAACTTGTATTTGAAGAAAAAAAAAACTGAAATTTGAGACGCTAAATTGACTTTTACAGAATGAAGTCAAACGGAGGGAGATAGACCACACCTTTCATAGAATTTTTTCCTCTTGACCCAATCTATCTGTCGAGAGCTTTTGTTGCACATTATGCCCGTAGCGGAATGGTAAGCATATGTCTGCAAGTTACGCAGAAATTTCGTGGTTCGTATCCCAACAGAAACTAAATACCATGAGGTGTTGTCAAGTCCTCCGATACTAAATTCATTGCCATAAAAAGGACTTTTTGAATTAGCAGTTCCGAACCGGCGAAAAATTGTAGGTCCAATTCACTTACTCACAAAACACGTTTCTGAGGAATACGTTACGTACGCTTACCTCTTTGTTCCGCCACCCTATGTATGTATATTGTATATGTATTGTACTTATGCAAAACAGTCTGTAAAGAGTTTGACTGATTTTAAATTTAAAGTGGCTCTAAGAAAGAGAGAAGTTATAATCAACTTTAAATTGATTCAATAATCATTTCAATCAAGCGCCGCACTAAACTTCATTTTAAGGAGATTTTGACTTTAAATTTGACCTTGTGACTGCTTCAAGACCAAAATCACTTATAATTTTGATTTAAACACCAATTCTTTTACTCGTTTCATTATTGTATTTTAAGCACTAAGGTGGACAAACAAACAGACATTGCTTATGACGCTTTCTGAAGAAGATTAGTGCCGGCAGTAGCATAGAAACATAACGCCGCCCCATTGTCGGCATTTTTATCAAAAGGCAGTCAATTGATGATCGAAGTTTATCAAAACAACAAGTTGGGAACGCTTGACTTGACTCAGAGACTTGACTACTCTTTAACCAGGTCTTATAAAAAGAGTTTTCTTCTAAACGACGATGTATTGCTTAAACTACACGTTTCTGATTCACAATGCAGGATATCTCTGCGGGGCGTAGGAACGTCACAAACAAATTTTTCGGTAGAAAATATCGAATTATTTTGTCAATAACATTCCTGTTGTCTATAGATGTTCTTTAGTCTTACTAAATCGATGTGAAATCACCTTAACGTTGTGCCTTTACGAGAGATTTTAGTTTTTAGATATTAAATTATGCAAGGACCAATGTTTAGCCACTTTCACATCGCATTTCTAAAAAGGTTCGTTTACAATTAAATATTTTTAGTGAGCTGGTGATAGACTCTTTAACATGACGCCCATCGATAGTGATGTAATGTCCAATTGAACAATGGAATTCTGTTAACTTTATCCTTCAGATGATTTATGAAGTCATACGTCGATATAAATGGTCGATTACAAAGAAAGGATGCAAAATCGACACACACTCTTCTCAAACAAAGAAGGAAATGTTTAAAGCTAACATTTCATAGGAAATATAAGCAAACTATTTACATTTATCATGGTTCTTATATCTAATTGCATTTAATTAAATTAGTACGAGAAGATGAAATCAGAGTAAAAAAATTAGTAAAAATGGCACACAATGATGCTCGGAGAACCTTGGGCCTAGCACAATTCTCTCAACCATACCTTGTGGTGAATCAATGGTACCTATTTTTTTGATTCATAAAGGCTGAGTGAGATAATTTTTTTGTAATATGGGCTTCATTCTATCCCGTCTTTCCATAAGTTGGTACCAGCCCCTGATCGACGAGGGAAGGGTAAATTCAGAGGGCGCCCAAATTCATGCCTTACAGACAAATTAACAATCCAATCCCACCCAGTAGAAATATGTGTATATGTATAATATAAAAGGAACATGACCACTTGAATTCGACTTCAAAAATGCAACCACCTTCACGCTGGTAAACGTCAGGTGGAAGTCATTCTCTTCATTCTCATCTCAAACGTCAAATTGTGTGCCAGGTTTTTATTAATTTGAACTTTTTTCAGGAAGGAAGTTTACTACACATTTTTGTTTAGGTACAGGTTGTAATTAAGAGTGCCTCAAGAAAAAAGCTTCCCGTTAGCTTTTTTAGAATACAGGAAAAAGGCTCAACATAAGGGGTCGCAGGGAAAACAATGTGCAGATAGTATTCAAAATTGCAGAGTAATCTGCAAGATCCCAGGTTATTCAATTAGACCGTGTTTCTCGCACTTTTCCCGATCAAAAGGACGGTCATCAAAATTCATCATCTTTATCTGATAGCTGAAATTATAAAAAGTTATTTCCTTACTTTCTGAGTAGCTCTACCACAATAACGTCAGAAAAAAGTAAAGATACAATTTTAGGATGCTTTGGAATGTTTCGGGATCCCGCAGGTGAGTACCAACAGATACAGGCCTTAAGATGATAAAGGTAAAAATTAATATAAGTAATCGGGGCGCCACAGTTTTTGCAACGTCTTTAAAAATTTGAAGATCTGGGGCTGGCTGGTACATTCTAAACAAGTCAAGCAATGAAATATTTTAAACCTGAAAACATACGGTTAAGTCTGCTTTCTGAGAACCCAATTCCTCGGACGAGGTTCCTATGGACAGGTTGAAGTGACCATCAGCTCAATTGTCATACTAATAAAACTGGTGGTCAATTGTCATACTAATAAAAGTGGTTATCCAGTTTGCCATGCTTTGAGAAGCTCTTTAAGAGCACACACTGACATATGAAAAGCATATTCTGACTTATCCGTTCAAAATTGACATGAAAATTGTAGATCCATGAAATACATTAGGTGTCGAGGTTTCCGTAGAATTTCGTCACCGTATTTCCAATGAAGCGGGCGAGCCCTTAGACGCCTTAAAGTATCATAAGTCCTTGAGCTAAATCAAGACGTATACAGAGAATTGGGTATGGTTTATTTCGACTTTATACAGACTCTGTAAAAGTCATTTGAGGCTATTCCAAGCCTCGCAAAATTTCTCCCTTTTTGAAAATGTCCCACAACGATCCCAATCGTATTTAGGGTGTGCTTTCAAAAATTAGATGTAAGTTGTACCCAATTTGCTTCTTTTCAGTACACGTTGAACAGCTTGAACATTTATATGCACAATGGCTTTTCATGGCATGAAATTACAATCAAAGAAATTGATGATTTTTGGTATTCGAACCTCAAACCTCCTACGTTACTGGCAAACACGCTAACCTTTTCGCTTCGGGAACCACTTGCCGAATCAATATGCCTTGTGCAATTTTCTCAACCATAGTTTTTGAGGAACAAGGGAGACTCTGAGCGGCTTAGTGAAGGAGCGCATTTAAAGGCAATGCCATTACTAAGGGAGGACTTGCCAAAACCTTGCAAAAGGCGGTTTCCGTAAATAAACACCCGCATATTTCTGGGATTTGAAACTCGAACTCTAACATAAAAAAAACTTAAATGCTGACCATCAAGCCACGTACTCCATACGAAACCTGCCAGTTTAAAAATGTTAACCTTTAATCAAAAACGCCAAAGAGTTTAATGGTTTTTTGAATTGGCATCACTGTTTCTTGTGATCATGATGACCATATTTGCGGGTAGTAAGTTTTGACCTTTCACAACGAATATAAGACTTGCTTCATAACAACGCTCGCAATTTGTTACTGCCGATATACGGCTAAACATTAAAATTCCCGATTAGAATTCTTTTGAGCTGCCGTTATGCCTCGAAATGGTTGCTATGGACTGATTAATAGCTTAAGAAAAGCTTATCCAACCCATGATAGTGAAATCTGTTTCTGCATCTTTTATTTCATTTTAGGGGTCGAAATGAAATAAAACATCGTTTACACATTTGGTTTATAAGTCAAGTCAAAAAAAGAATGTTCAAGCGAGGAAGTTTGCATCTTAACTTGAAACAAATAAGATTGTCAAAAGGTTAAAGCACAAGATAGAGACCTAGCTAGCTCGAGGTCAAACAACCAGGGGGCAGGACAGTACTTACTAAAATCTTGGCCTTTGACTACAACCGGTTGCTGCTTATATAGGTATCGGTCGACTAATAAAATCAATTGCTTTGCACTCACGAATTTGTTCTCACTTCCATAATCATCACTGAAACAACTCTTTCCAAAAGCAGAGTTCGTCCATTTACATACATATAAGCTATTTGGCCTGATGTCGCTTACCCCGAGCAACAAACTTCTTACTGATTTTGGACTTTAAACAAAAAATAAAAACATGGTGTTGGTGATAAAACCAATAGTGTGTTTCGTTTATAGTTTTTGTGATAAAAAATCACAATCATAAATGTCACCAGGCATCATGCGAACCTTGTAACACTAAAAACGAAAGCAACACTCTTCAAATTGCTGGTTCCTCCTCACACCGCTCGACACTCGCTCGTAAAAGTCACGCAGAATTTATTGCTTTAGGACAAAACCAAATGTAAATGAACTAGAATACACGGCAGTAAAAATACTTCAATGTGGCATTAGTAAAATTTAATAGCCCAGCATTAACCAATACCCGCCCTGTTTGCCAAACGCAATGAAAAAAAAAACCATCACGCACATCGATCATATCAGACAGATTTTGCAGAAGACGACTTCTTTTTTATGTCGCCATTCTGCAGTTTATCGTTTCCTTATTTGTTGGGTGTAAATGCATCCGAATTGCCCGTATGACAGATATACATTCTAATCCCAACCATCCCAATCACAATAATTATTACTTCATCCCCCTTCAGTAGGTACTGTTATTGTCTGACTATTATTTTTCAAAACCACACCACGAAATTAGAGATAACAGCATAGATTATCGGCTTTATACCATGAGGATGCCAAGAATAGAAGACCTTAAGGCTAAACGAAAGACCGGATAACCAGCTGCCCCAGGAGAGGCGTTCACGTTAGACAAAAAAAAATTGAATAAAAATAATAATTCAACATGAGCTATCTCTGAATAGAACCATATGCCAAGCGTTTTCTTTCTTTTTTTGTCCTCCATCTGCAGCACAATATACCCATTCCATATTGTTGTGCGTCCTCAAAACCAATGAGGAATATAAATATGCGGGGAGAAATATTTTATTCCAGATTAGATTAAGGATAATCCTCAAGAATGAAATTAGGAAACGAACAACAATGAACTGCGTGCATTGCATATACCAGTTGGGGGTAGACTTCTGTTTCGGGGTTTCTTTTTTATATGTAATTTACACAAGGGTTGCAGTCTTACATCAGCATCAAATGAGAGGTTTATTAAATTTTTCAATATCCAGGAAATGCTGCTGATAAAGCTTAAAAGGATCTCCACCTCTATTGCAAATTGCAAATTGATTTGGTTATGCGTTTTATTTATTTATTTTTCTTATACGTATTTGAGAATTCCCTTCGTGATCTTATGATGTCAAGAGGAAGAAAATGTGCATAATACGAAAAATGGGGTTGGTTGGCAGGTTGGATGACTATGACAATCCACCATCCGTACCGTACCGCACCGCCCTCATTCCTGTCTGCATGATTTCATCTTCTTAAGTTGAATTACAAATAACCCACCGGGGGTGAAGTAAATATTGGATTGGTATTTTTAGTCCATGATTCTGTTCTTCTTCTTTTTCTTCAATGCGAGAGAGGGGCGGCCGGGTAAAATAATATAAGAAATGAATGAAATGAAATGAATGCCTGCAAGGATTTTAACAGAAATTTTTATTTTGTGTGATTTCAGATTATGGGGTTGACACTTCTATTATTATTTCTTTCATCTCCCTTAAGCTCCCCCAGCGGTCTTTCTTTCAGTCACCCTCTCTAATGGTTGTTGGGTATATTTTTGCAGCGCAATTCTTTTGTTGGGTAGGAATTTTTTCTTGCAACTTTGTCTGCTACTTTAAGTTGTGTTTCAAGTTAAGGCCACAATCATTTTTTCAGTAAGAATTTGAAGAAGGATGAATGAGGAACAGTGGGGCAGAGAAAATTTGGGACGTATGAGTTTTGGTTTTTTTTTTTGGGAACAATGTCTTTGGTAACCTATTGATTGTCTTTCATGGCAAAAACAACAATTGAACACACACAAGCAGTTGATCAGCAGAGTAAATTAGTACCTGATCGGATCAGACACATGACAATACTCGTACACAAACCGGATTAGATCGCTGACGCTCTTGACGGTTTCAAAAAAGGGGGCGGGCTTTTGGCAGTATATAGTCCAAAAGCCTCAGTCTTAAATGAAGATATGTTCTGCGTGAAAGGTTTTTCATTATTCCAAAAAAACTACATCGCTTAAGATAGGGGTACCACAAGAGAGGGCTGTTGGTCCAATCTTGTTCACATAAAAGAGAAAACAGTGACTTGAAGACTATCAAGATTAGTGATGAACTAAATGAACTTGCGCAAAAAAGGATTCTTAATAGAAAGGTCATTAACCTTCATGTAGTCTAACTTTACTCCATAGCTCGGGGAGAACTAGGTTAGGTTAGGTTAGGTGGAAGTTAGCCAATGAGTAATGCCTACGTACTTTGCCAAACACACTGGCCGCAAGGGCCCATCGTGATACCACAGAGATCATTAAGTTAATCACCTACTGATCTCAGAAACCCGATGTAAGATTAACGACTTGATCATCCATTACGGGACTAGCCGGTTAATCACCCGCTAGTCGAACCGCGCGGAATTTTTAATGTATTTCGAAAGACTTTTCGGGTCTATGGTAGCTAAGTCGCTAGTATCATCGAAGAAGAATTCACCGAGATGAGTTTTCCTCCTATGAAGTAGTGCAGAGCATGAGCAAATAAGGTGTTGAATGGTTTCTTCCTCTTCTTCGTCCATGCAGCTTCTGCAGAAATCACTGGAAAACACACCAAGTCTTTTGGCGTGTCTTCCTATTAGACAGTGTATAGTAAGAACACATATGGTAGAACCTATAGATACAGGCGATTCAGGGCTAACAAACTCTTCGAGCGTTTTGAGTCTACACACGGCCAAACTTTTCTGGTTGCTAGGCAGTTGTTACTCTCAGTCCATCTAGTGTTTTTCGTCCTCGAAGCGTCTTGTCTAAGTAGGAGTTAACATGTAGCATAGGTACACCTATGTTGTTCCATTCTGAGCGTAGGGAAGTGGTCGTGCCCTTTTTGGCTAGTCTGCTATACAGTTGCCTGGTATGTCCCTGTGCCCTGGCACCCATGAAAGGTGAATGTTAAACTGATTTGACATCTCCCTCAGAGACATCTGACAATTTTGGACCGTGATAGATTTTGTAGAGACAGAGGGAAGAGATTTAAGGGCAGCTTGGCTGTCTGAAAAGATCCGAATATCCGTGGAGGATATGACGTTTTCTTTGAGCCAAGACAGCACCTCCTTAATCGCCAGAATTTCCGCTTGGAACACACTACAATGATCGGGTAGGCGGAAGAAAAGACTGAGATTCAGTTTTTCTGAGTAGATTCCAGTTCCCACACCTTCGCTGGTTTTTGAACCATCGAACCATTTTCCCAAGCTTCTCTTGAAGGTATGGTTACTTGGAAATTGATGCCAAACACCAACTTGGGGGTGGTGTAGTCGGATCGATTCGGTAAGAATCTAAAGTTATCTAGAATGGTAGTGTGGCCGTTTTAATTATTGGTCGATTGTGATGTAGCTCTGAGTCGAATAGCTGAGCTAGCTGCGATTTGTTTGCTGAAGATATCTACGTTTGTGAGATCTAGTAGTACATTGAGGGCGTCCGATGGGGTTGTCCTCAGTGCGCCACTAATACACAGACTAGCCGTTCTTTGAACTGTGGCCAGTTTGTTGTTGATCACTTTGTCTAGTGCGGCCCACCAGACAATCGCCCCGTATGTGAGTATCGGTCTTATTACCGAGGTAAACAGCCAATGGGTTATTTGGGGGGAGAAACACAATTTCCCACCAATCAATGGCTTTTTGAGAATAGTGCCACGTTGGCTTTATTTATTGTCTCCTCAATATTGGCTTTCCAGGTCCTTTTTGTCAAAAATGAGACCTAGATATTTAGCTTGATTTGACAGTGCAAGAGTTACCCCCTTAATAGTTGAGGGTCTGAAGTTCGGAATTTTGTATTTCCTCGTAAAGAGAACTAATTCCGTTTGTGGGGATTGATATTCAGTCCACAATCTTCAGCCCAATTGCTAAGCTTTTTGAGTGCTGTTTGTAGCAGCTCAGCTAGTGTTTGTGGGTGCTTGCCCGAAACGGTAATTGCTTATCGTCGGCATATGCTTTTGAAACCTTCGTCTTCTAGGTCGATTAACAATTTGTAAACGACCAGGTTCCACAGTAAAGCAGATAGAACTCGTCCCTGCGGGGTTCCTCTATTGGCCATTCTGCTTGTTTTGTAGTTCCCCAATTCGGAACTAATGATTCTGCTTCTGAGCATTGTCAACTAAGCTTTTGGTGTTTTGTGGATGAATAGAGAAGTGAGTAAAAAATTAAATTAAATAAATTAAATAAAAAGGGTGTCGCTACTGAGCGAGAAGCTTCAGGGCCTAGTACATTTCTCACAGCCATGCCTTGTGAGGGAATGGAGGGGATCTACAATTTTCTGTCGGTTCCGAACGGCTAATCGAGAAAGCGTTTTCATGGAAATGAATTTACTAACTTGCCAATTCCTCGCAAAAGGCGATACCCGTGGAAAAACATTTTTGCCTCGGGATTCAAACCACGAACCATTGCATTGGGTTAACAGGTCAACATGCTAACCATCACGCCACAAGTACCACAAAAAAAGTTTAAATAGTCAAATTAAACCAGACT
This sequence comes from Melanostoma mellinum, assembly GCA_914767635.1. NCBI lineage: Eukaryota > Metazoa > Arthropoda > Insecta > Diptera > Syrphidae > Melanostoma > Melanostoma mellinum. The sequence goes on from OU612059.1 coordinate 165,208,153, forward strand.
CTTGCCCCAAGTAAGCCTCTGGACGAAAGAATCATCCGACACTCACGTAACTTTGTCTACAAAGGACGTCGATGTAATTTCTCTAGAAACAGACAACAATTTACATGTGATATGATAACAATGCTTAGAAAAAACTCTTCATGTACCTATTTTCTCTACAGCCAATTTCACTAACAGTAATTTATTCATCACAAATTACTTTCCCTTAGCCAGCTAATTTTGCTGGTACGTTCATTTTCAACCCCCACTGTACTGTCACATGCAATTTAGCTCTGTTACGCACACGGGAGTACTTATTTCCTTTTATTGTGATTTTTATTTATCCAAAAGTACACACATATACGCCGAGTGATTGGCGGGAGTCGATTGTGGGGGGGAAAAAGGAAGAAAGTATGGTAGTAAAAGACATTCTGCGAGGGATTCATCTATTATTCCAGAAACATCCCTCTTCTTTTGAAATGCGATTTTTCTTCGTAGAAAATTACACTTTCATGGGCCCATTGTGACAGGTAAAAGCTATTAAAAGGCGAGGGTGGTGAAATATTTGAACCCCCCCTTACCTAATACGCTTCCATAAAAACCAACATACTAGACCGGTATACGAGTAAGGATAATGCCCAATGCATACACAACGTATCTATAGATATGGACCACATGTGTGTCATTTTAGGATCAAGAAGAATCAAGATAATATTCATTAAATTTTGTGGTCACTAAAAATAACATCATACACAGAACATCAGCACAAACAATGTTTGGGAGAAGCGACTTAGTCTCATAGGTGTATAGATAAGTGGACTGTGGCAAGGCTTTGTACGCGTTGTGGCAGTCGTCGCAGTCGTATAATAACAATGAAAGGTTTCACTAGTGTCGATTTTGTAATGGTCTTCCTCTAACATTCTTGGCTCTGTTGTGGTATGTGGTGCAACATCAGTGTCCAAACGAAAATACCATAAAATCATTTATTCCATCATGGGATGGGCCCATCACTTTTATCATTTGGTCTTATAACATGTGACCATTGTCAATTCGGGCCTGAGATCCAAGTTTCTGTCCATATTCATCCACGTTTGAGGGTAGAGGTTGGCAGGTACACAACACACATTCCTAAGCTTGAACTCAGGGATGAATCAGATTCCGAGAGCTGGACTTATTTTCAATTATTGTAATCTGCGTTGAAATGTTCTGTTCCGACAAAAGCATCACCCAGCACCATTTAAAGAGGGGTTGGCAAAGAATCCCCAGTATAACTATAACAACAACCCAGAAACAGCCCTGGTTGGTTTCTTTCTTTTCTTTGCATGCCGCAGTGTTGCTTCGAGGACGTTTTGGCTTATTGGATTTTATGGACAGGCCCTTCTGCTTTCGGGGAGTATTTGTGTTGATAATTCCAATGATGTTGGCCTTTTTGTATTTTTTTTGTTTATATTAAATTTGCAATTTTCGGTTCTCTTAACTGACTTGTCCTTTTTGCGAAACAAATTAAAAGTCACATTCGATTATGGTACCATTGGGCGATGGACAGACTGTGATGGGACTTATTTTCTCATTTAAAGGTTAATTTGTAATGACAAGAGGACAGTTGTTTGGAAGTTTCGGATAGGCGATGGCGAGGAAATTACAGGAAAAACAACTTCGACTTCAAGTGAATGTCTATAGGTGTGCTGAGCATGACAAGATGGAAGATACAAAGTGACATTATGTGATTTTTTGGGTAGGCAATGTTCGCAACAGATAAGGGAGGACAGGAAGAGTCAATTTGAGCTGTTGTAATTGCTAGATGTAAGACAAGAAATGGACGTGAGGGTTATATAAAGCAGGTTATGGTTAAGGACAGGTAGTGGATAATTGTATTCACTGAAATTACGTTTTTGTGTTGACTGATTGAAAAACTTTGGTATACGACAAGCTTTGTGTAAGTATACAGAGTTCTAGAATATGTACATAGATCACAACTTTGGTCAAATAAAAAAATTCCACGCCTGACAGTTTTAACATTTCTTTTCTGTGGCGAATGCTATTTCCAGCAGATTTTTTTGGATTGAGTAAAATAGATTGGTAGTGGTACCCGTGGCGTGATGGTTAGCATGTCCACCTGCTAACTCAGAGGTTCGAGGTTTGAATCCCAGCAGAGGCAAAAATGTTTTTTCCACGGGTATCGCCTTTTGCCAGGAATTGGCAAGTCCTCCGGTAGTAAATTCATTGCCATGAAAAGCGCCTTCTCAATTAGCCGTTCGGAACCGGGTAGGTCCCTCAATTTCCTCACAAGGCATGGTTGTGAGCAATGCGCTATGCCCAGGGCTCCTCGCTCTGTTGCGCCACCCTGTTTATTTATTTATAAAATGGATTGGTTGGTAGGTATTGCGGTTTGGTAAAGTTTCACTTCAAAAGAGAAAAATGTTCAAAAGTGTTTATCGGCGGCCGAAATTTTGTTGAAATCTCATTCCAACAAGATTGTACTAAGTCAGAAACCATAATTGGTTACGCTGATGAAACAAATCAATGACAGCATCGTTTGGGGAAAAAAAAACAAAATCGACAAATTCTTTGAGCAATTCAAAAACCTCTTTGTGATTAAAAAGCACATTTAGCCAATTAGTCGCTTAACGCTTACAACTCTGTCAAAAAGGCAATACAAAACGAGGAAGGTTTGCCGACGAATTTCGAGGCCAACTCGGCGTACCCCACGATAACTCGAGTGAAGCAGTTCAGTGAGAGAGCTGTGATCCCTTCGAAACCCCGATGCTCGAACCAATGAAAAAAGAGAAAAAAAAAGATGATGAATCGGTAAAATCTTTACAAAATAGATATAGTTACTTGGATCTAGTTTCCTAACAGAAATAATTTTCACTAGAGTTCGCGATTTAATGCGTGTATTTCATTACACGTGCACATGTTTTTCAAGAACCTATTTTAAACGAGGTTGTTCTTGAAAAACGTGAAGATATAGATACAGGGTTTTCCATTGGGAACTATCAATTTTGCTTCTTTAATGTAAACGCGCCCTTAAGGTCTTTTGACATTCTGTAAACGGCAGATTGCTAATTAAGGTCTACCATTTCATCATGGTGAGTTACACGAATCAACAACTTTAAGAGCGCTAACTCCGATTTTTGGTCGTTATAATCGTCCCACCCGTGCCGCAATTCTTAGTTTAGTGCACAAATTTGAATCCACGTTTTCGCTGCACTATGTTCCCGTACCATTGAAACAAAGATTAGGACGGAGTGCTGAAAATATCGCGGCCGTAAGTGCATTCGTTCAGAACGACCCAAATCAGTCAATTTCACGTCGTTCACAGGAATTGGGCATCGCACAAACCACATTGTGGCGTTTTTTTTGCGTCAGTTGCGTGGAATGGATATTAGTGACATGTGGTTCCAGCAGGATGGAGCTACAGCCCATACAGCTCATGCAACCATCAACATTTTGTAGAGGAAATTGTTCAACGTGTTATCTCAAGAAATGGACCGATCAATTGGCCGCCGCGCTCGTGTGATTTGACACTTTTGGATTTCTTTCTTTGGGGCTATGTCAAGTCGTTGGTCTACGCCAACAGGCCAGAGACTTTGGAGGAGCTTCAAGCCAATATTGAACGCGAAATTGCCGCAATACCGGTCGATATGTGCGAGAGAGTGGTCGAAAATTGGGTTCAACGTATCGATCGCTGCAAGCGCGCCCGTGGAGGACATATGAACGAAATAGAGTTCCATTCGTAATGGTATTGGGTGTACTTTAATATGAAATAAATGTTTTTTTGATATTTCAAATGGCTGGTGTTTTTATTTAAAAAATAAAATGGATAGCTCTTAATGGAAAACCCGTTACTTAAAGAACACGTGTAGACGTGTAGTTTTTAAATACACGTGTGTTTTTAAATACACGTGTAGTTTTTAAATGCACATGCGGACGTGTAGTTTCTAAATACATGTCTGGATGTATAGTTTTTTAATACATCTGTGAACGTGTAGCTTTTAAATACGCGTGAGAACGTGTTGTTTTCAAATACACGTGTAGACGGATAGTTTCTCAATACACTTGTAGAAGTGTAGCTTTTTAATGTACGTGTAAATGAAAATGGAATTTTAATTACCAGAAAGTAACTTTTTTGAATGCCTGAACGTCATTTGATCCACGATGATCAATAATCTATCAAAATAACACAAAAACTGGAACGAACTTCGCATTTCAGACAAAATAATTCTCAGCATTTGCTTTGAAAGCTCTAAACTACCATCAATTCAGCAGTCATCACTTATAAGAACCCAGACAATGTATTCACAATGCTTAAAATTCAAATTCATTCCAAAAGTACTAAGGCAGAACTCATGAAATTTATCTTTGAACATTGAGAGGAGATTGAAAATGACGTAAACAGAATTAGTAATGCCCTAGCCCCTGGACTTCCCACTGTGTCGCTCCACCCTATTAGCTTACTTTATTTAAGCTAGGGATAGACGATATCCTTTTGCATTTGGCTATCCAGCTGGGTTCGGAAGATTAGGCATTTTTCGCATTCACAACAGTAAGACTAGGGGCTTATAAGCAGGGACCTTCGCAAATTTCTATACAGCAAAAGAATGATTTATCAGAAAGTATTCAATCTTAAACTTAGCCTAGGAATTAGAACACCCAAACTTTTGGTTCTTACAAATTCAAAATTATTTCGAGTGTAACAACAGACATTATTCTTTTTGTTAAAATAGAAACACTAAATGCCATGTGGGACTCGATAGTCATTTTGAGTGGATTTTTTTAAAACCAGGACCAAAAACTGATCCTTGGGGTTATTTTAAATATGTAGTAGTTTTTGATCTAAACACAAAACTATCTGTTTGAACTCTTTTGACTTCTTTTTAGGTATAATTTAAAACAATTTGAAACAACGATCTAAAAGCCTTCACAATAACTGAGTTTATTTAGAAATAGTGGTGGTCTAACATGGTTGGTCACAAAACTTGCTTTTGAAACTTTCGCGGGGTTCACGCTACCTGCATTTTGAAAAAGAAAATTTTTCACAAAAACAAAGCGCCTAGAAAAAAACTATCTGATACTCAATTGCCTGGCAGTTCCTTGGTTTGATTCCGGCATCCGAAATCTTAGTCATTGCTGCTGTATTCTCAGCAGAAGCTCCAAGACAGGTCAGACTAAGCAGCACATTGTATGTCTCAATGTTTTGTTCTCAACCCCAACTCCAAAGATATTTTTGCTTTTGGATAAATGCTTTACGCATCATAAGGAATTATCCATGCTTCCCCGTGGGCCGGGCTCTCCGAGGTATGCCAAGTTTTTTACCAGTCAAAAATCGAACAGTTTTTTGCGAGTGGTCCTTCTCAGGACCGCTTCCGCATTGCTTCGTAGGGGATTCCGATCCAATGCTCGATACTCTTGCTTTTTTATTTCAGAAACTGTATCAGATACGTGAGTGCATCAATTGCTTTTCATCTTCCAGCATGATGAAGATATTTTGGCCAATATTCAACACTACATCTGTCTATTTTCTAACGGAGATAGTCTCTAGATACTAGAACACTAGGTTGAGTGGTATGCGTAACGTCGTCTGTCAACGAATTTCCGTATTGGAACGATTTAGATTGTTTATTTACATATTTATTTGGAGTTAGCTTATATAAAATATGAATGTAACAGAATATGACTATATGACTGTATCATAAATATAAAATTTAGTGCATGCTTGCCTGCAACTTTGACATTAATGGAATATGCAAAGTGTTTCCATGCACTCAAATTGCCTTCAATTTATCGATAGATTCGCTATTAACAAACCAAAGGAATCCCCTGAAGCTCTTAACACCGGTTGGTTTTATCACGAGCGAGGCTGACCCGCTAAACTAGACCAAAATTTGAAAAAAGCAATCTACCAATTTTGGGTATCACATTAATGAAACTTATAGTCAGATAAAAGAACATTTCTCAGCATCAATTGCTGAAATTGTGTTGAATTAGCAGACTAATACTTTCGTGAACCACTGTAGCTACCACTAAAATAGAATATGTCTTTTCGAAACAACCAACATCACAAGTAGGTAAGTACTTGTGTATTATTTGCGCTAACACCAAACCAAACCCACACCTGTATTCGATGTTCTGAAACCAACTCACGGTTTCCTTGTTCAATTGAATTACTAAATAAATAATCAATCGGATGCTTTTTGTTCCATAATAAATTTGCTTCGAATATGATTTGTTCCACGACAAATAGACATAGGCTCAGAATAAATATACCAGAATATGCTATTTATGACAACCCCAACTGAATCCCCAATCGCTGTGACTTTAAAGTACCTACAACTCAGCTAACAACTTTTCAGATACAACAACTGGAAGGAAAAAAAACACCAGTTTCGTGATTAATAACGGAACGAACGTGATTGGAATTCAGCCAGAGCATAAAATAATAAGCCTGACAAGGTAGGTACGTAGGTATAGGTATACCAACTCCAACACTATGTCAAACGATTAGTTGAAGATGCGCGACAGGAACATAAAAAAGCCACCAAACCAAACAAACCTACACTACACTTCTTCGTCTTCTTCTTGTTCTTCCATCTTACTATTATCATCATCTGCGAACAAAAATACCTTCTGAGTATTTTGTTTGTGAGTCTAGTTAACCTCCTGACACACCTTAGTGAGGAGCATTTGCGTTACACTGATACCCACTCTATACATCCGAGAACAATGAAGTCACAATAAACTGATTGTAGTCATGCCAGAGTAACATCATGGCACCTACTTAGAATAGGCTTTATTAATATATATTTATATTTTTTTCGTATTCCATGTATCTAACACAATACACAAAAAGTAGCTACAGACAGGGTACAGACTAAAGAGTTCAAGAGATAATGCCACAGTTTTGGTTCCTTGCTTCTTCAGAGACCGGGCGAGAGTAACAATAGGGTTATCATGCTTTGTCGGTGGCAGAGATTAAAAGATACATTATGAAATATGTATTTTTGGTTTTGTTTACATTTTTTTCTTTCTTGTTCAGAGATGGAGATGGAGATACGTATCTCTTTGGGAAAAAAAAATACGAGACCTGGCTACTTGTTTTGCTTCGTGAAGTTTGGTTATTATTTTTTTTTCTCTCCCCTTTTTTAAGTGATTCTGTGTAATTGATGTACATAATCAATGAAACGCTTTTGACCCAAAGACATTTTTCTTTCTTATTGAAAAGACCTGAGGAACAATATGTTTATAAGCTCTAAAAAAAAAAAAATATCGATCTTGGAGTTCTTAGTTGAAATAATGCGAGCACTCCGCAGAAGGAAAAATGGAAGCATATGCGAGGTGGTTGTCCATTTTCGAAAGCTAATAAAATGGTCGGGTAACAGCCGAGAAATTAAATAAATCGAAGTCAAATAACAATCAGAAATCAAGAATAAGAAAACTAAAGCTGTAAAAAAATTGTTCTTGTTGATTCTCATCAAAGAGGGTAGGTACTAGGTATTTTAGACGGGAACAAAAAATGAATACTTTTTTTTCCAAAAATACACTGAAAGCATCTATTCGGTTTAAATATGTGCTATTAAAGTTAGAGACCTTAAATAATAAGAAGAGTTTTAAAAGAGTTTATCAAAGCCCTGATCTCATTTGAACGTCAAAACTGTAACAGTTTAAGGCCAAAAGGATTCATCAACAAAATTAAATTTTCTTCAAAAAAGTTCTATAAAAATCTTTGTCGGACTAACCGTTTCTGAGTAATCAAGCTTTAGAAACTCATGCGTTTTTCTTTTGCCTTTGTTTATGCTTTGAAATTTTCTAACTAACAAACAAAGCAGTATGTGAAAAGCAGCAAAAATGTTTCTTAAAGGAAATTCAAGCCTATAAAAAAAAAAATCTGAAGATGCTTTTTGCTAAGGTAGCCTCTTCAGAAATTAGTCGTGATTGAATTTTTGTGCATATCTAGTTACCTCGGAAAAGTATTTGGCAGTGATTAACTTTTTTTGAAAGTTTACTAAACATTAAACAATGGTATCGACGCCGACGCGACGGTGTAATGGGAAACGTCTCGTAACATCGGAAATGCTACCTCGCATCACCTTTCGCTAGAAATTGGCAAGTTCTTCAAAAGTTTCGCTGCTCACCGTGCTATTGAAAACCTGCTGAAAATTGTTGGTCTCATCCATTCCTCATCCATTCCACAATGGATTTGGGAAAATGCACCATGAGAGTATTCTTTCTAAAGGATGTCATAATCTCACTTTATTCAAAGAGAACTGGAGCAGAATTTTTTTTTTTAAAAACATGAAGTCAAAGAAAACTAAATTCGTTGCCACTCTACAACCTTACATCAACTCTTAGCTCTACTCTACCCTGCTTTAGCACTAAGTTATAATAAACGGCAAATTCAAATACTAAGATGGATTTCTTTTGAAGAATTTTGAAATTGCGCTGGGGAGTAGATTTTGAAGCAACCATTTTAAACATTACATGTTTTTCTCGTTTGCAAATGCGCTGATGTTATTGTTTGAAGTTGTGTAGTAAAGGGAAGTTTAGGAAAAAACGGCGACTCACGTCGGCTTTTTATTTACAGTTGAAAAGTCGGGGAACACTTCCCTAACGAAAGACAGGAATTTACATTACAATATTGCAGCACTGTTTGCAAAACCCCCCGGCATACCACAAGAGACACAGAACAAACAACAACAACATGCGGTTGGGCGTACAGACGATCCTCCATCTAACAAGTAGCAGCGCTCAATTCGACTTTATTATGTTGTTCTTACGGGAACCGATGCTTTCGAAAGACAACGCCATTGATTATTGATCGTTGAAAAGCTTACCGTGCGAATTATATCTTTCATTGATTAATAAGACTTTTTCTTTTTAAATATATTCATAACTTTATTTTTCACAACTTATGAGACCTAGTGTTTAAGAGAGGAGTCCACTTCAACTACTGACCACCATCCAGTCACTTTCTTGATCATGAACCCATTCGCATCTTTGGTGGTCGATACTCAAACAGTCGTATCGTTTTATGATATTATAAACAAAAGTGGCAAACTGCTTAGTTTGCGGTTTGTCAACGGAAAGTATCGTTTATCAAATGACTTTATAAACAAAGACACATTTTGCTTAGTTGCAAGTTGGTGTGGTCTTTTGAAATATTATTCTGATACTCTTTTATTTACATAACAAAGTGTTTCGTTGCAACTTATTCTTTTATGATTATATAACTCCTCCTCTCTTAAAGTAAAGATTCTCCTGAATCTTATTTAATATAAATTTTAACATATATTTATATAGTTACTTTATGAAAAGAATATAATTGATTGTTTAACAAAAATCAAGATTTATTCTTAATATTATATTGATAATTCAATTCCCAGTTCCTTAAGGAATTCATCTTCTTTCTTCTGTGGTTTAATGTTTTTTATATCTATTTTACTTAAATTGATTTCTTCAATATTATCTGAATTTACTTCGGTAGTTTTAAAAGGTAGTACCGTTTCAAAAATTTTGATTTTCTTACCATAATACAAAATTATTATAATCACTATTATAACAAGTACAAAAACAAAGATTGAACATGCATAATTAATATTTTTATGTGTTTTTAGTTCCTCAATCTGTTTTATGTTGTCTACATTCGTTGTTATTATGTCTTCTAAAGTAATTTTTGGAATAAATGTCACATTATTATTTGTAACAGGAAAGATAAATTTTTCACTGTAACTATTTCTTTTGTTATTGAAAAAGTGATTTAACATTTCGAAAGAGCAATTGTTGAAGTGTATTAAATAATTTTTATTTAGAATTGTATTTCTGGAATTACAATTTTGTTTTAAATTAACATTGTTTCCATTCTTTAGAATGATAGTCTCTTCGTCTATTTTTAGAATTTCAACATTTTTGTTAACGATAGTTTTACAATTATTGTTAACGACACAGTTTTTACTTAATTTAAATTCATTTAATGTATTCTTTTCATTGTAAGTGTACGTTTGATTACTAAAATCAATTACTGATTCTATTTCCTGATCGATTTCTCTCATTTCTTTATTAGGTATTGGAATAATGTTCCTAACTTGAATCTTTAAAAACTCTTTTGGAACTTTTAATATAAATAATAAAAGATTGTTTTTGTATTCTACAACAGCAGTTCTGAGAAATTTGAGTTTGTTTAAATCTATTTTATATGTTTCGATCTCTTCATTAGTTAAGATATTTGGATGAATTAAACCATGTTGAGCAGACACAACATTGTCTTGAATATTTTCTATCAAATTTCTAAGCAAATTTAATTGTATAGTTTTATCAAAATATACCGTTTGAAGAACTACTTTTTTTAATACTTGGTCTACTGAATTAAGGCTGTTTATCCAAAGTTGTCGTTCATTGAGTATGTTCTTTTTAATAAGCTCTATTGATTTGTTAAAGTATTCATTTACTTTGACCTGTTGATTTAATACAGTAATAGTGTTATGTAGATTAGATTCTACTAAACCTAAATGGTTAGTTATATCTTCTTTATCAATGTCATCCATTGTTCCGAATAAGAAATTTGCTGTTCTTCCAACTATATTTATTAATCCTCGTTTATATCTACGATTTTCTTTTGGAACTAAAGTATGTAATTTATTTCTTAAGACTTCTATTTCGTTTAAGATTATTGTTTGATGATCAGTATACAAAGGTCCGGTATTATTTTCAATTTCATTTAAAACATCAACTATATCACTTGGATTAATTATGTGAACAATTAAATCGGATTTGATAACTATGTCTTCAAGTTTACCATTGATTTCTATGTATCCGTTTTGATCTAATATTGGTTGAACATTAATCGTTGCTGTTATGAGGTTCAGGTTGTTCACCAGTAATAATATTAGGATTACCTGCAAATTTATATTTACGTTTAATATTTGTCGAATGAATATTATCTAAACGTGCAAATCTATACTTTGGTTCTTCCTTATGTCTTACAGCTTTGTAGTTTTTGATATATGCCTTTTCTCTATTTTCTATATATTCTTCCCTTCCTTTGTTAACTTTATTTAACAAATTAGTTTTTGTTTTCAAAATATTGTTCCTAATTTTATTGTGATCTACTATGTGGTTTTGTACCTCAGTTGGAGAATATTTGATCGTACTATGTATGCGACTATTATATGTCTTAACTGCTAATTGTATTATTCTTCTTGTTGACAACTCTTTCTGTTCTTGTTTAATAATTCTAAATATTTCAACAATACTGCTGTGAAATCTTTCTACATCAGCATTTCCCGTATGGCTATTTGGCTTTGTGTAATGAACTTCAATACTTTCCTTGCTTAAATATTCTTTTATTATTATTGTTTTAAACTCATTATCTGCTATGATTTTAACTGGTTTTCCTATTCTTGTAAAATGTTCTTCTAGAGTTTCTAACAATGTACTTGCATTTCTATCACTAAGATAGTACGCAAAACCGAATTTTGAAAATTTGTCAATTATGGTTAAGAAGTTATGCTTCATAATTATATACGTGTCAATATGTATTATTTTATTTATTGTGTCGGGTGTTTCAGTTAAATGAAAAATATCTTTAATTGGTTTTCTATCATATTTCACTTCATTACATCGATCACAATTGTTTATAACTCTCCAAATGTAATCAAGAATCTTCGGAAAATAAATTTTATATTTAATATTCTGATACGTTTCATTGATTCCAGAGTGGTAACTTTCTCTTGTATGGTATAAAGCTATTTGTTTTATTAATTCTTCTTCTGTTTTTATGTTTTCTGCTCTGTATGTACATCTTATAAATTTAACAGTTTTACTACTGGAATAAATTTCTCTGACAATTTTTTGAAAAATATTATATTCACTATCATTTAATTCAGTAAATATACCAACAGTTCCTTTCAGGTTTTCTAGTTTAAGTATATCTGCACACTTATTAAAGTCTCTTTGTTCAAAATAAATAATTTTGTTTCCATGGATTATTTCCATATCCAAAAGTTTTTCTTTGATTAATATTATCTGAAATCTATATTTATTTATAATTTCTTCCTTAATTGGAATGTAATCTAGTAAACTTTCTGCGGCTGAATGTATTGTAACTAATTCATCTGTAAAAATACTATCATTCGAACATTTTGTTGCATTTGCTTCACTATATTCAGAATCTGAATCTGAATCTAGTTCTTCATTGTTAATATCTATTTCTGTACCTGTTTCAATTGATTTCAGATCATTACAAGTTTCTTCTTTTATTCTCGATAAAAAATCTGCTACCTTATTGTCTTTCCCTTTTAAATGCTCTATTGTATAATCATACGCATTTAATTTTATTAACCATTTTTGATGCCTAACAGATAGATCCTTTCCTTTGTATTTTGTTACTAAATATTTCAACGGTAAATGGTCACTTAGAATGTGAAATTTTCTGCCGTAGAGGTAAGGTCTAAAATATCCTAGAGCCCATACCACAGCTAAAAATTCTTTGTCTGTAGTTGAGTAATTTCTCTCGTGTTTATTGAGAGTTCTAGATGAATAGCATATAGGATGATTGTCTTGTGTTAGAACAGCTCCTAAAGCATAATCAGAAGCATCAGTTATTACTGTAAATGCTTTGTCAAAATTTGGATACTGTAAAATGGGATGATGAGTTATTATTTCCTTTAATTTTTCAAATGAATTAATATAGTTTGGATCTGATGTATTAATCTTCGTATCCTTTCTTAGGTACTTAATCATTGGGTGTGCAACTTGTGCATAGTTTTTGATAAACTTTCTGTAGAACCCTGTGATTCCTAAAAAGCTTTTTATCTCAGTTTCAGTCTTAGGTAACTTTAATTCTCTTATCACTTTAATTTTGTCTGGGTTTGGTCGTAATCCTTCTTTAGTTAACATGTGACCTAGGAATGCCGTTTCTTGTTTCATGAAACTACATTTGTCTATCTGTATTTTCAGATGATTTTTATCTAAAACCTCTAATATCTCTTTAATATTATTTATGTGTTCTTGTAACGACACACTAAAAATTAAAATATCATCCATGTAAACAATACATGATTTATTTATGAAATCCCTCAAGATTTCGTTCATTAATCTCATGAACGTTGCCGGAGCATTTTTTAAGCCAAATGGCATTCTAATGAATTCGTATAAGCCATGTGGTGTAACAAATGCTGTCTTTTTCCGGTCTTCTTCCCTAACCATGATTTGGTGATAGCCTTTCGCCAAATCCAAAGTCGAAAAGTATTGGGCTTTCCCCAATTTGTCTAGAATAGCATCTACTTTCGGAATAGGATACTTGTCATCCTCCGTGATGTCATTTAATTTTCTATAATCGATAACAATTCTATATTTTTGCTTTCCTGAATTATCGATCTTTTTCGGTATTACAATCAAAGGACTTGTATATTTAGAATAACTCTTCCTAATAATTCCTTGCCTTTCCATATCGGTTATTTGCTTTTTCACCTCTCCTTCGTATTTTTGAGGATATCTATATATTTTTGAGTTTATTTGTCTGTCGGTTGTAGTATTAATTTCATGTTCTATAACATGAGTGTGTGTTAGTATATCGCCTTCCTTGAAAAATAAATGCTTAAACTTTTGTAATAGCTTTTCCAACGCCAATTTTTCTTCTGCACTTAAATGGTCAGTTTCTATTATGTCTGTATTAAATATAACTTCAAGAATTGTAATCCTATTAAATGGATCTTCTTGAAATTTTATATTTTGCCCGTTTATAACTACTGTATGATTTTCCATATCAACTTTTGCGTTTGTATATCTCAATATATCTGTGCCTATAATGAATTGATATTTTCTATCTGTAACGAAATTATGTACTTTCCATTTAACCATTGCTCCTTTTGGAAGCTTAAATTCTGAAGGACAACTTGTGTGAACTTCAGCACTAAATGCATCTTTTTTATTTATTGTTGAATATGAAACTTTTGAGATTCTAATTTTATTGAAGTCTTTCACTTTTGAACTTATCAAGCTAACATTTAATGCCCCTGTGTCTACTAAAGCTAAGTATTCTTTATTGTCGATTGTAATTTTTATTATGGGAGACCTGTATTCCTCCCCGGATTGATAAAAAAATTTCCTACTTCGATATTATCTGCATTATGTTGAGATGAATTTTCTTGTTGCACCAATTGATGATTATTTGATTGCCTCCTCTGAGAAGTATTCTTAACAGATATGTGATCCACCTCCATTGGAACCACAGCATTTTGACCTTGATTATTAGAATTACCATAATTTCCAGATTGATTTCTATAGTGATTACTTTGATTTTGGGAATTACTTCCTCTCAGATATTGGTACTGATTACTATTATTATTATTTCTATAATAGTTACTATTGAAATTTCCTGATTGTCTTTGATAGTTATTACTTTGGTTATAATTGTTGCCTGTTCTTTGGAAACGAGTATTTTGATTAAAATTGCTTTGAAAAGTTCTATTATTATTTTCTCTGACATTTGGAACGCTTGATTTGTTATGATTGGAAGTTCTAAAATTTGTTTTAAATTTATTTAAATTTTGTGTTCTTTTTGCGAAATTATTATTTTTGTTTTCAAAAATCCTATATTCATTTCTAATGCAATTATCTTCAAAATCTACACGGTCTAACTCATCCACAATATCTTGAAAAGTATTCTTTTTTTTAATAGCATAAGCTAACGTACCTTGTGTAATTCGTTTAGTGGTATTAACCAATAATGATTCTATTCCTGTCAAATCTATATTTTCTGTGTCTTTATAATACAATCGAAGCTCTTCAGCTTTATTCTTATATGTGTGTAATTTTTCTAATAAATCACTTACCGAATGAACTTTTATATTGGAAATTTTATAGTATAAATCTTCAGGCATATACTCCGGTTTGTACTGTTGCTTCAATTTGGTTTTGATAATCTGCCAATCCTCAATGTCGCTTATGTTGATTACTGCTCGTTTTGCTTCTCCTTGGATTTTCTCTAGAAAAATTGTTGCTACTGCTAATCTCTTATTTGGACCCTCTTCGAGTCGGTTTAAGTAGTATTCCACGGCTTGTATGAAAGCTGCTACTTGTATATTTTTTCCACTGAATGGTGTTAGATGCTTAATTTCTGTTAGTGTTCTTTCTCGCACTGATGCGGGATTAGATAGTATATTTGCTTGTACTCTAACAAGAGTGTTTAACACTGCTTGTGTTTCTTGAAGAGCATGTACAATTCCCTCCATTTTAGATAAAGGTTTTTTTTTTTTTTTTCAAGAAATAAAAATTATAAAATAGTTCACTGTTACTTTATGTGTCGCGAATTCGAGTTTATTTCAATGAAATAATTTCACACTTTTTATTAAAAACGTATTTTTGGAGTTAGATTCTACCACGACTGCGCCAATTATATCTTTCATTGATTAATAAGACTTTTTCTTTTTAAATATATTCATAACTTTATTTTTCACAACTTATGAGACCTAGTGTTTAAGAGAGGAGTCCACTTCAACTACTGACCACCATCCAGTCACTTTCTTGATCATGAACCCATTCGCATCTTTGGTGGTCGATACTCAAACAGTCGTATCGTTTTATGATATTATAAACAAAAGTGGCAAACTGCTTAGTTTGCGGTTTGTCAACGGAAAGTATCGTTTATCAAATGACTTTATAAACAAAGACACATTTTGCTTAGTTGCAAGTTGGTGTGGTCTTTTGAAATATTATTCTGATACTCTTTTATTTACATAACAAAGTGTTTCGTTGCAACTTATTCTTTTATGATTATATAACTTGCGCGGCAAAGTATTCCACATTCGTGTTGTACGGGTAAATAATCAACTGAAGTTGTTGGTGAAAGTCAGTTGAACGATGTCTAGCAAAAGGGGTAAACGACTTCTTCCGCCGTGACATAAGAAACAACCGATTTTCGTGTTAAGATACTTAGATACAAATTTGATTTTTCACAGAATCTTTGTTTCGTGGGCGAAAATCTTGAGATTTTACTTCAATGACGGAGACACAACAGGGCCTTAAGCATTTCAAGATTCAACTCTTTGAACATTGTTGTCAAGAACGTAATTGGGTCAGCATTAAAAACGGACTACTTTATTAGCTCTACGAAAGGACCCACCTAAAAGCATACTCCAAAGGCGGACCTTTGAACCAGTCTAGAGAGAGCTGTAAAAGGAAAAGAAGAAAAACAGAAAGATTCTTTTTACATCTGAGAAATTGACGCTAAGAATTTTTATTACTTTGGGTCTCCTTCATTTCTTCCTCAGCTCAAATAATAACATGTTCAATCATAACCTAAATTGTATGAGAGTATTATTGTCCAGCATGTTGTTGTTCTAATCATGGCAAATGCTTAGGGCTTTCAATCTCTTTTTCATTTGAAAGAGTTGATAGTTCGCTTATTAAAAATACATAAAAGCTATAAGGAACAAGGACTTTTTAACAGGAGGGCTTTCAGACAGGGACTTGAAAGGTTTAAATCGAAATGAGGAGGTAATCCAGCCCAGCATTCGGGTTAAAGGTTCGCTGAGACCATACGTACGTAGATGTACGATAAGCAAGAAGAAAAAAGAGGAGGGATGATCTTACATTTCAGGGATTACTGTTGAAGCAGATAAGGTCTAAAAGGGGAAGCAGTCAGTATCGACAAAATGAAAATTATGTTCAACACATCGCTTTGGACTTCTAGTGAGTGGAGATCGATAATTGGTAGACGTTCGCTGTAGGGATGGCTAGGTGGGAAAGTTTCTAGGGTCGTCGTTGAGATCCAGAAGGAAAAATATCGCTTCTGGTTGCTTGCGTCTTGAGGGTTACTTATGGGTTTTGGCTGTCTCAATTGCTTCCTGATGTTCTTACAATCCAAAGTCAATGACAGTCTCGAAAGTTCGAGATAGTTTGACACCAACAATTAACATCAGCTTTTTTAACTTCAACTTCTGCTACCGATATACATAGATAGCTCATTGCCTGCTATAAATAAGCTTACTTCAACCATGATAAAAATCAAATCTAGACAACCAGCTAACCAATACGCAATCCAGCAAAGCCTTGACCATAGTTGAAGGTTTACTCATCAAATTGAAAAAGCTTACAGTTGTTGCGAACGTTAAAGTAGCACCATTGGAAGAAGTTTTAACCTTTACAAAACGCGACCACAACAAAAATTGTTGAAAATCTGTTTCATTTTCTTAAGACATTTTCAGTATCGGAATCGGTTCAGTTTGTTTTGAAGACGTTTGGTATAGTTTTCATCTACCAACTCCATTTTACAACAAGTGTTCGAATGCTTGAAATTCCTTCTTTATAATTCTTAAGAAAGTAAGAGTAAATGAAAGGCATCAGAAAAACTAGGATACTTCTGTTCAGCTGGAAGTTGGAAGAATTCAAATTCGATTCTACTTTCATTTTTGTTGTATTTCAAAGTAGAAACAAAACCAACTTTTGAATGATTCGAGAGTGTCATAATTGGGTCCATTCATTTAGCGAAGGAGCAATAGTAGGTAAATAGCAGGCTAAAGATTATTCTGAAGTTTGGCAAGCAAGTCAACACTTTTAGAAAAAATAGCAATAACAATTTAATCGTAAGTAGAGTAAGACCTTCCTTCTACAAAAAAAAATGTGATTAGTCATGCACCTAACGGCTGTGAACCAAGGCCTCTGAAGTTTGAGCATAGATTGAAGAAAATACCAAGAGATGGGTAAAGTAAATTCAGGTCATTTGCATTCGTTGAACACAAAGTATATCTGAATTGCCTCAAAGTTCGAATCAATATCATCAGCATCCCTCTCCGAGTGTTGATGAAAAGCGACAGCGAATATCTGTCCAACGAATCAACTGATGTATCAATTAATCCGCCATAAATTACACCAAATTGGAAACGCCTAATGGCTTTTGACATCTCCAACAACATCCGGAAAGATAAAAGCGATTCCAACATCGAAATCCAACTAAACAGAAGCAGATGAATGTCCTCCTTAAACTCGACATGTAAAAAACACTCGAATTTATCAAAAAGAACCACAAATCAAAGAACTTTTAAACGAAATTGATTTAAATTTAGAGTTCCATCAAAAGCTTTGATATCATCATATACCCCCCTAAAGCGTGCTTCGTTTTTTATTTCATTTCCCGAAATACCAAATATTTCTTTTCTATTTGCTTGTGCCTTGCCTATGGCTGCCCTATCCAATATACATCCTGTCACGAAGCGTGACATTTTTTTAACGCGCTTCCTCTCTCGCTTTTTTATTTTCACACTTCTCCGAAAGATTCGATCATATAGTTTGTGCGCACAGCCCATATCCAGACTGACTGGCATACGTAATCTCCATGAACACATATGTCGTTGGAAAACCACATAATCCCCATGATCAATCGAATTTAATTTGTATGTTCCTTCATTTTTTTAACAATTACACAGGCATTCAATGCACCCCTAGCTTCTTCGGATGGGTGACTTCGTTCTTTTTTTTTTTGGGTTTCACTATTTTTTTTTTTTATTTCGTTTTGTACGGTTAATAGTAACACCCTAAATCAATTAAAACTAACCTTCAAAGATACGACACACGAGTACGGTCCTCTGGCTTCGCATGCCTATCAATGTCAAGAGAATAGATTTTCCACAAACAAAAAAAAACGTCCAAAATGCACATCATCACCACTGATGGTAGGGTAGACAGACATCACCGATTATAAAGACTTTAATATCCCAATTGGACGCAACGCATTCCTCGTTTTCCTAATAACTGACATACGCCCCTCAGGGAATTTAACAGCCGTAATAAAAAAAAATACCCAAAATAATAATTACGACAACTTTCTCTCAGTGATGTGTGTGTATGTCAAAGGGAAAAGGGAAGTTCATACTAAAAATTGTATCCCAATCCCAACTAATAAAAAAAATAACAAAGATTTTTTATGTGTCTGCCAGTTAGAGGGTCAAAAGGAAAATTACAAAAAGGATTTTCATGGATTTTTTTCTTTTCATGGATTGTTTCTAGATTCTAGTTAGGTATGCCTCTCAGACACTCATGCAGTTCCATCACGTCGCACCCCATTAATTTTCTGGATGCAGTGCACAATCATATTCTTTCTGTGGCCGTTTGCTTATTATAGGAACTCTGTACACAACTGGGTGAGTGAGCATTGTAATCCATTAGATAGAAAAGGACATGAATTAAATATGACATGTCCCTTTTATTTTTCTTTTAGTATAGGTACTTCTCTTTTTTGTTGTGTTGTTGTGAGGTTTAATGGGGTTAAGAATTTAATGCTTTCGTTACTTGAATTTTTATATGAAAGTTCTTAATTTTTCCCTCTATTTGATGAAGTCCTTTCTTAGTTTGATTGGAGTTTGGTTATAGGATTACTTTTCTTTACGTTTACTCTACTGGATTTGTATTTTCCACAGCTGGTAGCAGAAGAATCACGATTCTGCTCAAGCTAATTTGATGCTATTGCAAGTAGTTAAATGTTCCGTTTTCTGAAGAATTCGAGTAGTATTTTGCTGGATTCTGAAAAATCTAGCGGAAATAACAGAGCAGAGCAGAGGTTGGCGATTTTCAATCAAACTTTAGTTAGCATAGTTTATCTATTATTCATCTATTTTCTTAGGAATTAAGCTTTAGCAAAACCTAGCAAAGCTTGTCAGAACACAGAGCAAGAGTAAATATGTAATGATTCTTCCATCATTATCAAACGCTTTAACTGAGAAGAAAATGCTCTTTTTTCTAAGAATTGCACTGCTATCTTTATAAAAAATTTAGCTAAGTACAGTGGAATAATAGGTGTTAAATAAATGTTCCGTTTTCTGAAGACATCCAGGTATATTTCGCTAGCTTCTGAACTGAGAAAGAACCGACAGAAAAAGTTTCCTTCAAATCAAATGCTAATTAAGCTCTTCCACAGAAAAAAACTGCTTCAGCTATTTTTTTCAGAAATTCGAAGGATTGTTCTGTCTACTTCGAAAAACGTAGCAAAGGATAGCAAAATGCAATGTTTTCTTTTATTCAAATGTGAACTAAGCTTGTGCGTTGATATTGAAAAATTGTTCTTACTGAAACCTCAAAGTAGGAGAGCATTTGTAGCGGAATACAGAGCAAAATTTAGGTATCCAGTTTTGCTAAATAATTTGGACAGGTTTCCGATATTTCTTTTTCTATTATTAATAAAAAGAGGAGGCTATGCTAATATGGAGCACTCAGACCTAATTTCCGGTCCATTGTACTACCAGGGTAGCAACCTTCCCTTTTTTTAGTAGTGCAGTAGACGGAAATAAGGTGTTAGTCATTTCACATTATATAATCATAAGGGCGGCGTTCGAATGAAACTAACAGGCTGAAATAAAAGTAGATGCCCAGAGCGGGATTTGAACCCACGCGTCTGGCCTATCTACTGAACACTCTACCACGGCCGCCCTCAGTTGCACAAAAAAATAGTATGGTATAGCAATAAACAGAACAAGAGCTGATAAAATGTGAAACATCATTCTAGTCAAATGCTGACTAAGCTCTCTAACAGAAAAAAATTACTTCAACAATTTTTTTAGAAATTCGGGGGATATCACTTCGGCTTCAGAAAAATTTAGCAAAGAATAGCAGAATGCAATGCTTTTATGCTTCTATATTCAAATGTTGATTGAACTAATTTAGAGTAATCAATACAACCTGTGCTTATGTTAGCAACAAGTACCAGAGCATTTGTAGTGGAATATAAAGGAAGTGAGTAAGTTTATGCGATCTATACATTTTTTCAATAAAATGCTAATCTAACTCTCCAGCAAAAAAATTGAAATGCTCCTTTTTGCTAATGAATTTTATTGACTTGTAGAGCATTAGCATATAAAAGAGCAAGATCTGCTAAGTTGTGATCCAAGTTTCCTTTTTATCAAATGCTTTGTACTACAAAAAAAAAACTACTTCAACAAAGCTTTTTGAAAGATTTGAAGGGTTATTTCGTCTGCTTCCGAAAAAGCTCTGCAAGGAATAGCAGAATAAAATGCTTTCTTTTAATCAAATCTAAGTGTGAGCTTAGTTTGTAAATTGTTTTTAAAAAATTGTACTTGCTGTGACTACAAAGTAGCAGAGCATTTTTTGTAGCAGAATATAGAACCCAATTTATTTAATGAAGAGTTTTTTGAAAACCATACCATCTTCAAATACAAAGTAGCTGAACGGAATATAGAGCTAGTTATTTATTATGATCTACAGCTTTTCTAACAATTAAATGCTGGCAGAGCTATTAACTCCAGCAGAAAAAATGATACCACATTTTCTAAAGAACTTGTACTATTTTCACGCTACTGGCAAAAAAACTTAGCAGAATTTAGCAATAAACAGAGCATGAGCTGAAAAGTTGTGAATTAAAGCGTCATTCTAGTCAAATGCTTACTAAGCTCTTAAACAGAAAAAATACAAATTCTACATTTTAAGAAATTTGGAAGATATTCTTACAACTTCTTGAAAACTTTGCAAACAATAACAGAGACTAATACTTTCTTGGTTGGTTCATGTAGAGCGGATGGACCCAAACGCACTGGCTCGACGGGTTTTCGAAAGCGCATTGCAGGGAAATCGCGGAGGGAAAGGCCTCGTCTTAGGTGGCGCAATCAAGTGGAAGAAGACCTAAACCGACTTAGAGTGCAAAACTGGAGAGAGCTCGCCCGAAATTGAAATTGTTGGCGTAAGATGTTGGTTGAGGCTCAGGTACATCCCGAACTGTAATGTCTGCTAAAGTAAGTAAGTAAAGTTCTTTCTTTTATCCAAGTGTTAATTGAACCAATTTTCTTAAAATTTATTTGAAGGCCGTACCTCCTTCAACTACAAAGTAGCAGAGCGGAATATAGAGCAAGAATAATTGGGTGTTGTGAGCCGCAGTTGTTTTTTATTCAATCAAACGCTCTATTTTCTAAAGAATTCGGATTGGTTACCTCCTAATTACATAAGAACATAGAACAGCGTAGCAAATACCGCGATATAGACCAAAAAGAGCTAGTTGCGAGACACAGACTTTTTCAATTTAAATGCTGATTAAGTTAGTAACAGCTGCAATAAAAAATCAAATGCTCTATTTTCGAAAGAATTCAGACTGATCTTCCTCTAATTGCATAAAAAACCTAGCGGAGCATAGGAAAAAACACAGCAACAACTGATAAGTCGTGAGTCATAGGTTCCTTCTTAACAATTTCTAAATAAGTTCTTCAAGAGAGAAAAACTACATCAACTACTTTTTCAGGAATTCGAGCTACATATAAGATTCTGCGTCTTTCAAAAACAAAGTAGCAGAGTATTTTTTGTAGCGGCATATGGAACAAGGTTTATTTAATGTGATTCACAAGTGCTTTTTAAAAACCGTACCTACATCAACGATAAAGAAGCAGAACAGAATATAGAGCAAGCTATTTATTATGATCAACAGCTGTTCTACCAATCAACTGCTGACTAAGCGATTAACTGCTGCAATAAAAACGAAACCTCCACTTTCTAACGGATTTGTACTGGTTTCCTGCAAACATAAAAACCTAGCAGCGTATAGCAATAAACGGAGCAAGACCTTATGAGATGTGAATCAAAGTGCCATTCTAGTCAAATGCTAACTTCAATTACTTTTTAGAAATTCGAAGAATATTGTGCAACCTTCTGAAAAACTTAGTAAACTATAGCAGAAAGTAATGCTTTCTTCTAGCGTTTATTGAACTAACTTTCAAAAAAGTTTTTGAAGACCTTAAGCAGATTAGCAGAGCGGAATACAGACCAAGAAAAGTTGGGATTTGTATGCCCCAGATTTTTATTTTTAATCAAAAAGTGATAAATTAATGCAATAAGATCGCCCTCTAATTGCATAAGAACCCAGCAGAGCATAGCAAATAGCGCAATTTAGACCAAAAAGAGGTATAGGTAGTTGTTTTGAGTCATAGATTTATTTCCATTAAAATGCTGATTAAGTGAGTAACTGCTAAAAAAAGTGAAACACTTCATTTTTTAAAGAATTTGGACTCATACCCCTCTCGTTGCAGTAGAATCTAGCAGAGCATAGCGAAATACACAGCAACAGCTGATAAGTTGTGAGTCACAGGTTCTTTCAAATCAATTGCTAACTTCAACAGAGAAAAACTTCTTCAACTCCTTTTTTAAAGAAAATCAAGCTAAATATATTCCGTCAGCTTCACAAAAACCTAGCAAAGCCTAACAAAGCATAGCAACAGCAATTCTTACTTTTCTTCAAATGTTAATAGAACTAAGCTTGTAAAATTCTACGTCCTTCAAATACAAAGTAGCGGAGCATTTGTAGTGGAATATAAAACAAGAATCGGTCATTGAGCAGAGAATTTTAGCAAAATATACAGCAAGGATTGGTTATTGCGATGCAGTGTTTCTTTGTTTTGAATCAAATGCTTACAAAGTGATTCAACAAAAAAGGCAAATGCTCCAACATCTCAAGACTTAGCATGGGGATTACCCGCTAATTGCATAAAAACCTTGCAGCAAATTAGCAAATTATAGAGCAGGAGCCGATTAGTTATGAATCAAATTTTCCTTTAATCAAATCGAAAGTGCTTGAAGGGCTTGAATAGAAAACCAAATGCATTATTTTCCCAAGAAATTTGGAGGAAAATTTAGCAGTGCATAGCGGGAATACATAGCAAAAGCTAATTTGAATCTTTTATAGTTCTTAGACTTTTATGATTCCACAAAAAAAAGGTATACTCCGATTTCTGAAGTCCTTAGAAAGATAATCTGCTGGTGTCGTAGCTTTCATAAAAAAAACTCCGACAGAAAACTGCTCGCAGGATTAAGTTTCTGTTGGAATTGAACGCTCCATTAGAATTTATCTGATTGTCAACTATTCAATACACAACCATCTTCAATAAATTTGGTAATGCTGATTAGGTGGGTAGGTGTACCACTGAACATAAAAAAAATCATCGAAGTCATAAGCAAAGAAGACATCTTGCGTTGACTTAATATAAGCTTCTAGGTACCAGCTTTGTGCTCCATTTGTCAATAATATGAATCTATTTTTTTTTTTTTTTTTGTATCTTCCTACGACAACACCCAGCAATATGCCTCCTTTCAAACTCGTACATCTCAAGCGCAACAAATTTCATTCGATTTCCAATAAAAATGTCACCATTGGCAGAGCAAAAATATTTATGTTCATCACTTCCCCTACACGTTGACATTATTGGCAAAAAACATTAAAGAACCCAAAATAAAAAAATAGAAAGCAACAACCGAAGAAGGCGTCTTACATGCTGTGAACACACGATTTTTGGAATTCGAATTCGCAAGCGGAAAAAAGGAAATAATTCATCAGGCCGTGTCGCTGTCGCCGCGCCATTCGGTCTATTCAAAAGAAATCCAATGTCGTACTCAATTTACCATCACCGCATGTCGTCAATTTTTTTTTTTTAAACACAAAAGCATTACAAACAGAAACATTGGTCACAATATTCTCCCAAAAAACATTCCATCTCCGTATCTAGAGCAGTATCCGACTAACAAAAAACAAACATTCTTCTTATCTGGATGACAGTTTCAGTTATCCGGGCTGAAGGCTATGGGACAGCTGTTGGTTCGTATACCAAATTCAAAGAAAAATATTTTGTCCACCACACACAATGTAAAAAAAACATGGCAAACAGATCTTTAAACTCTCGAATCAAGTAAACAAAAACACCAGGACCAGTGTATGAGTGTGTAATTAATGAACACTGAGAGTTCTTGAGTAGAGTAATCCAGAGACACATGCTGCGTCTGATCATATGCGTGATCGCTCTATGACGTCCAATTTCTCTTTTCCACTCCATAGGCCAGAGCCAGTGTGAATCAAATCTATCATGTCCATGATCGGATGTCTAGTCTGGTGCTAGCAGTCATCTGATAGCTGCAACCTGCTGTGGCATTGTCTTCATTTAAAAGAAGATTGAGATGGATTAGTTGAGGAGAGATATGGGCTTGAGTTTTCCTTTCCTTGGAACTGGAATGTTGTGCGATCTGTGGGTATTGTTCGGTTTTATCATATTTCACTGATGGAAATAATTTTTCTTAAAACGTTCATAACTGCGTTGGATGGGTTTTATACCCGTACAAAGTTGATTTTTAAATTGACCGTTAGATTTGCCTTTTTATTCTCAAGGAGAAAAGTGTTTAAGTTGATAAATTACGCTGATGGTGGAAATGATGATGATCTGTTGGAAACAAGCGTGAGATAATTTTTTTTCTCCTAAAGACTGATTGTTATCTTCACACGGGAGAGTATTATGTTGTGACACTTTATGATGCAGTGGCGACAACTGTATGTGGAATTATTAATTAAACTATCAGGTCTCTAATTAATTATCATTTATTGTATGGAATTTAAGATAAGCTTTTTACTGACACTGGCAAATGGGAGAGTAAAGATAAAATGGTAAATGAGTCTTTAGTGTGCCGTTATAATACCGAAGACGGATGGATTGGGGCCGATCTTGGTTGGTGTGGCTTAGATTTTGGTGCGGCATAATGTTGTATAGCTAGGAGAATGCTGATTTTGGAAATAGCTTTGAACTTCTTATAAGAATTACATATGTACTTTAACAATATCCTAGTACGAAAACTAAAGGCTTCGAGAAAGGCTTACCTTGTCATTAATATGGGGACATACAAAATTCATAGCTAAAATTCGTCTTCTAAAGAAAATGTTACACAGGAATCAAAAGTCAAAGAAGCAGAAATCCCTGAATGAGCTACTCGAACACATTTGGTTTGGTCTTTCAATATTAAGACAGGGTATTGAAGTAGAGATGGTGACGGATGACCTCTTGGCGAGTCAAATCAGCAAAAAATTCATACTTCTGCAGAATGTTACTGTTTCCGGATTATCCGGCCGGTTCGAAACCCTCATTTGATTGCAGCATTTTCCAACTCCAATTCGCATAAATAGGGTCAAAAAACATCGCTCTCTTCAATTTCAATTGAATCGCTTAATGGTGCTGCAATAGAAATGCTGACGATACTTTTTTTGCGTCTACCGTTTTGTCATTGTGTCCTGGAATGTAGAGTAAAGCGACGCTATGTTCTTATATTCGAGTTCGTCTAGGCATTGTTAAGACATCCCAGTAAGATAAGTTGCACCCAAGTAGCTGCTGTAATGATGGCCTGGCTATCGATGAACGCGTAGTGGATCACCACTTATGATCCGGCAGTAAAGAGCTATTCATGTCGAAGTTTCTATGCTTTCTGATTGCCCAAATTTATTAAATTCGAAAAAGCTAATTGTTCGTCGTAAATTTTTTATTCGTTGCTACGAAAAGTCCTACTTTATATGTTTCATCAACTTTATTAAATCTAATCTGGAACTTCAACTTAAATTATGTTTTGATCATCTTCTTTAATTTCTGAAGAATTTTGATTCAAAACAAAGCTTAAAATTACTTATTTTTCATCGTTGTTTCCTATTTGGGTTATGATTTACACACAGTTACAAAATGTGCATGAGGCTAAGTTGTTGGTACAGCTTCGCCATTTTAAAACAAACATTTTCCCAAAACAAAGTTTGTTTTTAGCTTCTTCTAAAATTTAAAGTCTCATAAGGCTGTCCTCTATTCATTCATCAGACGCTAGGCAGACTGCTTCAAACTACTGATCCGCCTGTGGAATACGAACCGTTGAAAATCCTTCACGTTTTGTTTTTATTAGAAATGATAAGTCCAGTTGATGCTGATATTTTTATATGCCACAAGCCATTTTTGCTTGCCATTCGTTTTAATTGGTATCGGTTGTACCGGAACTTTGTTTGAACGTGCCAACACAAGCCCAGCCGGTGCCATAACCAGCTTAATATTGATCATGAGTTTAAGATATTCAAAGCTTTTGGACTTGGGAGACACCTATTCATTCCATTACATGTCTGAGATGAGCATGCCGCTAGAAAACTAGTGGCTTAAAATTCGCGCTCGGTCTGTGATGGAAAACCAAAAACTTTTTAACTCTGTATCTCAATGACTAAACCAATAACGACTTAAAATTCTTCCAAACTCTTACTTCTGGCCACACAATGAGATTCTCGACCCAAACGACTACAACAAGCTCGTTTTAGATTGACTAATAAGCAACGCAACTACTTTTCTCCTCAATGGTGACTAAATGAATGGTTTCGTGTTAAACGAAGCAACACGAGTCACAAGATTTGTTTTTTTTTTTTTCATTCCAGAAATGATTGAATGGTGTCGTGTTACACGAAGCAACACAAGTCACACGTTTTGATTTTTTCTATCTCAAATTACTTAAAAAGATCGTTTTGAACGAACGAAAGCGAACTACGCCATCCTTTTTTTAAACAACTCTCGTAGGCTCGTGTATGTTCTAAATACAGACCCGTTCCAAATTAACACGGAATCGAGTGAGTCTCTTTGGTACACCTACCTTTTTTCTACTAGCAACTGCACTAGAATTGTAAACTCTTAAAGATTAGTATTTTATGCTCTAATGAAATTACTGACTTGGCTTATTGAAACCAAGTATTAAATACGTGACCCTTGATGGAAGGAAGATAACCTCGTGGGTATTTCATTCATTTTATGGATCATTTTACTTGAAGTGAGAAGGAATTCTATTTTTAGGAATCAGATTTTTCACCAAGGAAGGAGTTCATCTTCATCCTTTACAATCAGAATCCAGCAGATGATACCTACAAAACATGCCATCCAATTTGCCTGTCCAAAAATATAAAACCTAACCTAACTTTTCATTAATTTTAATAAAATTTCCTGAAGACAGCGCCATAAGCATGAGGTCCAATTAAAACTTTCAACATTCATATACAGTTGCTTTATTGATTAGTTTCCGTTATACGTGCCATAAGTTACCAAACAGTAAAAATAAAAAACAAATAACGTTTTGTCCGAAACTGCTGGTAGACATCAAGGCACATTTATGATTGCCACGCACTTCTCTCAAAAGATGTTGATTCGAATTTAAAATTTTATTGCCGTTTGGGTAGCAGACATCTTTATTTGAACTCTTGTGATAGAAGTTACGTGCGTGTGTAGCTAATTTCACATGAAACACTTCCCTTTAATCGAGCATCACATTTTGTTTTTAATTTTTTATTCGAAAGTGGGGATGTTACAGCCAAGTGGAATCTCATTTGAAATTCGTCGATGTGCTTTTGGGTAAATAAAAGTCGATATTGTGTGATGAATTTTATAACAGTTCACCTCATTTGAATACGCTACAGTTTTATGAATGTTTCCCTAATTTCATTTTTTCATTTCTCTCTCCCTTTCTGGAGTGGGTATAATAAATTGAAAGTCCAATGTTTACAACTGCCGTGCATTCCTTTGACAGATTTCTTTTTGGAAAATCCCACTGCTATTGATGTCATAAGGATGTAACCATAAATTCTCTTATTTCTAGTTGAGGCGAATAGTGCACCCAAATTTGTTACTTTCGACTCAGACAATGAATCTTCTGACACGAAAGTGTAACCAAAATGTGTTAATAGTTTTTTTTTTTGTTTTGAATAAATTGAAAGTCTGAATTAGGTGAAATCTCTAGAATAATCCATCGTATGCTTCCCGCCACCCATGGACTGGGAGGTGAATGGTATACAACACTTAACACTTTGGTGCCGTGACATTTGATACAATTTCCAAGAAGACACCCCGCTGGATGTGATGTGAGAAGTAACAAGTCAGAAAATTGTACCATTATCAACACGTCGAGGTGTGAACCTTCTCGAATTACTCGTATAATTTCTTATCGGTATCGCTGTCCAAAAAGCTAATTTTCCTTAGGGCGCTCGTGTTTCACGTCACTTCTTGAGACAGAAAAATAAAAACATAAGTCTGTGATGGCAAAGGCGGACCAGGCAGACCATGACCGAAGACTATGATATTTTTGTTTTTCGGGTCGAAGGTATCGGTTTCGTGGAAACATTCAATTTTAATAGAATTTATGAAAAAAGGAAAACAATAACAGGAACACTCAGTCAGATGAGGATTAATGGGAGGATCCAGTGTGGAGGTATTTTTCGGCACCTCATTATAATGATTACAATCTACAATGCCATTGGCGGTGAACACGAACTAAAGTCTCGTCCGAATGGCGTAAAAAAGTTCACAGGAAAAAGGAAACATGTGTGGGTTCCAGGTTAATTTTGGATTTGGAGATTCAAGGTGAACTTTAACATCTTTGTTGGTTCATTTGTGAACATCTTTTTGAAAAATGAAGCAATGTATGTTTAATTGAATGTCCTCGTTGGTCTTTCTACAACACAGCGAGTCAAAGTTGGTGCCCTCGGAAAGTTCGGACATCTATCACACTGGAAGAGTTAAAGGAAGCGCTTTGGATGTTGAAAAATGTAAAACTTATCTACACCCATGGGGTTCAGTAATGGTTTTGTTGGAGAACACAAGACAATTGTTGGAAGTAATTGAGGAGACCAAGACACAAGTAGAAGCATGTCTCAGTTCAAGACACTCATCGAATATTTAGACGAATTCGGTTTTGGCGTTAACCCCGCTTACTTTCTCATCGAAGAGGAGATTCTATCAAGGGTCACGTGCTACGATTTTCAAGTACGTACACGTACTTGATTTCCTTAAGCCAAGTCAGTAATTTTACTAGAGCATAAAATATTAATCTTTAAGAATTTACATTTCTTATGCGGTTGCCAGTAAAAAGAAGGTAGGTATAGCAAAGAGACTCACTCTATTCCGTGTTAATTTAGGACGGGTTTACATTTGGAATATAAAAGAGTCAACAAGAGTTGTTTGTAACAAGGATGGTGTAGTTCGCGTTAGTTCGTTCAAAACGATTTTTTAAAGTAAATTCAGATAAAAAAAAATAAAACGTGTGACTCGTGTTGGTTCGTGTAACCCGAAACCATTCAGTCATTTTTAGAATGAAAAAAAAAACAAATCGTGTGACTCGTGCTGCTTCGTTTGACACGAACCCTTTCAGTCATTATTGCGAAGAAAAGTAGTTGCGTTTCTTATTGGTCAATCTCAAACGAGGTTGTTGTAGTCGTTTGGAACCGTTTAGACGTTTCAACCCCTCTCAATTTCTCATCGAAGAGGAGATTCTAGCTGTACTGCAAGAGAAGACTACCCTCAATATCAACCCATCTAGAGATAATCCAGGTCCTAGCTGACCAATTCTGGAAGAAGTGGCAATCAGAATAGCTTTGCATGCTTAAAAAACATTCCAAATAGACGAAAATAAAAATGGAACCAAAAGTAGGAAACTTGGCTAGGATGAGAGTATTCCAGGTTTCAGCCACATATTGGAACAAAGATAGAATTATCCAAACGGAAAAGAGTGCAAAAAAGAGTGAACGTTTTCAAAACTCTACTTTGATAAATAAAAACTGAGGCTACCTACCTATGAGTTCTCAAATGCCTTTTGCACGAAAACTGAAGAACTTAACGAAACAAACCAAGGCTTCTTCTTCCCCCTTTTCGTCGTTACAAGCATGGAGATCTCGAAGGGATCACATCTCTCCAGCTAAACTGCTTAATTTATAGCTAACGCGCACATTACGGCGTTATGACTACCCTTAAATTGTTATAAAAACACAGTGCGAGCATTTAGGAAGATAGGAGAGGATTTGAAAGGAGACACCGATGCACGTTGCTTTTGAATTTTTGTGAATCGCAATGCAGGAGAAAATTAGGTCCAGGTAGAGCATTCCACATTCGGGAGGTGCGACTGAAGTATGGTACGCCGCGCCGTATGCTACGATGACCTCAAAATTCGTCGGCAAACCTCCCAATTTCAGATTGTTCCATGTCTGAGGCCAAACAGAGGCATATTTCGTAGCATTTTTCTGTACCAGGAGTGTTTCGATCTGCCTTCCTTTTCTTCGTGTCAGAACGCTGTAATATTGACGATGTTCCCTGTATCTCACTTTTGAACAAGGCAATACCAACTGAGCCGGAGGTGCTCTATTTTTTCCAAGATGATAATTCTGACGTGATGGCTTCCAATGATTCAAGACACAAAATTGAGCTACATCGAACACCCCAAAATACGATTTGACTGGACTTAAAAGAAATATTAATTTATTTTTCTCCATAGCTCCTGTGAGTGATGACTGATGAAGCCCATTCCAAAGGAAAACTTTTAAAGCCCTTTCTCTTAAGACAGATCACTTACTCAAATGACTCATAGTGAATGCTGAATTTGCTGACACAGTTTCAAGCCTAAGAACTGGATATTGGTAAATACTTAAACCAACATACTGCCTTACAATCCACAAAATTTACAAGTAAACCGCCACTTTTGTGTAACTAACTCATAACTCATTCAGATCGCTTTTCTTTTGCTACATCATCGTCAGCATTTGTTATTACTATTTACTACCTATTATAGAAATGTCTGAGCTGCATACTTCTAGCGTGACCTTCTTCCATGCCGCTGCACTGCCGCCGCCACAACACCAGCCTATTATTATGCTAGTCAGTTGATCTGTCGCTTTGATCGACTGACTTGCAAAGTGCAAGTATATATGCTTAAACGACAAAAAAAAAAAACAGTACAAAACCGAAGAAAAAAATTAAATTTCATATCACCCAAAGAGGGAGCGCCCAACATATTGGTTATTGAACGTCGTCGTCTCCAGGTGAATTTTGTAATGGAAATCGATTGATTCGTAACAATTCAGTGAGAAGTGCTGAAGGCTTGAGGCTACAGCATTTCAACGCGCACCACACACAATTCATTTTTATTGTTGGTTTCTCAGGCTAGTTATTTTTTGTCTTTTTTGCGTATATCGGTGTAGACGCCGCAAGCTATTACAAGGCGGATATAATGCACACACTATGAATATGACTAAA
Organism: Melanostoma mellinum; assembly: GCA_914767635.1. Classification (NCBI taxonomy): domain Eukaryota; kingdom Metazoa; phylum Arthropoda; class Insecta; order Diptera; family Syrphidae; genus Melanostoma; species Melanostoma mellinum. The sequence goes on from OU612059.1 coordinate 165,239,949, forward strand.
AAAAAAACTTCATAGAAAATACACCTACCCAATAGCACGTCTATGATTAATACTTGCCACACCACACCGCCGACTTGGACTCATAAAAAGATACTTCAACCGTGAAACCGAGTTAAATATTTACAAATTCATGCAGAGCACATAACCATGAGGTACATTCGTTAGGTTTTTTTTTCATTTTTTTCATTGCGTGTACATCTATCAAATTCGCTTAAAATCGATTCATTTAATAAGCCATAGGTAGTAATGTATAGTTTGTTAATTGATGATATAGGTGCGTGCAAATGGGGTAGAAGACAACAAGAAACTAAGCTATTGCCAATGGTTTCGTATTTATTTATTTCTGATTGTCGGTGATTATCATGGCGGTTCATATATGATGAGTCGATAGCAATAATTAACTCATTTTAGAACAAAGATGTTGTGGGGCTAAGGAACTCGTGTAGTCTAGTGATTTACTTTTGTATTGGTCCAAAAAAGATCGCTGTAGGCAAAACTAAATGACTTCATCAAGAAAAGGTGAAATAATTGGATTTTTAAATCACTTAGCTAAGCAATGATCCTTTCCTTAGCTAGCTAAACGTGTTTTGCACTCGACATTTATACAGAAAAACAAAAGCTTGAAGATCATTTGTAATTTTCCAAGTCACTGCATTAAAAAGATGCATGGGGTTCCGCAAGGGAGGTATTTCTGTCCATTTTTTTATCGGAAAACAGTTAGTCTTGCTTTAGACTAAAAGCGAAATGTCACGAAATTAATTAAAGTAAATGGAAAAGCCAATAGACACCTTAATTTGGCCTGTTCTGTTTTTCAAAGAGAAGCTCTGCGTCGGTTACGTAATTTTGACATAAGTCGAAGAGATCTCAGTTGGTTCTGGGAGAAGTAAGAAGCAAGATAGTAAGGTAGAATCAGCTTGATTCAGAACAAAAGCTAAAAGTTCCAAAATATATTTAAATATTTCAAGAGCCAGCAACATTCCCAGTTAGGTCCTGATCTTTTTCATAGAAAACCTCTTTCACTGCATCGCTTACTCAATTTTGAAATAAGTCGAGGTGATCTCAGTTTTATCTGGGAGAAGTAAGTCTTGGTTTAGAACAAAAGCCAAAAGTTCCAAAATATATTAAAGAAATTCAAGAGATAGCAACATTCCCGGTTTGGTCTCGATTCTTTTTACAGAAAACCTCCTTTCGTCGCTTACGTAATATTGGCATTATTCGAAGTGATCTCAGCTGGTTCTGGGAGAAGTAAGTAGTAGCGGGATAACTTGATTCAGAACAAAAGCTAAATGTTCCAAAACCAAAATATTCAAGAGCCAGCAACATTCCCAGTTTTGTTTCGCTGTGTTTTCAAAGAAAAGCTCATTCCCTTCATCGCTTACGAAGTTTTGACATTATTCCAAGTGATCCTTTTTGGTTCTGGGAGAAGTAAGTAATGAGTTAGCTAAGTTAGCTCAGAAAAAAAGCATTATCTCTTAAGATCTGTTCCAATAAATTAAACAGCCCACAGGAATCACAGGATTCCCATTTTGGTCCTTCGCTTTTTTTCATTGAAAAGCTAATTCTCTTCATCTCTTGCGTAGTAGTCACATTAGTCGAAGTGATCTTAGTTGGTGCTAAGAGAAGTAAGTAGGAAAGTAGCTAAGCTTGGTTCAGAATAAAAACAGAATCTTCCAACAGCATTCCCACTTCGGTCCTGCACTTTTTTTTCATTGAAAAGCTCTTTCTTTTCGTCGCTTACCTACCTGTCACTCAAACTAGACGCAGTGATCGTACTTGATCCTCAAAAGATTCTAAAACGTTCTTATGTTTGAAATAACATTTACTTTCCGTTTCACAATTCATCTCACCGCTTCGTAAAAATGAGACACCGATTTCCGCTTCATTTCATCGCATCTTCACATCTTTTCCAAGTAAATACCCATCCACTGCACTCAAAATTAATTAAAACCGCCGAAAAATTTCTCTTTTTTGTTTGTTAAAGCAGACCACCCGTAAATTACCTATACGATGCCACAACATAACTCAAAAAAAATGAATTTATCTTTTCCCATTACAGAAATTTTACCTACAGGCCTACATAAAATTTAATGGTCGTCCCCGCACATCGTGCGTTGCATTCAAATTTCCACACAGCCATTGCACATTGCGCATCTAGGCATACTACAGCCACATATCCCTCTACAAAAACAACAATGAATAATAATAAATCTCATCTTAACTGTGTTGTAGGTACTAAAAGTACTAAAAGTACCTACCTAATCAACTATACTAGGTCAAAAAGAGTGCACGATAAACAGCCTAACAGATGCACAATAAAAGACAGACAGACAAACAAAAAAAAAACCGAACGCATTTTCATTACGTCTTCTCCGAGGCTGAGCTGCTCTCTGACATGATTTATTCACATTGAGTCTGGCATTTTAGATTATAAATGTTTATAAGTGAACGACGAATAAACGATTTCCATTCTCAAGTGACAAACAACAGAGATAATCGTCTTTAATATGCCAAAAAAAAAGAAAAAAAAAGAATTGGAAATGAAAATAAGTGAACCAAATAAATGATCGCACATTAATCAATTTGACAAATACATTCAGTTTAAGTTGAATTGGCGGTTTTTCTGTGTGCTACCGAATGAACTTAGACAGGTCTTCGTGGAGTGCCGTAACATTTGTAAAAAAGACACAGCTTGAATCACCATCACAATACACAACAACGGTCTCGGTGTTTTGAGAGATGGAAAATGCGAAAGTAGGTAGGTACTTGCTTCCTGGTTGAGTGCAGTAGACAGAAGGTAGACAAGGCAGTTTGTCTGCAGGATAGGAGAGTCTATTGTGGAAAAAAATGGCAGAGCGAATCGATCAATTAAAATAGCATTTCTTGATGTTTTCCTTGCAAGGGTATTTTAGGGCAGGTGGTGTTAATCGAAGAAGCGTAAATGTCAATCATCATCATGCCTTTTGTGAAGGCAAAGGCGAAAAGAAGCTGATGTAGTGATGTGTAGTCACAGCCTAGGACTTGAAGCGTTCGTCAATCATATCGAAGCGCTCGAATGTCCAGCGCTCACTCTTAGCATAGCGCTTTTGCATTCGGAACGCGTGCACTCAAGCGCAGGAAAAACTACAGGAAAATACAAAACGGGTTTCAATTATAGCGAAAAACTACTTCTTCTAGACTCTAGAGTATTAATAAGGATCTGTATGCATTGGTCTTACCAGGACCTTAAGAAACCGATCAACTGCAACCATGGAAATTATCCTGTCCGTAGATTCTTCCTCCGTTTCATATTTTCACTAAAGAAATGGTAACTAAAAGCGAGTTATAACTTACATAAAAGCAGTGGTTGGAAAAGAAGCCTCTCTGGTCATAGGACCTCAATTAATTTCACCGACATAAACATAGGAACGGAATGTAGTCCCCAGCGTACAGACATTTTGTCAAGGGTATGATGGGAGGAAAACCAAGCTTCGAAAGTTAATACTACAGATAGTTGTGAAACCGACAAAGACATCAAGAATTTCTTCAGATTCTCCTCCCATCTTCTGATTTTGTAACGTCTTTCAAGACGACCGATCAAGACAATGGAGCCGTGAAACATTTCGTCATATGTGACTTACTCAATGAGAAGAACAAGGACATTTTCATAGAAATTTAGGTAGGTTACCATAGTCGACAGAAGGGCAGGAATTTTTCACACATTTGCTTTTTTTAAGATTATTTTGTAGCGTTTTCTAGACGGAGCTCAAAGTTCCTATAGTAAGCGACGCTGCAAACATCTCGTCATATGCGACCTACTAAATAAGAACAAGGACGTTTCCAAAGCCATCTTCCTCTATAGTCCACGGAAAGGCAGGCACTGTTTACAGATTTACCTCCATAACGAATAAGTTTGTGAAACTGCAAAACATTTTGTCATATATTCAACTTACTCAATAAGAAGAACATGGACATACCAATTAAACAGACGAAGAGGGCAGGCACTTTTTAAAAGATTCGATTCCCATAAGAAGACTTTGTAGCGTCTTCCAAAAATAAATTTTAACAGTTTGTGAAGCCGTGAATAAAGAACATTCCCATAAAAGACATGTCCTCCCTCCAAAGTCGACGGAAAGGCAGATTTTTTTTACTAATTTGGCTTCCATAAGAATAATTGGTAGCGTCTTCTAAGGCGAAGCTCAAAAATTCTGCAGTACGCGAAGGCGCAAACATCTCGTCATATGCTCCTACTCGATAAGATGAACATAGACTTTTTACACATATTCAGGTAGGTAACCATAGAAGCCATCTCCTCCATAGTTACGACATTCGAGTTATTGTGAGACTGCTACAGCATAGCAAGACAGGTCAACGCAACAAACACTTATCCCCTTGGACCAAAGACGTCGTGGTTCAAATGGGAACGACATGTCATGTCAGGCAAACTTCCCAGGACCGGGTCGAGTCCAATAAAATTGGTACTTCTATACCAATGAAGCAATAAGAAAATTCAAAGATCCTTCCTCAAAGCTTCCGATCTACAAAAACATGCGTCGTTTTCTTTAGGAGCCTTGGACTAGAAACACCGTGGTATGAATGGGACGACATATCATATCGGATAAAGTTTCAAAATCGGGTAATCTCTGGAATACAGTTGAATTGATACTTCAATGCCACCAGAGCCGAGAAAAAAGCTTCCTCAAATGTGCCAAAAGTTGCTCAGCTATGGAAACGTTTCGGGTTCCTTTGGCCGCACATTTTTGAGTTCGGCTAACCACATCTCTTGACTCATTATATGGCTATAGCATCCTAACGAGCCACATCTCAATGGACATATGATGAAATTGGACATTGAGAAGCCAGACTTATGTAGTAGGAGCAGGAGTGCGTAGCAACAGTATGTATCATTCCAGTTCCTCTGCGAGTGTCCAAACTTCGTCCATACTAAGAAAGAAGCAGTTGTAGAATAGATTTGGTTATTCACCCCAGGTGTCTTAAATTTAGGACACAAAAATAATCCTAAACTCATTCAGAAAGTAGCTCACACTTGCGTTACTCTCTCTCTCTTTCTTCACTTTTACCCGTATCATTATTCCGAAAAACAACGAAATCATTGAAACCCTAGAGAATAGTTAGTGATGCAGTATCACCCCCTTTGAACAACAACCTTAGATAGGTAGACATGGCAGTTCGGTCAGCATTGACATAGGAACTCAATTCAATTGATGGAATGCGGTGTTTTGATGCCGTAAACTCGTTCGAATCATTATTGAAATCGCTCTTAAAATGTGATGTATAGCAAGAGGCTAGCCAAGTCTTTTGCTTAGAAGCCTTTACCTTAACAAATCGAACTTTGAGTTCGGTTATCATAAGCTACCCGCTAAAACTATAAAATATCTTGATGCATCTTTGTCTGCATGCCTTACTAAAGACTACGAAAAATCTTCATACGATGCTGCGAGGTGCTCTCAAGGACTAAGAAATGGACGTGGTCATCTACACGAATTTTCAAAGCCATTTTGTCGTATCGAAATGAAGAAGAAATCTTTGATTGGCCTTTGGAACTTCATCAAGATTTTCCGTAGCAAGCCTTCCATACCATTTGCAGAACAGGAACATAGGTGGTGAAAAGTTTTTTAAAACAAAATTTTACCAAAGTAGCTTACAACCAGAAGCTATAAATAACTTTCTATGCCCTTGATCATCGTTCCAAGGGAATCTACATACTCTAAGACTATCTGTGAGTCTAAAAATATAAAGCTTCATAAAACGATGGTCTACTTTATCACCAAAACTTTCTTATAAACGAAAGACCAAAACACAATTACGGGTTCTTTTCCAAACAAATTGAAATCGGATGTCCCAAATCGAGTCACAAGACTGCGCTATTGTGTCTGGGTGTTACACATAATTCAATTTACCTCTTACCAAAAGGGTCGGTCTTAGTGTTTCCTTCCTTTCTTGCCAATAACAAAGCCTAAAAAAACATCTCAATCATTCCTCTTTCGGCTGGCCGCAAAACGATTAACATTTTTATTACTTTCTCAGATAAACCATCACAGTAGTGTAGTTGTAAGGCTACTTCAGGAGAAAAAAAAAAAAGGTGGGAAATTCAAATTCATAGACAAAATGTAAGTAGAGATGCTTTATACATTTCTATAAACGTCTACACATTCTTGACCATCAAAGCCATTATCTCAGACATGAAGCCCTTCAGAGGGGTACTATACCGCTGCATAACTGAACACAAATGGAATTAAAGTTTCTTCCATCCTCTAACTGCTTTGTGGTACTATCTATATTTCCAGTACACCCACCTCCGTTACTAGGCCCGGTAGCTATAAGACGATACCAAATTGCTCAGGAACAAAAAAAAACACAACAACAACTTCTCCATCATCACACATCATCGTCTCGAGACTGCTAAAAGAGGCCAACTCTATGTGGGGAACTCACGATAAAGTGTCGAAATAATGAGTCCTTATCTATGTAAATTATATACAGTACTCAGGCGATAATTAGGCTCCAAGGGGGAGAATCTCAATTCCAATTCTGATTGTTCATCGCGCTCATCCTTTCATCTCGTCTTTCATTGCCACGGGTAATTCACTTAGAAAAACTATACTCACAACATCACACAAACTACGATAGTAGGTATTTTTAAGAGAGCAGAAGAAAATATAAAAAAAACAAAGGAAACACACCAGAGGAGCCTCAAAACAAAACAAAAACACAACAAAAAAAAAAAATGATTAAAGAAAAAAAAAATTATTCATGATCACGAAAGAAGGTTGAACTCAAGTGTTTTTATAGTTTTGCCCCCAAAAAAATGTGTTCATCCAAGTGAGAGAGAAATGTGAGGACTGAGAAGTATTTTCATCTCTTGAAACCATCACGTTTCCATTTTTGAATAATTTCTTGGCTTCCATAACATTTCATTTTATTCACTTCAGCAGAGTATTTTGTAGAAAAAAAAAATTAAAATAAAATAAATTAAATTGCTGAAGCCAAAAGCGATCCGGCAGAGGCCATTAAGTTTTGTTTTCAGAAATACGAAACGAATTGGTTACTAAATTATTCCATCACTTAACACATTTTGTTTGCATTTATAAATAATCAAATGAACTGACATAAAAAGAATCGAGTAGACATTGTGAGGGTCTATCGGAAAAAGAGTTCTACAAGTTTTGAAAGTTAAGTTCGACAAAAAAAAAGTGAAGATATGATTTCCGATTATTTTCCAATGTAGCCTGTTGCTCGAACTACTACACTACGGGAATGGTACCCACAGAATGCCAATTCTATGCAATGGATAGTCGGAAAAACTTTCTTGGCAGTATTAGAAGTAATGTTGAAGTGAAATCACAAAAAAGTAGGCGTCGAACATTTTCCGATATGAGCTGTCATTCAAGCTATAACGGTAAGTGGAAGTATCCACAATTATCTTGTATTGGACTTTCTCAGCAGGATTTTTTCAGTCAAATCAATTATTATGTAGGTTTCGAACATTTTCCGATATAAGCTGCCATTCAGGTAATAATGGCAAGGAGAAGAATCCACCATTGGCTTGTATTTGATTGTCGGAATTAGTGTCGCCTAATTCATGAGAATCAAATTTGAGTGGAAATAGTTAGGATGTTAAGATCAAATATTTTCCGAAATAATTCGTCTTTCTGGCTTAACTGTGAGAACGGTACCATTCGCTTACATTTTACATTTACATGAAACCTACTTCACACATAAATCTGCGGAGTAGGGGGCTTCAGCCGGGCGACAAAGACCATTTGACTGATACACCGCAAGACTTACTACACAAATACTACATAGAACAAATAACACATGACAACAGCACGCAGTAGTACAGGACGGTCCCCCATCTTATCACTAACAGCGCTCAATCCGATTTAATTACCATTCGCTTGAATAGACTTCAATTTTTGAAAGTTATTATATTAAAATTATAATTGTTTGGTCATCAGAAAGTGATGGGTCATCTTAAATACTAATATAATGGTATTATAGGAAAAAAATTCTTCGAGGCCTAGGAATTGGCGTCAAAACAAAATCAAATGTGAAATAAACATTGAAAACTTTCCGGTACGATAACCCACTCAAGATACTAAGCGAGTCTGACCATAGCTACCGCAAAGCTGAATGGTATTGTCGGAAAAAAATTTCTTCAGTGCCTAAGAAGTTCCGTTAACACGAAATCAAGTGTGAGGTGAACATTGAACATTTTCCGGTATGATAAGCCAGTTTAGATCCTAAGCGAGTGATCCGAATCCGACTAACCGCAAAGCTGAATGATAAAGTCGAAAAAAATTTCTTCGATACTTAACATCTGGTGTTAAAGCAAAATCGATTGTGAAGTGAACATCGAAAATTTTCCGATATAATCAGTCTTTTTAGGCACTAAGCAAGTCGGACCATACCTACCGCTAAACTGAATACCGGAAAAAATGTCTCCGAGGCCTTAGAAGTTGTGCTAACACAAAATCGAATGTGAGGTGAACATTGAAAATTTTCCGGTATGATAAGCCACTTTAGATTTTAAGCGAGTTCGATCATACCTACCGCAAAGCTGAATGATACAGTCGTAAAAAATTTCTTCGAGACTTAAGACCTGATGTTAAAGCAAAATCAATTGTAAAGTGAACATCGAACATTTTCCGGTATAATAAGTCAATTTAGGCACTAAGCGAGTCGGACTATAGCTACCACAAAGCTGCATGGTTCGGGAAAAAATTTCTTCGGGGCATAAGAAGTTGTGTTAGAACAAAATTATTTATGAGGTGAAAATCGAACATTTTCCGATATGGTTTGTTGCTGTAATTGTTTCACGACGCACGGACCGAGTAGCAACACTGTCTTGCATTTGTTTGTCGGAAAAAATGTCGCTTAGACTTAGAAAGTTTTGCTTATGTAAAAGCGATTGGGACGTGATCACTTTTCATTTTCCGATATGATTCGAAACTCTAGATATAATTTTCTGGGAATAGTACCGACTGCTTTTCTGCAATGAACTGTTGGAAAAAGTTGAATTTCGATTTTCAAAGCTATGTTTCAATAAAAGGAGACGGCATGTAAATATCGAAAACGTTCCTGAATGATGCTTACATATTTTATATAACGCTACCGGGGAAATTTCTACCGACACCTTGCCATAAAAAGTTGTTCGAAGTTCAGACGAGGAAGATGTGAACATCGAACATTTTCCAGAATGAGATATTCGTTCAACTCTGACTCATGCTCCGCAAGTGTCGCACACAAAAAAGGTGATCTTAGTTTTTTATTAACAAAAAAAAAAAATTACTGAATCAAAAGTTACATAGTTCCAACGAAATAGCATTTTTCCAACACCAAACGCTTAACAAAATCCAATTTTTCCATAAAAAGGTGACATCATGGCTGATTTAATAAATCAAGCAGCCTCTGCGACGACGTCTTTCTTCAAGTAAACAATACTGATAAACCAAAGGCAATATAAAATCATGTCGAACAATGCCCATTTAAAGCTTCCTGCGTTCAATTTAATTGCAAATGCAGTTCATATTCATTATCTTTTTCAATTAATTAAAAGAAGAAGAAAAATGTTAATAATTATCAGCGAAATGTACATTTCCTGGTAACAATGCCTTTGCCTTTGCAAAACCAGAATTAAATCTCCATGAATCAACTACTACCATTGTATCCGTCAGTGTGCTGCTGCAAATCTCTTCACACACAAACAACAAACTGTCAATCAATTGCAGCAATTCAATAACAAATAAACAATCAAAAGGAAGAAAAAGAAAAAGATTGAAAAATTATAATAATTTCCTCGATGTTATTTCTTTTCTTCGACAAATGTCCTCAATTCACGTATCACAAGCATAGCAAATTGAGAGAATATAATGGAAAAGTCTTTGACTATGGCACAAATGCGCGTACTTAGATAATCCCATCACAAATGCAATCCGAAAGCGCAATCTAACAAGCAAAGTAAATGATGATCGGTAGGTATGTATAGTCGTTGTGCGGAATGGACTTGCATTGATTATGTGTATGTCTGGACTGAGATTATGGTGGGCACAGAGAGCACTGTAAATAATTTAATGAACTGTGACATCTTACAATTGACTTGGACGGGGAAAGACTAACTGAAATTTTCCGCAGCGAATGTGAATCTGAAAAATGTGGTGATGTAAATCGAGTTTTTGTAAAAGGAAAATGCCAAATCCCTAGGCTGATATGAAGAGTGTGGAAACGGCAAATAAAGAGCAAGCGGAAACATTCGTCTTCTCGCATGTCTATACTTTGTTGGAACCTAATTGAATGTGTATCACTCTCAACGCCCTGATCTGATGCACGTGTTTATTTAGTCTGCAATCAAAATATCAGCTGCCACAACCAAAGTGTCGCCCAATTCATCAAATCACAAAATATAAATTCCCGTCATTCCTCATGCAACCGACATCCATAGTCTCGCGCGATTCTTATATTGCTTTCATAATTGATCTGTCGTGACCAGTTTTATAAAAGCGAAAACATAAAAATACCAATGCACCCGCTCCTCAATCATTCCACCACACCACACCGCATCAATTAATCATTTCAATATCAAAGCACCCCAAGTACCTTACCTACATCCAATTCATGGTCGTAGCTTCGCTTGGCAGAGACTTAATACGGTCTATAGTCGTCTATCAGACCACACCATGCAATTGATATGTACCTACAAACTAAACTTAATAAGGAATTAAAAACCATATACAAACGGTTGTGTTTACACAAACAGCTCAACAAATTAATTTTATAATAAAAATATTCATACCATAAATTTAAACAAAAAACAAAATAAATAAAAGCGAACATTACAGTCGTTATGCTTCGCGGTAAGGGGAATGAATATAACGTGCAAATTACTTTACGCTGGTGGAATTATAATTGATTTATTGGCGCCTGCTTGCGCAGCTTTTTTTAATTCGTTAACCACTGCTCTTTTTTATAGCCTCAGTTGCAGCTGGGCAACTTACTTAGAGACACACCATTTCTCATTCATTTATGTGGTGTGTGGTGTCTAGTGGACTTCTTGTTTGCGGTATCATTTGTCTGCTTCAATTCGCACTTCATTTCACTCAGAAATCGCTAAATGCAATCGCATCAAACGAAAAAGAAGAATTGAGCGTGTTTACCAGTGAGTGTCTAATAATCTGGAACGGGTTTCATTAAAAAGACAAACATGTCGCGGACATCGGCACCAACCTGTCATTCAGAATTGACTGCGATAAGAGTGATATTTCGAATTTAATTAATGAAACGATTAATGATGGAAAAGGAATCTTTACACACTGAGAAAGAAAAAGAAACATGATTCATGCCATACATAAAGTCAGCATCTTCGGAATCAAGATAAATTATAAAAGTGACACTTTGCTGTCTTGCAATAGGGTGAATAATTAAAAGCAGCTGCTTTGTGCTATCTTTTACAATATATACGACATGAAAGTTATTCTTAGGGAAATTTTAAGTTCAAAGAACAAGCTGTGTTCTTTTTGGCGGTGGGGCGAATAAAGAGAAAAACATTGTTGCGGGTTTCTTAGAAGATTTTGTTGATTGTCAAATTTTTTGAAAATTCAGCTTGTAAAACAAACAATTTGAACAGCTTACAACACATTTCGGACTGCCTGCCGCTGAAAAATAATGAACAATATTAAAAAACTACATCGATTTGATTCAGCATATGATTTTGAAAACATTGACGGTTTTGAAGGTTTTAATAAGAGTGAATGAATTGATCAATAAAATTGAAAATAAGCATTTGAAATCTCGTAAAATAAGTAAAAATCGTTAAACGAATTGTTTCAACTGATCTAAAGGTGCTTTCAAGAGAAATTCAAAAAACTCTATGCAAATCCGGAACGTAGGTATAACGTGTTTTTCGTAGCATGTCTTTCGCCAAAAAAAAAAAAATATGGCTAAACCTGGATCCAAAATGTTAAAAAAGTTAGCCCTTAGCAGATTGCTCCTTGGCTCCGTATCGGAGTTATAACCGAACACAACTTAATAGGTAGGCATGCCGGTAGGATCAATGTCCTATCAAACGACTTCTGCCGAAATTTCATGGACGAAAAATAAGAGGAAATCGTTCCATTATGTTCACAATAAACCAAACACAATAGTGCATTCTACCTTGTTATCATCTCCTCCCCTATACCACTCTCGCAGTCCCAGTGTCTGCACACATTTTTTTCTATTTGATTTCTTATCTTACTGAATTGGTGTGTGCAGGCAATGAGACTTTCTTTTGTTAAGAACGTTAAGAACTCGACCACGTCATCGGTCCCAACGCTCGTCTTCAATGACTCTCCGTATGTTAGTTCCATCGATAAAGCCAATTTGCTTGCAGCTCAATTTGCTGCAAACTCAACACTACCTGATAGCATATTGGCTCCACCTGAGCACCTGAGCTGAGTCTGTAGATTCTGTGATGAAGCAGATATTTTTTCGAACTCGCTCGGTTGCGAGAGTCCTCAAAGATCTCAACATTCATAAATCCGCTGGTCCAGATGGTATCCCCGCCGTTATTCTGAAGAGGTGTTCTTCTACGCTGGCAAAACCATTGCGTAAACTTTTCCATCTTTCCTATTCTGCTGGGATTTTTCCGAGCAGATGGAAAACTGCATTTGTCCAGCCGGTCCCTAAAAAAGGCGAATCTTCCTCCCCTTCCAATTACCGTCCAATTGCACTTACGTCCCTTCTTTCCAAGGTCATGGAAACGTTGATAAACCGTCAACTTATGAAATATCTTGAAGAACGAAAGCTTCTTAATGACCGTCAGTATGGCTTTCATAGCAAACGGTCCACTGGTGATTTGATGGCATATCTCACCGAAAAGTGGAACCAATCCTTACATTGTTTTGGAGAAAGTAAGATTATTGCGCTTGATATTTCTAAAGCATTTGATAGTGTTTGGCATCAGGCTCTTTTATCGAAAATGCGTGCTTTTGGTATCGATGAGTCTCTTCTTCGTTGGATTAGAAATTACCTTTCCGACCGTTCAATACAAGTTGTATTGGATGGCTTCAAGTCTGATACCCACTTCATAAATGCTGGTGTGCCCCAGGGCTCCGTTTTGTCTCCGACTCTCTTCCTCATTTTCATTAATGATCTCTTGTCTGAAACTTCTAATCCGCTTAACTGTTTTGCTGACGACTCGACCCTCAGCTTTTCATATTCGTTTCCAAATTCACGTCCCTGCTCTTCGGATGTGGAACTGGAACGGTTGCGTATGATAAGCTCATTGAATTCTGACCTTGACAGCATTGTTACATGGGGTCTTATGAACCGAGTAGAATTCAATGCTTCGAAAACTCAATGCTGTCTCTTGTCGTTGAAGCTTAACATTCCCCCATTGCCATTATCCATGAATGGTACCTGCATCGAAGAAACCGAAAAGCTGTCAGTACTTGGTATGTGTGTAAACGATGATCTTCGTTGGAATGACCACATATTTGAAGTCCCCAAAAACGCTGCTAAATGCTTAGGTTTCTTGAGACGATGCAGGAAATTCTTCACCCCTTCTGATCTGGCTACAATTTATAAGGCCTTCATCCGCCCAAAACTGGAGTATAACTCCCATATCTGGTCAGGTGCTTCTCAAACATCTTTGCACCTCCTTGATAGGGTACAAAATAGAGCGTTAAAACTGATAGGTGATAGTTCAATCGTAGAATCAATTGATTCTCTTGAACATCGTCGAAATGTTGCCTGTCTCACTCTTTTTTATCGCTTCTTTCACAAGCAGTGCTCTAGTGAAGTAGCCAGTTGCATTCCTCCCCTGAAACAATTTAGCCGCAACACCCGCCTCGCTAGGAATGTTCATCAGTTTTACCTTGAGCCCAACTTCGGGCGTACAGTCAAGTATAGAGATTCGTATTTCAGTCGCACCACCCGAATGTGGAATGCTTTACCTGGCTCAGTATTTCCCCTTCATTACGATTCACAAAAATTCAAAAGCAACGTGCATCGGTGTCTCCTTTCAAATCCTCTCCTATTTTCTTAAATGCTCGCACTGTGTTTAACAACATTATAAGGGTATTCATAACCCCTTGATGTGCGCGTTAATTATAAAAAAAAAAAAAAAAAAAAATAAAAAAAAAAAAAAAAAAAAAAAACACATCACATGTTCTGCCCTCTCTCAAAGATGTAAAGTACATTTAAGAGAATGCTTCTTCAAATTAGTAACAAAAAAAAGCTCAAAATATGTAATTTAAATAGTGACGGAATTTTCCAAAAAAGTGAGTCGGTCGTTTTAACAACAGCCATCTTAAGCTAACCTAAGAATGGCTTCGCCGCAGCAGCCTACGCCAGGATGACTGCATCAGACTTAGTTGAGTGCACCTTGATTGGAGTTAAAACCAAAGTAAAAAAAAAAGCTGAAGAGTCTCTCAATTCTGAGACTCGAACTACAAGCCGCCGAACTTGGAACTCGTCTTGCCAAGATGATGTCAACTTATCATTCAATCTCCTTCAAAAAGCAGTTCTATTGGTCCGACTCTAGGACAGTCTTGAGTTGGTTGAGGTCGGATCATCGCCGATACCGGCAATTTGTCGCATGTCGAGTGAGTGAAATACTCGAGGCCACAGAAGTCAATGAATGGCGATGGGTTCCCAATACAACGAACGTTGTGTGGCATAAGGGTCCAAGCCTAGATAGTTCGAGCGCTTGGTCCTGCATTTTTGACGTCACCTTCCGAATGCTGGCCGAAGGAGGAACGCACGGAGACAAAAACAAATGAAGAGTTGAAGGCGCAGTTCGTGGACTTACACAGTATTATAAGCCAGCACTTATTTCAACCAGAGCTATTCTCACATTGGTTTCGATTACTTTGATTCGCCAGTCGGGTAATTTGCAATGCTATCAACTGGAAATTAATTCACCGACACCAGCCAAGGAGTGTCGGAGCCCTGACAAGTGAAGAACTGCAGCAGAAAGAATTCCTTTAAAAAAGGCTCAATACGAAGCGTTTGCTGAAGAGATTGCTAACATAACTTCAGAAGGTAAAATTAATAAAACAAGTTCAATAATCTCTCTCTGTCCATATCTAGATGGCTTTGGAGTTCTTCGCGGAAATAAGAGGATTAAGAGTAAGACTCATATGGAGCTATTGGCAGAATTTAGTCGTCCAATTATTCTCCCTACTCAGCATCGCATAACGAGTCTTTTGGTAGAGCACTATCACTTGCTCTACCATCATCAAAACCATAGCCGTGATAGCCAGACTACGAGCAGTACTTTCATCGGTGCGCAGAAACTGTCGACAACTGTGTAAAAATGCTGCAGCACAACCACAACCGCCAATGATGTCCATTAAAAAAGATGACATCGTTTTGATCGTCGGATCCCGCGAGCCCTCGCAACTGCTGGCCAAAAGGCGTGTAATAGATACGAAAGTTTCCGCCGACGGACAGGTACCTTTGAAAGACCAGCTGTTAAGCTAGCCGTTTTGGACGTTCGAAAGGACAACAAGGTAGGCCCACCAGTGGACATAGCAGGAGGGAGTGTTGCACATGCAGAACTTCACTTAAAAAACGTCAACTTAACGCCATTTTATCGAAACGTGGGAGCAAAACTCTCTTTTTGATTTTGGAACCCGAAGCGTCGACATCGTGAAGCAGCAGCAGCATAAGAAGGTAAGCGTGGTAAGGTAAAGGAAGAACTATTTTTGTAACCTACTCTATTGAAATAAAGAGATTATTTAGTTTTATAAACCGAAACCGAACAGTCAAGTAATTTGCGAGGGTTGACGATAGTCTTCTTTAACAATATCATTGAACTTAACCTATGCATATGCGTGTCCGTTGCTGCTTTTAAAGATTTAGCTTCATCATTTAACAGTGTTTGGATTTTCCTTTCTATAGCTTGAATTTTTGACGTACACCCATGGTCACCGAAATAAAAGGCAATCAAAAAATCGAACATTGCGGTACCTTTTTCGAGAAGGATGCCTTTGACGGGGTAGATAGATTCTCTCTATCTATGAAGTTATAATACTCTTGTTTGGAAAACATAAAAGTAGTTAAATTGTTGCTAGCGAGTACAAAAATATAGGCTCAAATAAAATTATTTCAAATCAGGAAGTATACTCGATTGTATAGAAAAAATTGATTATATTGATGTTCTAGTGTTTCAGTAGTAAATTCGTTTAGAAAATAAATAAAATAGGATATTGAAAATAGCAAGAAAAAGAGAAAAACCCAAGTTTTTTCCATTTGGAATAATATTTGTCGAAATTGCTTCGAATGGGAGTGTTTTCTAGCCTTTAGTACTAAAGTGTTGAGGAATGAAACTACAAATGCAGCAGAAGAAGAAACTGAAACTAACAGCCCGATGACAACATCAAGTAAGAACTTTCCAATCAATATTCAAATTGTGATGGATGTGGTTATTAGCATAACATTGTGACTTTTGGCAAATGGGTAGAATCAGGATGTAAATGTGTTCGTCGAAAAATTGATAGATCAAGACAATGGATAATTAACAATATCAGAAGTGTTATCGTAGAAAATGCAAATTTCTCCCAATTTGAGCAGCTGCTGATGTGAAGGCCAAAAAGAATGAAGTGCACTTCAGTACTTCTAATTCTTCGTTCAGGCTACATAAACAACGCAATCTACTTTCTTGTTTTTGAAAAAAGTAGTGCAAACTCAATAAAGGTGAGTTTTTGAAACTTTTTGCAACGCTTTCAACACTTTTGTTGTGCCCCAGACCATGACTATTCAGTTGCACTAAATGTGTATTCACATATGCCGTTAGTTACATTGAACACTAGAACGAAAAAAAAAATATCTAAAGACTGACTGGTGTGGTATGCAATTGTGTGTATGCTCGTATATTGCATGACAGCTTCATACAACAAGAACTGAGCATTGGACATGTATGTAATATTTTTCCAGGATGAAATGTCCACATTCGGAATGAAAAAAAGGAATTGATGTGTCAATGCATTGAAATTTCCCATGACGAAAAAATCTTCAAAAGGATTGTTGAAAAATGGTTTGGGGTAATACTTTTTCGTATATAGCCCGTATGCATCACAAAGTATCATCAATATTTGTGTTTGAATATCATGCGACACAAAAAAGAAAACAAAAAAAAAAACAGGATGGTTAACGACCGCTATCATATGTTTGTTATCTATGTTTGCACTTCAATTTAACTGAAACATCGTTGTAAACAAGTGCGGGTGAGAGGCGACTGTGTACAGTTTATCAACTTGCTTATGCAACAGTATAACTTTATCAAATTCGTTTAATATAATTTTTTAAAATCTGAATCGAGTAATAGTTTTGGAATACAGGCCTAAGATGTTTAACGTTTGTTTTCAGTAACGCTTACTAACTCAAATCTTTAAACACGTTTCTCTCGAAACTGTGTTTTTAAAGTCTTTTGCCAAAAGTTCTTGAGAATTTATTCAACAGATTCAAACACAGGTCTTTCAAATACAAATCACAAGGACTTGGGCGAAGGATTTTGTAAAAAATCTTCGACGCTTCAAAAAAATGGTTCAAATCAAATTGGAATCAAAAACTGAGTATGCAAATAATTATCACTTTTTAAACTCTTATTAGATGTTTTGTACAGATATATTTGTTAGAGATATTTTGCCACGCCCCTTTCAGAAAGTGTATTTGAATCAGATAGCACATTCTTGAAGGTTCTCGATGTGCCTAATTCATAAATCCAGTTACAGAATTGCTCTATGGCGTCAGGTTTTTGTCGAGGGAAGCATAGATGCCTTGACTTTCAAATGCTGTGACCTTAAGAACCATAGGTGATAGAGAAGAAATTTTGGGATTGGATTCAGCATTCAGTACATCAAGAACCTTCAAAAATGTGGTACACTTTCAAGACTCTACCTACAACTGTTGAAGTTTAATATCTCAGCAATTTGATATAATAGAACCATTTTAAGACCAGATTTGGATTCAGCGGATAAAAAGAAGTGGAAAAGCAATGGTATTTTTTCGATGTTGATTTTCTTAATACCTCGAGAAAGCATTACGTGACAGAGTAAGTCTGAGGCCAGATTTGGATTTGGCGAGGCAATAAAATTTTGAAAAATACTATTTGCTTTTGGCACCAAAACCATTATCGACCTGTGTTATTTTAATTAACTTGAACTTGTTTATTGTAATTCTTTTACCATTTTAGTTGCAGTTACCTACTGAATTGGCTCTCAATATTCATTGTTCCTTCATCCCTTAACGAGCCTTGTTGATGACCATATGAATTTACGTGCTCTACTCATTTGCGAACGTTATAAATTTAATCATTCAGTTTCCAGTAAATCTTCTTCTTCTTTTCCATTTTTGGCGTTACGAGTAGTGATCTCGAAGCGATCACAACTCTCCCACTTTTCTGCTTCACACTAGTGATCCGCCTGTGGGGTACGCCGCGTTGACCTCAGAAATCGTCGGCAAGCCTCCCGGTTTTGGATTGTTCCATGTCTGAGGCCAACCAAATGCTGCTGTTTTTGCATTTGCTTGTACCAGGAGTGTTTTGGCCTGCCTTTTCTTTTTCGTCGCGAATTTGTTGAAACGTTGGACGATATTGCCTTTTGGACGGGGTTACGCGGATCTCTCCTTTGAACATGACAATACCAACAACAATTCCAGTAAATACGTCTGGTTAATTTTATAACAAGAACAAATTTCATAGTTGTATAGCTCTACAATTTTATAAATAAAGCCAAGTAAAAATAAAAAAAAAAAGATTATGCTAACCTAAGCTGACAAAATCGCCTTGTTTCAAAATTTTAAACTTTTTTTTCAATAACATAAAACCGTAACCTTAAACAAAAAATTAGACGAGAAAATTAGTTTCAAAGCAATGGCCATTTTTTTTCCGAAACATCGAACGACAGTAGAAATTATAACCCGAGACTGTGGAAGATCAAATCAGAAATACAACACTTTTTTGTCACAGTAACTATGGCATGCGCATACCAGTTGTGGAGAACAAATGTGGCACTAAAGGCTTTTTCAATATCTCCAATAAATTATTTCAATAATACTTTTCCATTTACGTTAGACATTTTCTTCTGAAGACGAGTTCCAAATCCAATAAGCCCCAAACAATTCCTGTCAGTTCTGACTGACACATTAAGCTCCTATTGAGACGGTACTGTTGTATTTAAAGTTTGTGACACCAAATTTCAGTTGCTGTTCTCCAAAGCAATTCGTGCATAAAATGCCTCCAGCTGTTTGAAATGGAGTTCAAAAGAATTGTGTGCCAACCTTACAGGGTGATATTTTGGAAAAGAATGACACATTTTCTCACGACATTTGGAAAAACATATAATTTCATTTGCATAAAAGTTTGGCCAACGACAATGCAATTTAAAAACTACACATGAAGTTTAAGAAATTGGAAAGCATTGCCAAGATTTGCCCTTTTCAGTGGGTGAAGTAAGATGGTTCTCTAAACTCATCTCACTTGATTTTAAAAAGTGACTTATTATTTTAATGAGAAGTTCAAAAATGGATTCGAAGACATAAATGTCATTAGCCGTTTTTTATTATTGAGCTGATCCGGATCAGATCATGGGTTTATTAGCGTAACAACAACAAAGCGAGATCCTGCTTTTTGTTTAGATCTATTTTTGTGATCTAAAAATTAGTTTTTCTATTTCACACAAGAGGAGACTTTCCATTGAAAACGTTGGTATCATTTCCACTATTTCCAATAACAACAGTATTGCCACATGAACATTTTTATGTTTGTGAAATGAAATGTATTTCAGATAGATAGCGAGAAACTTCACATTTATTCATTTTTGTATAATACATAACAAAACATATATTCGTGAAATTAATAAGAGCAAGTGCAAAAAAATGTATATTTGACAAAATGGACGAGTATCATTTTTCCCTAAAAAATAGAACAACAAATTAACCATTGAAAAAAAAGTTCGTAGGGCAATTCTGCAACTCTTTTGAAATGTCATTTGAAAGAACGAATTTCACACAACTTCCAACTGGAAATATGATGATCTAAAGCTATCTTATTATCAAAGCTATCTTATTATCTGATCCGGATTGGATCATTGTTATAATAAAACGCGGCTATTATTTCATTGAAAGGATCATAGTCAATGTTATTTTTTTTTTTTGTTCTAATGGCTTTCCCGAAAAATAAAATTTGTTGTATTTTCAGTTTTATGAATTTTTACAGCTTTTGACACCATTTTTGAAAAACAGGATTAGTATTATATTTACAATGGCAGCCAGAAAAACTTGAAAATTATGCTTTTGACTAACCAGAGAGTGGACATTTTTAGTAAATATTTCAAGTGGCTCAAAATTTGAGCTGTCATATCAGGGTACCTTGACAGAATAACAACTGAAGTATGTACACTTTTTTTAGTTAGTTGAATGAATAATGAACACTTTGGTGAAAATCTTATCAAAAATGCTCCAATAGTTTTTTAATATAAATAAGCCTGCTATAAGACGAGTTCACACTATACAATTATTTGGACAGACTTCGTTTGGCAGATGTTGGCTAGTCGGATGTAGTTTGCGTTCAGACTTATCAAACTTGTCGTCCAACCATATCCTCTTCCACTCAGTCCAACTTCTAAATTTTCAAAAATATTCGAAAACCTTCCAACACATTATCCAACATTAATCGTTCAGACCGAAGTGTGTCCCACTAATTGTACAGTGTGAACTCCGCTAAAAAACTATGTGAGGAATCTGAAAGCTCATATTATAAACTGACTCACTTACTTTAGCTAAGTGCTAAATCGATTTGCTGTGAAAGTCACTCACTGTTTGGTAAATCTCGGCACAAACCGACATACGTTAACAACTTTTAAAAGACATTTTCAAGACATTTTGTTTGTGAAATTATATAAAACCACCAGCAACAACCAATACCAAAAGGTCTGAGAATTTGAATTAAAAAGAAAACACTTTTTCTTGCAAGAAATTGAATTTCAAAAATATCAAAATCCACACTAAGAACTGTTCGCACTCCGAAAAGAAGTTACTTCGACTTTTCAGGTTCTGTTGGTGGCAGTAAAATTTATTCCGTTCACTAATTTGGGCCCTTATTATGAGAAACCGCAGTAGTGAATCGGGCATTCGATTGGAAGCGAACGTTAAAGCGAACCTCATTTATTGAATCATTATCAGTAACTTTCCATTACTCTCTTCAATAGCAAACTCTAAACTTCAAAAATATAAATTTCTACAAAGTTTTTGTTTCTAGAATCTGGAACACGGCTATAAATGAAGTTTGCAAACACATTCGCTTCCAGTCGAATGTTCGATTATCTTCTCGTATGATAGGGGCCTTAGACTATTAAAATTCAAAAAAAAAAAACCTGTCGAACATGTTGAAATGATAAAGCCTTTCGGTTGTTAACTCGCCTTCTATTGATTGAAATAAAACGATTAGGGTGGCGCAACAAAGCTTGAGGATGCTCGGACCTAACATATTTTAGAAACTTAAGGTTCTTTGAAGTTTTTGAACGGCGACAGCATAATTAGGTATCTACTCTCAGAAGAGTTTGCAATTTGTAGGGGAAGGCGATATTCTCGGGAAAAGTAGAAAAACACAAACGCATTTAAAATTAGGAGTTGTGGTGATCTTCACGGTCTTAAAACACGTCTTATAAGAAATTTATTTCTTTTAAGATTCCTATTTTTAAATAAAGTTCCAACTCCCCAGGACGAAAACAAAAACAATAACAAAAACTTTGTTGTTATTGATCAATTAATAAATGGAAAACCAATTTTGCGATCCTGGGATTTGAACCACAAACTCTCACGTGACAGGCAGACATGCTAACATTGTGCCACGAAACCAAGTAAATCAGATATCTGAACATAAAAAAAGTAAATAAAAATAATTGAAAACAACCCCGAACTTCTGTAAACCAAACTAACTACATTTCCGAAACGTCAGAGAACGCAAGAGTTAGAAAAACTTCTAACGCGTAATTGGTTTTGTTTTTTCTTCAATTAATTTGCTGTCAGCCTTTCCGAGCTTTCACTCTTTTCAAAAAAAACAATTACATATCTGAAAAGTTGACTCAAATTGTGAGTGAGAACTCCTTCCCGTACCAAAAAATAAAAAATAACCAAAAACGTTTTTTGTTGGATAAAGTAATTACAAACTAATCTAGCACACGTTCACTGCCTCACCAAATAGATTTATTTTCCTAACCAAAATGATCAACCACATATTGAAAAGTCGAACGAGGGTGTTGTTGTGGATAGTGTTGCCTGAAATCTGCTCAAACGCTTATTCACTTTGCGTGTACGCATAATTATGCAAAACAGGGATGATTATGCAGCATCACCCTATGCCACTGATGCCACCACCATCACATCACAGCACGCACCACACTCTGCCAAACTGCCATCCGCACCAAACAAATAAGAGTTGTTCGAAAATTAGTGCGTGTTCGGCATCGGCATTATAGTTGCTAAATATTTGGGGTGCTAAAAATTGGTCCAAAAAGAATGTTCTTCTCATTCACACGCATACAATCGCAAAACGAATTGAATTATTTTTGTTGTTGTTTCAACTCGAGGAGAAACACGGAAATTATCTAGTTACCCTTTCGTTAAACACAGTTAGATATCAAAAATCAACCAAAATGAAAACATTAAACTTGGGTAATGAAGTGTATCTAACAGGGGTGGCCTGCCCCCACATCCCTTCGAATGAGAACGGCACTCATTAAAGAGCTGAAAACATTTACCTATAGCAACGGTACAGAGAGCAAAAGGGTTCTATTTTCACCCCTGGTGAGAGTAGATTTTCATTTTTCATGTTGAAAATAAAACCAAACGAACCAAACCATCACCACCACTACCACACAGTTAGATGCCTTTTGCCAATACTTATCTACAAAGCTTTGGTAAGATGAATAGACAAGTAGAGTTATTTTGGGGAGGAAATGATTTTTGGGGGCGAAATTCGAGAGTTAAGTATTCAGTGAACCCAAACAAACTGCGAGAGGGGACTCCATCATGGATCCGGATCGTAGGTAGGTTACTGCAGTGGGTATACGATACTACGAAACCCCATGGAGAAATTTTAATTTGGAGTCTTTAATCTTTTGTTTTGAGTTGAGGAAAAAATAAAACAACAAAAAAATCATGTAGACTAATGAAGCGATGAAAAGAAGATGCACATTAAATTATGAAGGCAAGATCAGCTAAATAAGCCGTTACGAAAGAAGACATCATGGATACCTACCTTCCAAAAAAAAACATGGGTGACGACATTTTTTCCTCTATACACTCTCTCTCTAGCTCTCAGTTGGTGGTATGATATTTACGATTATGATGTTGATAACGATAAGCGAGTCAATTTTCGTTTCACACATGAAAGACAGTTCCGACTTGTTTGACCATTCCATACGAGAAGTGTGTACCTTTCTTTGTTCTTAGGAAAAAAAAGGTTTAACCTTTCTTTACCTAGATTAGATTAGTTAGTTCTCCAATTGACCGGTTATGAGATGATGGGTCTTATTTTTTTTTTCTATTATTTCGTCTCAATCACGGTGGCCATGATGGTCATTCATTACCTTGTTTAGAACAGATTGATGTTATTTGATATGAAAATTTCGCGCCATAATTAAGAAATGTATCTCAGGTTTTATGCTTATTCGGGTCGTTATCGTTAGGGAATGAATAGGTATGGAAAAAAAGAAAAGAAAAATAAGAACATGCTAAAGAGGAATGAGAACATTTTTTCGAAGAATACCATGAATGTGATTAAGAAGCATTGACAGATACAAGAGGCGGTAGTTAATATGACAGGCCAGGATGGATATGATCTTGGGTTGGGCATTAGGTTTTTGTTCGTTTGTGCGAATGCGATGCTCTTCTGATTTCGTGTGTGGGTCGATTGTGATTTGTGAGTGGAATTTTGTTTTTTGTTTATGATTTTTTGAAGATTTCTTTAGCAGATTGGCTCTTTTGGCACTCGTTGTAATGAATTGAAATGGACTTTACAGTGTCTGTTAAGATTTTAGAATCTCTGAAAGCTATTTCGGTTGAGGAAGAGTGATTTTACTTTTTTTTCATTTTGTCTAAGGAACTAGAAAATGTACTGAACCGATCAAAGACGTAGATTGGTTACTTGAAATGCCACCTTCCTTTCCACTTTAAATCAAATCGATTTTCAATTATTGAAACTAGTGCTTTGGAAGGCTAGTAATAGCCAGACACTTTATTATTGATAGACTCACTTGTTAGTCTGAGCTTATAATGGGAGAGATATTTAGTGGCTTCTTTTCAAATCATAGGTTTTTTTGACACTCACAGCTGCTTTACGATCAAAACTTTGACAATAAGTCTGTATCATACCATACCTGGCACAACGTTGGGAAACATAAAAAAACTTATTTAGAAATGTAGTGCTGAGAAGTATTCAAACAAGGCGATTTTTAAAAGAAGTTTTGGACGGAGTGCTTCTCCACAACATCCGCAAGTTTGTCGTGAATTACCGATGTTGTGCCAACAAGCGGGAAACGATTCAAGTACTCAAAGCCTCGAATACAAAGATATCCGTGATCTACAGCCCATCCAAAATTAAACAAACACCTAAATGGCAAGGCGCAATTAAGTGGTGGAGAGGGAGCTCCATTGCTTAACGTATTTTTCTCAATCACACTTTGAGAAGAAATGGAACTATTTTGCCAATTCTTAACAACTTACCCAGAAAGCGCTTTTCGTGGCATGAAATTTACTATTGGAGAAATTGCCAATTCCTCGGCTAAGGCGATACCCGATGGGAAACTATTTATTTTTTTTCTGGATTTCTTTGGGATTCGAACCTCGTATCTACCACGATACAGGCAGACAGACTAACCACTATGCCACTGTCATCACCATCAACAAGGTCTTAGAAAATCAGAGTGACAGAATGGGCTACTGCACGTTGATTTCCTAAATTAATAAAGGGTGTTTTTTAAAAGGTACCTAAAGAACTTCGAATTGAAATAAAACACAAGAAAATCATTTCAATGTTCATCAATTTGGCTTTATGGGAAGGATAATTTTATGCCATTAATGTTTGAATGTGGTTTCGGGCATGTGGCCGCCGCGGTTTGCTCGAATGAAGCCAAGTCTAGAAGTCCAATTTTCAACAAATTTTACGAGCAATTTAGGCCGTATGTCGACAATAACGCCACGAATGTTGGCTTCCAAGCCCCCTAACGTTTCTGGTTCGCTGACGTAGACGAGCGGCTCACATATTCCCAAAGAAAATAATCCAATGGTGTTAAATCAAACGATTTTGGTGGCCAATTGATAGGTCCATTTTCCGAAATTATGCGCTCAACGAATGCTTCCTTCAATAAATCGAAGGAATTGCTGTGTGGCATGTGCCGCCGCGCCGTCTTGTTGGAACCACATCTCATCCACATATATGCCAATCAATTTGGAAACAAAATAGTCGGTTATCATGGCTCTATACCGGTCTCCATACTAACGGTAACTGGCTCGCCAGCCACATTTCGGAAGAAGTATGACCCAATGACTCCACCAGCCCATTGAGCACACCAAGCAGTCCGTTTGTGTGGATGTAAGGGCGTCTCACTCTAAATGCAGAAATTTCGTTTTTTGTCGAAGCCATTCAACCAAAAATGAGCCTCATCAGTGAACAAAATTTTGCGATGAAATTCAGCATCGAGATGAATCCCATTTTCAGCCCATACACCACGCTTTGCATGGTCTCGTGGCTTTAATTCTTACGCAAGCTGGGCTTTGTAAGGTCGTAAGACAAGATCTTTGAGCAAAACCTTCCATAAAGTTAATGGACAAAACTGCAATTGCTGTGTACAGTGGCGAATCGATTCATTCGGGTCTTCTTCAACACTTTGCTATTTACAGCGGCAATTGTTTCTTCGGTGAGCTTGCGGTAAACTTCGCTAACTGAACCACTATTTTCGATATATAAATTTGCACAATCTGCAAGCGTTATTCTTTTGTCAACATGTTAATGATGAAATGACAAACTAAACTGATCATAAATGAAATTGGAGTTGGCCGATTTGACCACAAGATGTCAGTTTTATTTCTATTCCGGCCTCTAACAAAACATCCGATAGAATTGCTTGCTCTTACTAATAAAGCCATAACACATGGAAGAAATGAGCTTTGCTCATGTCATTGGATTTTGGGTGGGTCAAGTTCAAGTCTCTATTTAAAAATTGAACTTGGCTCACCTTAAATGCCCCTGATAACAAAAAAAAAAAACCTAAGGACATTGATCAAACCAGTTTCAACTATACGATTACAGTTATATTTTACGTAAAATAAGCAAAAAAAGAGGATATCTGAACCATCCTGTATAGCACCTTACGGTACAATTAAACCACTATCAAAAATTTTCACCATGGGAGGCGCTAACAATTTGATAGGGGTCAAACGTTTCCTTTAACTGGTTTTCAGGTTGACTTAACGATCTTTTGTACAAAGAAAGACTTAGGGAACAATTTGAAGATTAGAAAATGCTAAGCAAAAAATATTCTTTAAGATTTTTTTTTTTTAAACAATAACCCTTTTCGAAATATCTCCATCGGAAGACTGACATTATCCAATTTTCTATTTGAAGTGTGCACTTAGCCTTTTGAGAAAAAACTATTTTTTGTTTAAAATTTTCTAAGCCATAGTGAATTCCTAAAATTTCTTTTCCTAAAAATAATACAAGCGAGAGAGTCGTGAAAAGCTTTTAAGTGAGACCTTTGGTCCAATGATAAGGAGATAGCGGGGCTTATGTTGGGTGGGTACTCTTGATACTTTCATTAGAACACTCAGGAGATTGTCTATACACCGAAATCTTACTTTTGCCAATTTTTTCGAAGTTGAGTGTCCTTATTGAAAGTAGTATATCATTGTTTCTACATTGCACTACATTATTCTTTCCTTTTTTACTAAACTGAACTGAGTGTACTCAATGAAAGTACTACATTTTTTCTCACTAGGGGAATCTCAGCTTCTTTATTGCAAGTACTATATCACTGTCTCTTTTCTCACTACGCGACACTCCAAACTTTCTCATATTTATGGATGAATTTGAAAGAAAAACTAGGCTCGGAATTGTTTCTTATTAAGTGCACGCCAACTTTATTTGATTGCAAACTTATAAACCACATAAAAGACATACAAAACATCAAACTAAGGACTAACAAAAAAAAATTAATATAAAGAAGATGAAATACTGACATAAGAGGAAATTGTTATAAGTAAAACATTCAAAGCAAACTTATAGCTGGTTTTTCGAATTCTTTTTCTTCTTTATAAAGCGTTAAGTCCAGGGGTGGAATCGACTAAGGTGATTTGTCATTGTCACATTTGTGATAGTAAAATGTGACCACCTTCAATCTTATGTTTGGGCAAGTCATCAATCACAAAATATTATGTTGAAGACTTGGGAATCACTTTAAGAGGAATTTACTGACGTTTCTCAATTTTTTATGTGCCATGATTTTTTCGGGGATAAATAGAAAAAAAATTGTATATTAATGTTCTGGAGGTTAGAGTGTCAAAGTGGGTAGACTTACTACTTCCTTTTTTGAAAATCTGTGATTTGCAAGATACACACAATTTTTTTAGTTGCTTTTGGACCGATACTTCATTGTCCCAATGACAAATTT
Organism: Melanostoma mellinum; assembly: GCA_914767635.1. Lineage (NCBI taxonomy): Eukaryota > Metazoa > Arthropoda > Insecta > Diptera > Syrphidae > Melanostoma > Melanostoma mellinum. The sequence continues at coordinate 165,267,593 of OU612059.1, forward strand.
TGATAAAAATTTGACAACTTAACAGCTGACACTTTTAATTTACACCTATTCTAGTTTTGCTGCTATTTTTTATTTTTTAAACTTTTCACTGACTCATGTGACAATGAAAAATAAAAAATTAGGAAAAATTTTAATCTTCGTTTTTATTTATCGAGAGTCTCATTTTCACTGAACCTAAGACAAAATTAATGATTTTATAACTTCACAGATCAGGAATCTACCCCCTGGTAACTACCGAAGGAAACAAAATATCTGATAAAGAGGTAAATAAATATTGAGAATTAATAAATGACAAAATATCCGTCAATCGATCAATATTCAAAATACATCTTAATAAAGTATGTCAAAACTCCAAACATAGCCATAAAATAATTTTTGTTGACTTTTTGTTTGTTCCCAAGAATATTCATTTATTCTTTTCTTATACTTTAAATTCATTTATATAAATTATACAAAGTAGTTGTTATTAAGAACCCGCTTTCTGACTGTTCAAAAATTGATTTTTGCGTTGTCAAGGGATAAACTCTTTCAGATTTTCTATCAGGCAGCTGTCTGTGGAATTAAAAATCGGAATTTATATGGTTTTATCTTTTTTCTACATATTTTTGTTTGAGGTCGAAAATAACGTCTCAGAATGTTAAAATAAATACAAACCTAAAAACGTTAATGTTTTTTTTTTTTAAAGTAAGTAAGTAAGTAAGTAAGTAAGTAAAGTAAAGTAAAGTAAGTAAGTAAACTAAAACTCATAAGCCAATGAAGATACAAACAATAGTTAAGTGGAAAAATACACAGGGAAGGTCATTTCTAAAAAAAGATAATAATATTGGTCCTAATATAGTTCCTTGCGGTACTCAAGCTCATAAATCTTCAGCATGGGCGTGTTCCCATTGTGCACAATTCCTTGAAAGCAATTTTGTAGGGAACTACTTATAAAGCATACCGATCTTTCGTCCAAATCTCACACAATAATTTATGACCATAAAGCCTTGAAGAAATCAAAGAATCAAAGTACGGTTTACGAACCACCATGTTTAATTCTAACATCCTCAAAATTGTGTACTATTTGAGTAGACGAGCTGTGTCCTGTTCTAAGCCTGGGCTAAGCCTGAGACAACAAGCTATAATATGTACAGTCAAACGACTAGACACTTGCCCTGTTTTAGACCAGGGCTAAGCCTGAGACAACAAACTGTAATATGTCTATTCAAATGAGTAGACATTTGAGTAGACACCATGCTCTTCAAGACTTTTGAAAAACAAGGAGCGAAATTAGGTTGTTTAAGCGAGTTGAGGCATTTTAGGCACAGGAATAGTAGTTAGGTACTAGTATCCAATTAAGAGGAAAACTTAATAGCGATTAAAAAGTTTTCAGACTTTCAGTAAAAAACAAATAAACACCTCTAAATTATATTTAAGAAACTGTATATCGAGTCTTAAATCAAACATTTTTGAAATTTAGGCCTACGACTTTACTTATTCAACATCCACTTACCATATGAAAGATCATAGCCATGACATGCCTTACACATACCTGCCAAGTCTTATACCGATCGGATCGTCACTCAAAAATGAAGAAGTCAAAGACATAAAGGGTTTGGAAGTTCGGTTGATTTTGCGTTTTGTGTGCAAAAAAAAAAATAGTGAGCTAATTTCCAAAACGCAAATGAGTAAACAAGAACTTATTACTTTATATAGAAAAAGTAGTTTGCTTTAAAACTAAATCTTAATTCAATAAAAAACTATTGAATAAATCAATGAAAAGCAATTCAATTTGCAGAAATTTTCAATGTCTGGATACTGAAACCCAAATTCGGTAGGTTTTTTTTAGCTACCGGTAATAACGATACATTTGTATGTAAATGCTTGGATTCGATAGAGTGCTTCATAAATTATGATCCAAAGAAGAAAATTGAAAATTTCAATTAAATTTTCAGTATTCCGACAGGGTTAGCTTATAAAGAAAAGTTATTTTCGAAGGCAGAAAATTTAAATTAAATACCAAGAATCTGGGGTCGAATTACAGATCATCAGTGATCGAGTGAGTGAGTGGCTTTTTTATTTCGAAATGCGTGCTGAATTACACAGTTTCAGTGTGATGCTGACATGCTGGCCATCTATCGAATCAAATTTCAGACGATTTCTACTAGAATGTTAGATTACGTGAGTGGAATTGCTATAATAGCATAATTCATTCAAGTATTACTCGATAACGTGTGCGGTAATTCGGTCCCTGTATCGACACGAAGAAGTACAAAAGGTAGTAATTTTTACCTTTTGCGGCGAATCGACAGTTCCTCCGAGGGTAGTTACACACTGCCATGAAAAACTCATTCGAACTTAGCCATTCGCAATTGGCTTACAATTGTAGGCACTAGAAATGCGTTAAGCCCCGAGGTTTCCACAGCTTTTTTGCTAAAACCCGATCCATTTATTTACTTATTCAATAAATAGAAACTTTTTAAGTAAAACCTTTGTAAAACGTACTTTTCTATGGAATTATCACAATTCATTATTAAATATGAGTGAATTGATGTTTTAACTTTTTTGTTCTCACTTTGAGTTCCTTACTTATTTTGAAAAATGATATCCTTTATGTCTCTTCTTTTTGGGCCAAATAAAAACATTTTTGTAGGAAATCTCATTCTCTTCAAAAAAGGTCTTCTGCAAAATTTTTGCAGGACTAACCGTTTCCGAGTAATCTAGCTTTAAAAACTTACATATTTTTTTCTTATTTTACTATTCAAATTTTAGATTTTTTAGCTTACAAACAAATACAAATGTGAAAAATCACAAATTGTTTCTTAAAAAAAATTTCATTCTTAACAAAAAAGGTCTTTTCATAATTTTTGATAAATTACTTTTTTCAGAAGTTATTAGCGATTGAAATTGAAAAAAAAAAATTAAACTGTTCGTATAGCTGCTCGTGTCTTTCTTTACTCCAAAAAAATATTAAAAATACAGGAAAAGTATCAAGTTCCACAAAAAACTTGAATAAGATTCGTTGAAAAATTACGAAAAGAACTTGGTTTTTGGTAATTAGAGTAAAAGAATATCCACCACGCAGCATTTATGAGCGGAAAAAATACCTACCTTAAACCAACAAGGTGTTCAGAATTTTTGGGTATCTTCCTAAAACGTTTGCCTTTTGTTTTTGTAGCGACAAATCACAAAACCAGAAAAAGTGGTACCGTATGGAATCACTAGTTTTACATGGGTTAATTAAGAACTGGTAAAAGCATTTAATAAATAACTGACTAAAAAAAGACTCAATTATTTTCTTTTTATGGAGAGATGCATGAATAAACTTTTTTAAATTTCTACTTGCTTAAGCAAAAACAAAGTAAGGTACGTATTTTTCTATTTTATATTTGCAAAGCACAAATCCTTTATAGACAAAAAATTGTTCATGTTAATTGTCCGTTGTCCCAACCAAACCTAGTTTTGTAGGCCTACCTACCCTACCAGCAAAAAACATGAACATAAACATGAGGTAAGGTTAAAGAAAGATTAATAGAAATACCGATATATTTTTTTTCAGAGTCGCTCTGCTCTTTACACTCGTTTTCGAAATATTGAGCATTTAAACTACGAAAGGGAAGATTTCCGAGCTAATTTGGTAAATATCGTGAATTAATCCTAGACCAGAAAAAAGATATTCTGTTTGGTTTACAGTTTAGAGGTTGATTTGCCTTGACACAAATCAACTCATAAAAACACTATCTGCATACTTTTGAGATATTTTATTTTTAAAGAGTAGCGGAATTTCCTCTGTTTATATTCAAGAAGATTTTAGAAAGACAGACTGATTTGCAGAAAATCAAAACTAAAGTAGGTACGTACCTACATAGGCATAGGCACCAACCTAAGTATGTTTGTGTTTTCCAGAAAAAATCATTCAGGACTGTGTGAAGAATCAGCATGGAACTATTGGTTAAAGGATACCTAAATAGGCAAATACTTTTCAAGTTACTGAAAACCAAAAATTTTGTGTCGATTTCGTTTAAAGGTAGTAGATTTGTTTTTATCAAAAAAGCTAAATCAACAAGGTTTCAACACCAAAATTAAGATGTTTTTCTCTAATGAGGGTTCTATGGGGAAAAATCAGGGCGTAGATTCCGTAACTTTTAACACGACAATTGTCAAAATTCTGGGTGTTTAAAAACCGAAGAAAGTTACTAAAATGAAGATGAAAGTAAAATAACCATCCTTCAACCGCTGAAACCAAAGTTACATGCAATAATTAACGCCAAAATCGAAGATAGACGATTGAACTACAAAGAGCTAAGGATTCCCAGCCCATGACTAAACTCTGTCATTTCATCAATGAGAAAAAAGTTTTATTTTCCTTTAAACAAGTGAGTTCCTCTTGCCTACCATTTTATAAAAGTTTTTATACCAAAGGCCCTATCTACCTATTGTGATTCACTCATCTTGTTCCTTTTAAAAACAATTTTCCTTTTTTTGCTTTTTGAAAATCATAAACTCTTCTCGAAAAGACCAGAAATTCAATTCAACTCAGTGAGGGTGCCCACCTCCACCCGCCTATGCTATGCAACCGAATAATTCAACCCTCTCCCCATTGCGATTTACAAATAACAACAAATCTCTTAAATCAAAAGTAGGTAATGGTAGTTTTTCATTGTCAAACCTTTTAGGAAGAAATTCTCTCCCGGGATGTTGTACTCCAATTAATCCTTTAAAATTTGCATTTGTTGCGATGGGCGATGACGATGAGACATGATGATTGCTGCTGCCAACAACAAATGAAGCCGTCAACCACTCTAAACTAAATCCAACCCAATCGTTGTTGTTGTGTATCTTTTCACTGATTTTGTATATGTATATTTTGGTTTTCACAATTTCCACTAAATTTCCTTATTCACCAAAAAATGCAATATTTTTATTTATATTCACTTGCCTTATCGCAGGACACCGCTATGCTTTTAAAACTTCACATTTTCGTATACATAATTCTCGTCGGTATAATTCCTTTTTTCCTTTTTTTATGTAAATGAACTCCACTTCGAACAACAATCTTCCTTAATTCTTCTTCTCGTTTGCACGCAGAGAAGGTTTTTCAAATAATTTATCACTTCTTCAACAAGGGCAATCAATGATTGCGATCGCGCGATAAGAGGTGTACACAATCAAACCCACAAAATAAAAACCCGAAATTCGAAATATTGTCAAACATAAACAATTTATCAACAATACACGGCCATAAAAGGGGAAGGAAGTTCACGATTTTGCGAAAAGAATGAAATTCTCAATTAAGTTAGCCAATATAACCATACAACCGTTTTTATTATTATTTTTTTGTTTTATTACAGAAGCAGGACAAAAAAACACTGACAAGAAAGGAACCAATTTAATTTAGTATCCCGTGATAGAGAGATATAGACACTATTTCTGTGTATCTATCTATTCTAGGTACTCCTTGTGCTTGTGATATACTGTTCCTTTGCACGCGATACAATTACGATGCGACACAGACCCGACTCCGATTAGAATTCACAACAAACTGATTTCATGTTCTTTGCGCCATCCAACGTGAACCTAACAGAAAGAGAGTGAGCGAGAGAGAGCATGATGCATGAGAAAAATTGTGGAACTCAGCGGGGGCGGCTGCGAAGCAGACCTTATTGGAAAGTTGATGCCGGGTACGTAGCACAGCACGGAACACTCCACTGTCCACTCGAATCTCGAAGGGAAGACAGCACCGCAGACTGCGGAGCAGACAACAGAGCCAGAGAAGAATCATTCCAGACGCGCTAGCGCTGTACTGGCAGACTGGCAGTGGGCACTGGGGTAGGAAAGGAATAGGAAGTTAATGAGCAACGCGAAAGAGATTCCCGTCAAATTCAAATGCAAGTGCAAGCTAGCATCGGAATCGGGAGTCGCAAGAGCGTTGCATTTGATGAGGGTTGGTTTGGTCATTGATAAAGGCTTTTAAGAGCTCTTTTTCTCAAACAAATTAACAACTGGGAACTGATCAACTGACCATAAGAAAAAGGCGATAGTATTGGATGGTGGATACAACAATGCAGAATGCAGATTGAGATTGCAAATGTACAAAAAAGATACTGAGCTCAGAGACTGTCTTTTCTTCTATATGCACTCACTGTGGAAATTGTGGATCGTATTTTGTTGAGATACTGGAACTGGAAATGGGAAACTGAATATTGAACTGCAACTGGAACCTGGAACACGAGAGAGGGAGAGTGTAGAGAGCGTTAGAGAGAGAACAATTTTCGTAAATTGTAAACAAACTGTATTTACTGTAACTGATGAGTATTGATACTGAGTTGTTTTGTTGATTGTTGTTTATGGATATTGGATACATCATGGATAGACTCAGGCTCAGATTGGCATTGGATTGTTTTATCGAAGATGATGGGAATGTGGAATGGAGGCTTAATAATAGTAAACAACATGTTCGATGATGGTGGATACTTTTACTGAACGATAAGTTTAATAGAGTCTTTTTATCGGATACAGTTCAGTTGGTGTAAATGTAAGCACAGCGGCATTTTTTCAAATAAGAAGCATCAGGTAAGTTCAAAGCGACATCAAAGTCATCAATCGATGAAAAGGTTAGTTAGTTTTTAGTTTTTGTTTTATTGAACAATATTTACAATTTGGCTTACAACTAACATAGGTATGATAACATTGGAAAAAATTTACATTTGTTGGCACATAGGGGGCCTAACGGTATACAATGACTTAAGATTAGAATATTATAAGATATAAAATTACATGTCAAAAAAATAAATATTACAATAAAGAAGTCGGTTGACTTTGTCTTCCTCAGGGTGTTCACTCCCCGTTGTCCTTGGTGGTTTTAAAGTCGATGAAAAGGAAAGTCAAATGAGACATCGATGTCCATGTCCGTGATCAAATACACTAGGTAATACAGCCCTATTTTGGTTGTCAAATATCAATACGATACTTGATAAATTTGCTCGTCTATCAATGAAATTGGTTAAGTGGTTTTACGGATAACAACCATCGGAACTTTTGATCAGTTGTGAATTGGAATTCTTTTTTGCGATCTATTGTGAACGTCTCTGGTTGCTTGTTCGGTATTATGGTTATCAACATTTTTGATGTCTATCAATTTTTCAGTCAATCGCAAATTCCTCGTTGCTGAACTTTTTTTTTGGTTAATTCTACTGGAATTGTGTAACCAATACACAGGTACGTGCTTGACTAGCATAAGGGCTATATCGTGAAGTGTTTTTTCTGTGCCGTAGGAGCAAAAATTAATTTCAAATTGAATTTTGAAGTTAAATGTGCTTAAGCTAAGTGTACACGACTGGTTGATCTGACAATCATTGACAGATCTGCAAATGTCTGACAATGTGTGCAAATGAGCTGACAATATGGGTGAAAATAGAATTTGTGTGTACACGGTTTGCAGAAATCTAGAAATATCTGCAAGTTTATTGCCAGTTTTTTGGCTGACAACTCACCAGTAAACCAGTTTACCAGTGAATTCACTGCTGACCTGGTGAATTCACTGGTGAACTAGCGAATTCAGTGATGAACTGGTGAATTCACTGGTGAACTGGTGAACTGGTGAATTCACTGGTGAAATAGTGAACTGGTGAATTCACTGGTGAAATTGTGAGCTTGTAAATTCACTGATGAAATGATGAACTTGTGAATTCACTGGTGAAGTGGTGAACTGTTGAGTTCACTGGTGAACTGTTGAGTTCACTGGTGAACTGTTGAGTTCACTGGTGAACTGTTGAGTTCACTGGTGAACTGGTGAATAAACTGGTGAACTGGTGAAATGGTGAATTTATTAGTGAATTCACTGGTGAACTGGTGAATTCACTGGTGAACTGGTGAATTTACTGGTGATTTGGTGAACTGGTGAATTCAATGGTGAACTGGCGAACTGGTGAATTTACTGGTGAACTGGTGAATTACCTGGTGAACTGATGAACTCACCAGTTCACCAGTTCACCAGTGAATTTGAAAAACTTAACTCTTAAAAAATCCGCCGCGCGCCTTGAGTTTGTATGTGAAATGACACCCACCTCCTTTCCATCTACTGCCTCACAGTAAAAGGAAAAGCTGCTACCCTGGCAGTACAATGGACCGACATTTTGGGCCTGAGTGCTCTAGATTAGAATTAAATTCCTTGTTTTACCAATGAAAAAAAAAAGTTCAATCAAAAAATTTAATTTTAAAAACAACACCGAAAATGTTTCCACAAAGAAGTCAGAGAGAGAAATGAAGTGCTCGGGAAATTAGGTAGTTCAAGTCATTAGAACGTCAAAAACAGTATACAAAAACCTGAGTCAAGGTTTCTACTTACTTAGTAGTTGAATGGCGCGCTTTTAAAGTCCGATGGACTGTTAACTCAGCATCAAAGGGTTGATATACAAAAGTAGATAACTGCCGTATATGCCTTCTATCGGACTTAACATCGTTGACCGTTAAAGATTGTCTTTCGAACGAGTATGAATGAGACTGCATATGAGACCGATGTTAAAAAAGTTAACAAAAAGAAAGGGATGGATAAAGATAAAGAAGCCAAGTTTCGTCATTTCATAATTCTTTCTGTTAATTAAAGAGAATGGAGGATTCTAAAAAACTTTACTCTCTGTGTGTTTCCACCAAATTGATTACTTTTTGCTTGCAACCAGGTTCACAGATACGTGACTGTGTATCAAACAAGCAGAGGAAGCTTCGTTGCCCGTTTACCGTTTTAGATGGTCTTTAAACCAATGCGAACGAAATTACCTCCCCATCAATAATAAAAATCAATGGAAACAAAATACTTGTGCTTGTGTTTGAAGGACCTCCCAAACAAACAGCGGCAATTGCAGTTGTTAAAATTAAACTATAAAGCAACATAAACGAGGATATCCACACCGATGCGGCAAAAAAACATACTTTTCATGAATTTCTATTGTTGCGGTTGCAAAAATGATGACAACAGCATTTCTCTCGTTGCCGCAACTGCAAGAACCTTTAATCAGCAATCTTCTCGTTCTCATCATTTTAAATAATCAAGTTCCACAATAGGTACAATTCATTTCAAATGTTTCACTATTAAATGAGTTCATTTAAAGCCTCAGTTTGCTTTTGATGCATTTTTGGAGCAAATCAACGATCCTATGGTTAAATCAGCAATGCACTTTGACACCTTTGACCTTAAAATCATCGGTATTGATTAGTTCTTGGGTTAATTGGCAAATTTCATTGTCGAGCTGATTATAGATAGGATTGCTGAGTTGCGACAAAAACGCACCAATTTTTATCAACTACCTATTTCGCTTGAAACTCAGACCCATATCTTATCCGCTCCATTATCCCAATTCGATGTATGAATGTTGCTCTTTTCTTCTTAAAGAACCAATCTACATCTACATACTCCTTTTTTCAACTATAACGAATACATCAAAAGTGTTTTCAGAAAAACCAACTTCATTTACATTCCGATTTCTGATACAATTCAGCTTCTATTTTCGAGCCTTCATCGTTCAACCTCCAACACCAAGTTGCAAGCAACATTTCCAGTGCAACTTCTTTCTGAATTCTGAAATCTCTTATTTACTTCATTCATTTTCTCTTAATACTGTTGAATGTTGTATATTAAGAGACCATCTAAAACCAAGAGAACTGGATTACTGGAATAATATTCTTAATAGCTGCCGCTGCCGTGGCCGTCTGCCGGCGCGTGCCCACTTTTGTTTTCGGCATGTTGTCTAACTCCATGGAAATGTATCTTTTCAATGCAATAGATACATTTATGTCGTGTTGTGTTTTGTTGTTGGTATTTCTTCGTCAACAACGACGACGGCTGGCGCAGCAGTGGCTAATTCAAGGTTCTCGCGGGAGATTACTCTGTTGCTGATTTTATTTCATTTCATTTTTTTTGTGCTCTTCTTTTTTTTTCTTCTTATTTTTGGCTGCTTACTGCTGCTGTCGCGGTCGTTGTCACGAGGAAGTGCTTTTGCACTTGGTGTTGGTGCTTTGGTCGTCATCTGTTTGATTGGGGTTAGACAGCTGAGTTTTAGAACGATATTTAATTATATTCTGTTGTTATTGGAATTGGTTCTGGGTTGACTTTGTTTGTATTTTTAGTTCAAATAGGTGGTGTATATTGCTGATGTCTGATTGGAGATGGTAATGGTGATGGGGTTGTTTGTTGTGTTTTGTTGTAATAGGAGATGGAACGTTGATTCCTTAGATGAAGCTGCATACCTACTTGAGTGAATTAACTTCAAGTACCAAAATATTTTGACGTTTTTGAAACGGAAAGGTGATTTTGCCCTGCAGTAGGCATCGGGTAGGTAGGTACTGTAAGATGTAAAGCCAAAATGATCAGAGCAACTGAACCAAATTTAACTATTCTTTCCCCAATTGAAAGTTACATCTGTATAGATATTTAATAATAGATTTCATAGATTTAATTTATTTTGAGTTGAATATAACAAGATTATTACAATTAATTCAATGACGCAATTATATACACTTCAGAATATTAATCAAAATAAATCTAGTGACATTTATATCTATAAAAAACAGTGCTAATGTCATTTCAATTTAAAAACACAAATCTTATATGGGTGGGGTAACCCTTGATAAGAAAAATTCGACCCTCAAAATAAAACTACAAACAAAAGTAGGTACAATGAGTATTTGGTAGCCTTTATAAAATGATAAAAAAAAAAAAAAAAAAATAGGGTGGCGCAACAGAGCGAGGAGCCCCTGGCTCCACGATTGCTAGTTTTTGAATTAAAAACTCATTAAGTCATAAGTTAGTAAGTGACTTATGAATTAAAAAAGTCATAAGCTTAGAGGAATAAGGAACAAGAGGGAAAACCATTGCTTCTACTGCAACCACCACCTTAACACCATTTTATTTTCGGATTTCAAACTGGTTTTGAAAGCTGAAAATAAGGTGGTGTCAGTGAAGTCAGTTTGAGGACATATATATGAGGAAAAAAAGGGATTTAAAGATTATAATAGAGGAATCAACAAGAAAGTTTAAGTTTTAGTATTTCATCTTTGAGAAGGCTTTCATAATCCACAAGTACTCTATGAGTCATCATTGCATCCCGCAAAAATTACGGTTTGGTGTGGTTTATGGCCCGGCGCGGCGGAGTCATTGGGCCGTTCTTCTTCCGTAATGATCAAGACCGGCACGTTACTGTTAATGGGGATCGCTACCGTTCAATGAAAACCGAATACTTTTGGGCCCAATTGGATGATATGGACTTGGAGGAAATGTGGTTCCAACAGGACGGCGCAACAAGCCGCACAGCGAATGTCACAATCAATTTATTCGAAACCAATTTTGGAGAACGTGTTATCTCACGAAATGGCCCAGTCGCTTGGTCACCTCGGTCGTGCGATTTGATGGCATTAGACTATTTCGTGTGGGGCTACGTCAAGTCTATGGTCTATGCCAACAAACCAGTGACGGCTGGTGAACTTCATACGGATATCGAACGTGAAAAAGCAGCAGTATCGGCCGATTTGTGCTTGAAAACCGTTGAAAATTGGGTTCAGCGTCTGGACTCCTGCAAGCGTGCCCGTGGTGGCCATGCTAAAGAAATCGAGTTCCATACATAATGGCATCATACGTACTCCTACAGGAATAAAGAGTTTCATTGATATCCAAAACCGTTTTTGTTTTATTTAAAAAAAAACTTTTGTAGCGCTCTTATTGAAAAACCCGATATATGGCCTATTATATCGATCACTGGTGAGTTCACTGGCGAATTCACTGATGAATTCACTAACAAATTCACTGATATATTCAACGACTATTTCACTAGTGAAAGCACTGGTTAATTTTCTGTTAATTGCACTGGTGATTTCACTGGTGAATTAACTAGTGAATTTAGTGTTCAATTCACTGGTGAGTTCCAACGTTTCCAACCGAACCACAAAATCAGAAGAGAGCTGTTGACTTCTAGCTGTTCGATAGAATTTCTGCTTTGAAGTTGTCTCAAATCCCAATGACATTGATGAAAGACTATTTATCGTCAGGATAGATTTTAAAAATGATTTTGCAGCAACTTTCTACAAATCCATCAAAGAGAACCCACGTTGTGTTAGCAATGATCTATGAAAGCCTGACTCTTTGCCAAATCATAATTTATCTCTGTAAAGACCACACACTTTTTATTTTCAAGTTTCAACCAAAACCCAGGTGGCTACACTAATGCCTCGTTACTCCAAAAACTATTCAATGCCTCAAGCTACTGATCTACTTCATACACTTTCATTCAGTTGTTACATTTTTGCGGTGCAAACAATGTTATGGAACAAAATCCGATTCCATTCATCATCATCGTTCTCGGGCATCTTTGTAATCTCTGACATCTTAAGCGCACCCCGCTGGATGCGCGCGTCGTTATTCAATACCAGAAGCAGCATCAAATAGCGTATCTTCCACAAACATGATTGCCGTTGCAAGCATCAGGATACCAGATACCAGATACCATATGACCAACCAACCACACCAGATCTCTGTGTTGGCCCACACTGCACTGCTGTGTTGTATATATGGGCCTCGATCTAAAGGAGGCCATGTCTCCTATGTGCCGCCTCTCTGGCGATCTACTATTATTTATTATTTCTTCAAATGGCCCAGAGTAGGTATCTCCTTTCGCCGAAAGTATCAAATGTTATCCGAAACGATCGTTTATCGATAAAAAGCGATCTCATAAATTCGATATACGCCATCAATTGTGGGCGAATATGGAAGTTCTTCGCCGTGACGGAGGGGTCTTCGTCCTCGCGCATACTTTCTATTTACCAAATCGGATTGTTTTTGGTTGAGACGGTTAGAAATATGTATATAGTAAAGAGGCCGGTGTTTCTAATCTCATGATCCTCGACTTGCTTTCAGCTTTGTCCGGTTGATGAATTGGTTGTCGAGTCAGCAGAGTCCATAGGAGGAGATTACCAACTATGAAGACGATGATGATGATGATGGCATGAGGAAGTGCTTTTTTCTTCGTGTTCTAAAGCACTGAATACTCGTAGACGAACGCCATGGTGTATACAGCAGTGACTTTGGAATCGCTTCTCTTGGATATTTAGAAAAGATATATCGCTCTGCCAATGAAGTAGCTCACGGGAAAGGTCCGAAATGTGTTTATCGTATTTTGGTTGCGCCGCGCTGCTCCAGCCGTTCTCTCTGAACCATTTGTGTGGCTAACAATGATGCATTACCATAATACTGGGATTCCATATTTTATCTAGAAGCCATTAAAAGTTTGAGTTGTTTTTGTTTTGGTTTGGACTGTTGTTGTTATATTCTTTTGAAAGAAACGAAAGTTTCTAAATGAGCTTCTTGTTCAAGTGCAATCAAGGGGAACCGCTTGGGATTCCTGATATTGACAAAGAGAATTATTGGATGAGCCAGGAGCTGGGGCTAACGGCGAAAGATGCAGGAAAATTGAATTGGAAAGTAAGAAAACATTTATTGAATGGCAAAGGAAACAATGCTTCAATAAAATTTTATTTGGCAACATGTTATTTGAAATTTTAGTTTACATTATTTGCAAAAGGATTCTGATTCATTCGTAGAGGGTTCTAGAGTGAGATTTGGCCCGGTACGAAGGTTGTCTTTTAGGAAAAAGTGAGTGGAGGAATGAGCTGCATATTAAAATCGAATAACAATGAAAAATGCCTTTTACTTTTGCATTAAGGTTCCAGTGCCTGGCAGAACTGAAAGCAATCTTTCGGGATGATACAAAGGGATGTGAACTGAACATATGTGTAGGGCTTACAGTTTCTTTAAAAATCTCAAATGTAAACCGAGAAGAATGCCATTTTGTTGATATACCTAAAGGACAGCCAATTTAATTGAACATCGTATTTAAGTTTGATTTACATCATGGGTGCATACGATAGGAGCGTTTTTGTCCAAGGTCAGCAATTTTTTGGTCAGTGAGTGTCTATTCTCTTCGCCATTAGATCACTTAAATCATTGGAAAAGAGCTCTCCCAAAAGTTAGCTCAAATCTTTGAGAGAGTACGGGTTCTTGAACAGATTAGATACGGGGACAGTCGCGTGAGTTTCATTCGATGACTCCTCTGCAGAAGTCGTAAGATGGTTCATTGAGCCTTGCGGCATGTCTACCTATGAGGCAGAGCCCAATAAAGTAGCTAAGGCCTGCTTAGAGTAGTTCAATTCTGACGAGCCCATGCCGCTCCACATGCTTGGGGAGCTAGAAAGGCATAATGTTGGGCTGTTCTGCCATCTTCATGAGAGATGTCCGACAATAGCGGTAGGTTACAGAGTTTGTGGAAACATTAACAAGTGACTTTAAAGTTGCCGTCTTCATCTTCGAAAAGATGCGGATATTTGACGTGGATATGAGGCTTGTAGTTTTAATCGCACCACAACCTCTTTGATGGTCAGAATATCTCTTTTGGAGCATGATACAGTTGCTAAGTTGGCGAATGAGGGAAATATTGAGCCCACTTTCCCTATTTTCGGTTTTTGGTCCATCGATATAGAAATGAACTACTTCATTTCGCAACAAACGATTTTTGGAATTTTACGATCTATATGGGACTAAGATTTGGAGCTTGAAACTGACTCTAATGATGAATCCAGAATGATAGAATAGCCAATTGAACTGTTCGCCTATTAGAATATGTCTCTGAGACGAGTTGCTGTACTCGTGGCCATTAGCTTTGCTGTGAATACCAAGAGAACGTGATTAAAGAGAATGTCTAAGGCAGCTTAAGGTGGAGATCCGAGAGCTTCGCTGGCACATAATCAAACCTTACATTCCGTTAGCTTTTAGACAATTATAGTTCCGCCGTCTGCCATCGATTATATCGCCAAAAGATTATTTCATGCAACTTCAATTTCGGGGATTTCGATCCTTCAGCTGTTTTACTATTGTCTTAAAAATATTGGTAGCTTTATCAGGTTTTCAAATCGGATTTTTTAAATGCTGCGGAAACCAGGCCCAGGCAATTCGCTGGTTGTTGCTTAGATTGTAACGGTAACTCACTCTATCCTAAGTGGTCTACCATACTCCTACTCCCTAAGTAAGTATCGGTGAGATAACCAGACATTTATTTCAGTACAGATGTGCTCTTGAGTAAAAAATTTAAATATCAAAGATCTACGAAGCAGTAACTTGAGAAGATGACATCAATCATCGGATAACCGTAGGAAGGATAAAGTGGTGGGAAAACTCTGCTATTTTCCGTGATCAGAAACGCCCCCTAAACTTGTGAGAACACTCAATACGCATTTGAACGTTCGGCTGTGACATATGTACATTTGACAAATGTTGTACAAAGAGTTTGGGAGTATGTTGGCGTCAGCTGAAACGGAGATGTTTCGTATGACAGCAAGAGAGTAAGGAGCTAATTACACGATAGCAACAAAAACTTCGTAACAAAATATTCGCTAAGATGATGTCAGAAATTGTTACGATGTGGGTGAGTCAATCTATATCAGAAAGTAAAGCACAACCGATTAAGTTGTCATGGCAATGTTCAAAGGAGAACTCCGGAGTGCCCTATGTAAAAAGTCAATGTCATTAAAATACACACTATAGCGATAAAAACAAAATGCACGACTGTACCGCACGTATTTGAGATTGTGTGCTCAGTACAACATCTAACCGTTTATGTTTTTCAAAATACCATTTTTAAGTTCACTGTGGTTATTTGTTTTTGTTTTGAAGCTTGGGAATATGTATATATCAAAAAAGTTTTAGTATTGGACGTGTCAATATGGGGTCTATGAAATAACTCCCACGAAATTAGTCCCACTTTTAAAAACGAAATAAGTCCCACCAAAAATTGCTATTTTGAAAGTGGGAGTTATTTCGTTTTTAAAAGTGGGACTTATTTCGTCAATTGGTGGGACTTATTTCGTTACGCGTTTTTATTTTAAGTGGGACTTATTTCGTTTTGAGTGGGAATAAATTCGTTTTGTAAAGTGGGAGTTATTTCATACCCCTAAATTTATATTTTTTCTTATGCAAAAAGTTATGGTTGTCCCTTTTACGAAATGTCCAATATTTCGTAAAAGGGACAACCATAAATTTTTGTCCTTATCTCTCATGGCTCTTCTTGCTTGTATACGATTTTTCTTTATTATTCCTCTGCTTTGATTATTCATATTATTCGACGTGTGTTTTTTTCGAAGAGCCAAATACTTTTTATTTGAAATCGCATTAAACAATGAAAAAGTGGGACTTATTTCGTTTATGAAAGTGGGACTTATTTCGTGGGAGTTATTTCATTTTCTTAAGCAATTTTTGGTGGGACTTATTTCGTTTTTAAAAGTGGGACTTATTTCGTGGGAGTTATTTCATTTTCTTAAGCAATTTTTGGTGGGACTTATTTCGTTTTTAAAAGTGGGACTTATTTCGTGGGAGTTATTTCATAGACCCGTCAATATGCACCCAACATAAGCTTACAAAAGTCAATTGAGAGTTTTAAAAAGCGTTGTGTACTTCTTGTTTCATTTAACACTACATTTTTGAGTGGTTTGAGGGGATAAAACAGGTTGTGTGACTCGTGTTGGTTCGTTTCAAACGAAAACATTCAGTCATTTCCCCTAAAAATGGTATATGCATTTCCTATACATAAGTAGATCTAAAACCAGTTTTTTGATGTCTTCTTTTTGATTCTGAATGGAAGCCATTTGTTGTAGCTCGTGTTTGTCCTTGTAAAACGAAATAACTCAGCCATTTCTGATGAAAAAACACGACCCACACAGTGAGTCGCTCTAAATAATAGATTTTGTGAGACGGGGCTACCAACTTTAATTGGGGAAATGGAATAAGATAGCACGAAATATTAAAAAAAATTAAATTAAATATTCCAAAGGTTTTTCACCAAACTGCAAAATACATTTTGCAATTACTAATGCATAAAGACTGAAAATTTCATTGGAAATCGTTGGACCAGTTATTTGGAATATCGAATTCCTATTTTCACTTTAGTGGGAAAATTTATTTTCAAAAACTATACATAAAAAATCTTAAAATCTTGCCAGAATATGTTTTGACAAAAAACTCAAAAAGAACAAATGTTACCCAAAATATTTTCTTAGGAATTCCAAAAAATTAAAGTTTTTAAATATCCTTAACCTAATACAGAGTATGAAACAAAGTCGATTTGCATGTCTGTTCGTTTAGATCTTTTATTTACTCGCGGATTTTAATATCGTAATAGACGTAGTGATTCAAAAGGAAGGTTTATAAATATATTTCTATATTTCATCTGCATGTTCCTACGGGCAGGGGAACGGGAACGTAAAAGATTGTGAAAAATTTGACGTCATGAAGCTAGCATGACAAAGTAAGCAGAATGGCTTAGAGAAAAGTTCAAAAATTAGGGCTTATTTAGTACCAAAAACTTAAATTTGCTGCAAAACTGTGAAAGTTCTAGTTGTTCTTTTTTTATTTGGTGCCACAACAACAACAACTCTCGCAAAATGGGACTATATTTTTTGGGAAAAGAGATGTAAGTAGGCCATTTAAAAATAAACGGGAAAAACCAAATAACTGAGGAAAAGCTTTTGTAAATGAATTTTGTTCATATAAATTAATTTCTTAATTGCTTCGGTTGATGACTGTACTTGACTTTGACTGCTGATTTACACAAACATATTCAGCTTTTCGATCTACCACCAACGAAAAGTTATGTTTCCCATCAGCAGCGTACTAAGATTTAGTAAGAAAGTTACGAACAAAGCCGTACTACGGGGGTAACGTTTTTAGACTTCTTCCATAAATTTTATTACAGCACAAGGTCAGGTTTTGTTGCTATCGCAATAAGATTGCAAAATTGCAAAATGTGCCTTGTACCTACTAACTTTATTCGCAAATAAATAAAGGAAATAGAAAAAAAGTAAAGTCGGTTGATATGGCATCCATTTTCGTTTTTTGCTATTACTAGAAAAATACACGTGGTGTGATGGATAGCATGTCCGCCTGTTAATCCAGAGGTTCGAGTTCGAATCCCAACAGAGGCAAAATGTTTTTTCCACGGGTATCGCCTTTCGCAAGAAATTGGCAAGTCCTCCGTTAGTATTCATTGCCTTGAAAAGCGCTTTCTCGATTAACCGTTCGGAGCCGGCAGAAAATTGTAGGTCCCTTCCATTCCCTCCCAAGGCATGGTTGTGAGAAATGCGCTTGGCCCAGGAGCTCCAAGCTCTGTTGCGCCACCCTATTTATTTATTTATTTTTTTGAAAAGTAAACAACATTTCTGTAATGGAAGATTAATAAGTGATCAACTCGTTAATCTAGCATCGGGTTTCTGAGATCAGTATGTGATTAACTTGATGATCTCTGTGGTATCACAATGGGCCCTTGCGGCCTAAGTGTGTCAGGCAATGTACTCATTGACTGACAGCCACTTCCACCTAAACAACATTTCTATTTCAAACAAAAAACAAATCATGAGACCAGAAATGACATAGAATGTTCCACATCCTCATCCTCCTTCACCTCCTCCTCTACCTGTTTCCAACTATAGTTTAATACGCGCGTATCTATCTTTAGAGGGACATCAATCAGTAAGTATACTTTGAATCGATTAAATTATATGTAAATCGTTGGTACAAACTGGAAAGTGGTGATAACAATGGAACTTTTCCAGTAAACCAACATCAGTTATATGAAGATTAGCACCAAGCAAGCAGTACTACGGCTAATCATTAGGGCGGATCGAAAAACCACTTTTTTCGCGGATCGCTTCGTAATAGCAAAAAACAGTCATTATTAAGTATAAAACTAAGAAATCCGAAGCCTGGGGGCGGACAAATGATGTCTTCAGTTAACGCATCGAGCTCAAAGTTTTTTTTTCACGGGAAAGATGCACGCACGTATCCGACCGACTTCGTTATTACATATCTCAGCTCAGGAGTGACCAATTCATTTGAAATTTTGAGGACTTATTTTACATAACAAAAGGAGGTTCTTTTTTAAATTTTAGCTCTCCAGATGATCTAGAAGCTAAGATAAACGCAAAAGAAGTTGATGAAATAACGTAATTTTTGGCATTTTTTGTATTTTTCTCAGCTTTGAACGACTCTACGTGGCACAATTTTGCAGTTATTGAAACGCAGTAAAAAAGAAAATTTTTTGTGTTTTCAAGAGCTTTACACTCATATAGCTAAGTATGGGATTTTGATAAATATTAATCAAACTACAGTGCAAAACGTGCGAACTCTCTTATAGTCTATTTCTATTAATTATGTCGTAAAAAAGGGCATATAAAGGAACTCGAAATTGAATGGACTTTTATTGCATGAATCAATTAATGGGTTAATTTTAAATAAAAAACCGAAAGTGCTATTAAATAAGAGGGTGCAAATCGGAGATATGGGTTCTAAACCATCTTCATTCGTTTTTTCAATATATCTTGAAAACGAAGCAAAATTTTGATGCAATTCCTAGGACCTTTTTTTAGAGAGCAAATTTTCCCATCGAAGTGCATCTTTTTAGAGACTATAAATAAAAAAATTTTATCCAAAATTATAAAATTCCCGACAGAAAAAAGTAAATTTTTGCCAGTTTTTGAGTTTTGTCAGTTTTTTTAATGGCATTTCTTTCTGGTTGCAGATAGGTATAGACAATGATCCGTAAAACAGAAAGTAAATAAAATTTTCTTTAAAATGCTATATCAGAGAACTTTTTATGTTTGAAATTCACTGAAATATTGTAACTTAAATATAGACATTTATTGTCGTTTTTCATACTTTTATAGTGTCAGTAAATTTTTAAGTTACAATATTTCAGTGAATTTCAAACATAAAAAGTTCTCTGATATAGCATTTTAAAGAAAATTTTATTTACTTTCTGTTTTACGGATCATTGTCTATACCTATCTGCAACCAGAAAGAAATGCCATTAAAAAAACTGACAAAACTCAAAAACTGGCAAAAATTTACTTTTTTCTGTCGGGAATTTTATAATTTTGGATAAAATTTTTTTATTTATAGTCTCTAAAAAGATGCACTTCGATGGGAAAATTTGCTCTCTAAAAAAAGGTCCTAGGAATTGCATCAAAATTTTGCTTCGTTTTCAAGATATATTGAAAAAACGAATGAAGATGGTTTAGAACCCATATCTCCGATTTGCACCCTCTTATTTAATAGCACTTTCGGTTTTTTATTTAAAATTAACCCATTAATTGATTCATGCAATAAAAGTCCATTCAATTTCGAGTTCCTTTATATGCCCTTTTTTACGACATAATTAATAGAAATAGACTATAAGAGAGTTCGCACGTTTTGCACTGTAGTTTGATTAATATTTATCAAAATCCCATACTTAGCTATATGAGTGTAAAGCTCTTGAAAACACAAAAAATTTTCTTTTTTACTGCGTTTCAATAACTGCAAAATTGTGCCACGTAGAGTCGTTCAAAGCTGAGAAAAATACAAAAAATGCCAAAAATTACGTTATTTCATCAACTTCTTTTGCGTTTATCTTAGCTTCTAGATCATCTGGAGAGCTAAAATTTAAAAAAGAACCTCCTTTTGTTATGTAAAATAAGTCCTCAAAATTTCAAATGAATTGGTCACTCCTGAGCTGAGATATGTAATAACGAAGTCGGTCGGATACGTGCGTGCATCTTTCCCGTGAAAAAAAAACTTTGAGCTCGATGCGTTAACTGAAGACATCATTTGTCCGCCCCCAGGCTTCGGATTTCTTAGTTTTATACTTAATAATGACTGTTTTTTGCTATTACGAAGCGATCCGCGAAAAAAGTGGTTTTTCGATCCGCCCTACTAATCATACCCATCAGCATGTTAAAAGTGGCTCTGCCTCTTTGTTCACCATACTTCGATGCCAATTGAGACTCAAATGGGAGTCATATTAATTAACATCGACTTTATTCCACAGCGAGCGTCAGTCGCTAGCATGGTATGTAGAAGGCAGAACAACGAAACGTGCTCTAAGGCAATTAATTAATTAATTTGTCGACCTGTCTAGATCCGAGGCAATGGGCCTGCAACAGACACAAAAACCACCAGAGAATAAAGAAAAACAACAAAGCTAAAGTGCCTGCATCTCGCACAATCACTGTCATTGCTACATACCATCATACCACATCACGAAGAAGAATTGTATCAGTATCAGTAGTCAGTACTCTAAGAAATTCTCCATCCTCATCCTTAGCCAGCGAGTTGACTTGCCTTGTGACTCGCTTTCAATAATTGCGTCGAATCAAAGCGTCTCGTCTCTCAGTTACAACAGGAGTAGATATCTTGTAGTTCAACAAACGAGATAAATTAAATGGCATGTGTAAAAGCGGTGATTACAATGCTCTTTGTGATACCTTCTCCTGTCGTTTTTCATTGAATGAGACCAGTCTTCGGAATTCTTTCCTCTTTTTTTTTTTTTGTACATTTGCCTATCCATTATTCGTG